>BMAO01009956.1:0-22660 GCA_019973975.1 Trichonephila clavata | reverse complement strand
TATTGTTTTGGATAACAATACGATAATTTAATTATAATTAAAATTAATTGACTGAAATTAATTATTTAAAGAATTACAGATGCAACCACGTTGGCTTCATTTTTAGCGACTTGGGTCAAAACTTTTTTTCTCGCGTTTCAAAGCCTTCAGTTGAACTGAAATTTTATATACACGATTGTTTTGGATGACAATACGCGATACTTTAATGATAATTAATAAAAATTAATTGCCACTTAATATTGTGATTCTGTCACATGTATATACATATTTATATTAATCATAACTATTTTATAAAAAGTAACTAAATTTTCTTTTTGTGTTGATCTAAGTAGGAATTGACTTAAAATTTTTTTTGAATATTACTTGTTACTTAGGCTGTAGTCAAAGTTGACATGATTTTAATTTACGCTTAAAAAATGTAGATGAATAAATTAAAGTAGAAAAGAATTATGAAGAAAATCAGCGCTGAAATTATATTTGATAAATTTTTCTCTAAAATTCTCGCGTCGTCGTGAACTAATGCTAAGGTGGTGTGTACTTTGTAATCAGTGTTATATTCACGGATTCAATTCTTCGTTTCTTTTAAGATCTAAATACATTGGGATAATGAGACTGCTGCTCGTTGAATCGAAATAAATCTCCAAGTTTCGCGTGGTGTGGTGTAAAAGTTAGGATAGGGACATAGCAGCTTAGAAGTTGTCTTGGTTAACATGACAGTGATTAAAACTAATCAGATCCCTTGCCAATATCATTTTTTGACTTCTAAATGTCGTTAATTGAAAGCATGAATCCGCGATTACTTTGTGCCCAACGTTATTGAACTCTTAGCCGGTGTGGTTTCTGCCGTATCGTGAGTTCGAGTCCTGATGCCTATAAAGACCCGTCGTGTTGAAGGCCTCTGTCGAAGCTCAGTCTTCATGTTGGTATAATGTAGATGTCCGGAAGGGGTGGAGTACAAACTTTGGCGTGTTTCTGGTCACTTAATCGTGGTTAAAAATTATGAAGGTCGTCTCCCAAAGCCTTCGTGTTACTTCTAAATATGAGGTTAATAAAGCAGCAATTAAACAGAAGCTTACTCCACTAAAACCCTATGTATGAAAGAGTTGCTATTGTTGAGGATTTGAACTAACTAGTTGCACTAGAACAGAGACATTTTAAGACTCTTTGAGGCCCCGTGCCCAGAGAAATCTTAAGATTTTTTTGAGGCCCTGGGTCTCAATGCAAAAGTTGGCACTCCGAGATCTTTGAAAATAGACAGTGCATGTATTGTCAAATGAAACAAATGTTCATGACTTACAATCTCAAAAACCTAGGCACAAACCGGCTCGATTGATGGCCGCATTTCGACTAAATAAATTCAATGATTGTTTATGGTATTAGCCCTAGGCCTAGACATGGACAACGGTCATCACATAATAATACGGTTTTACCATTTTTGCCAGTTGACATACAGTTTGAAATTCCCTTTTTTTGGAGAATATGTACGGGAATAATATTTGACCACATAAAAATTATCCGGATCATGATCTTAAAACAGAGTCGAAAACGAAACGAGGCCCCTGCCGAGGGCAAAGCCCTGAGCCCGGACCCAGTTGGCCCATGCCTTAAGACCCTGGCTTTGAAATCATTTTATAATGTGATATATATGTATGGAGAACGTGGTACTGTGTGTAGGTGTGTTTTATAGGTCGTCCTTGTTACTTAACTTTGGATCATCGCCAAAATATTAATAATTTCCTATAAAAATGGGAAGCATCAATTTTTTGATGGACATCAGATATTTTGGGGGTTTTAAATCGATTAAAGAAAATATTATACTAAAATTATTGCTAACCTGTGATTTCTTCGGCTTCAGTAGTCAGTCTTATAGATAAAACACGGCCATATTAATTGTACTAATCTGTTTTGTAAATAATAGGGGCTACGCAAACATTTTCTGGTGAGATAAATTAAGGAATCTTGACGTTTTATGTGTAATCATCTATTATAATGGAACTAAAATCGAATAATGGGCCAAATTAATGCCGGTCACATGATACATGCAATCGCGTGTTCTCTATCGGACTCGGAACTGATAGATTTGCATTTGTAAAATTTAGATGATAGCTGGGTAAAGATGTTCAAGCATTAAAATTCTTCGAAATGTTTTTTTTAAAATTAAAGGATAAAATCCCGATTCACATTTTTACTTTTAAACCAAGGACATTTTGCTTACCTATCTGCGTTATTGTTGACAAATATGTGCTTTTAAAAGAAAATTTCCGTAAAAAGCAACTGTTGGCCACAGTGAACCTCATGAACTGATTTCTGAAAACGCATGTTTGCATTTATTTTTTGATAATCACTTAACAGGAATTTAGCCCATTATAATAGCAATTGATTAATTATAACATTATAATTCTTCTTCGATGGCTCGACAGCCCTGGGTGGGCCCTGGCCTTCTCCAGAAGTTTTCGCCAGGCATCTCTATTTTTGGCAACTGTTTTCCAGTTTTTGACCTTTAAAATATTTAGGTCTTTTTCTATACAGTCAATCCATCATAACGAGGGTCTGACCCGAGGTCTATTTCCCAT
The DNA here is from genome assembly GCA_019973975.1 of Trichonephila clavata. Taxonomy (NCBI): domain Eukaryota; kingdom Metazoa; phylum Arthropoda; class Arachnida; order Araneae; family Nephilidae; genus Trichonephila; species Trichonephila clavata. The sequence goes on along the minus strand of BMAO01009956.1, from coordinate 20,087 downwards.
GGGCTTTCCCAGAAAGCTTTTCTTGCATCCACGATCTTCATTCATTCTAGCCAGATGACCAGCCCATTTAAATAATATTATAATAGAGAAAATATAAGGTCGTGGTAGGTATGGGGTTGTAAAAGGTTCGTTTGAATGCAACTTTTAGGCGAATTACAGGTGTTTTGCTTATAGTTCTTAATTTGCTATTGTGTGACGTAAATAATTTTTTTCCTAGGTAAATTGAAACGTATTGAAAACTGCTACAATATAGGTTTTTTCCCCTTTTTACCCATTCTCGCAGGATGTAGATATGGAAGTACTTCCGATTTCTTAATCAAAATTTCCGTATGGAAGATTCCTGAATTGACTCAACGTGATATACACATCTGGAATTCTGATTCATTTGAGGTCATGAGTTATTTTTATACCCTTTCGTCATTGAATTTTTGACCATTTTGTTTCAAGTACAATGAAAGCATAGGGTCAGAACTTTTATCTGCACAAGGAACCTTTTAGAAAGATGTTTTAAGTGCCTGAAAAGGGTTTAAAAATACAATCTGAGGAAAAGAGAAGCTGAATTTACATTAAACTCTGACAAAATTATTTCAAATAAAAAAATTTAATCTTATACGTGAAAAGTTTATTGAAAATTATAATCCTTCCTCCTCTCATTTGTTTTACTATGGGAATCTATTTTTAGCGGTTGGTTAAGTTTAAGGTGGTGTGGATGTTCAGAAAGTGATGAGCAATTCAAGTGTCGTCCTCGTCACTTGACTATAGTTCAAAATTACGATGTCCGTCACCAAAAACCCTCGTGTTGCTTTATAGCAGGGGCTGTTAAACTTTTCGGGGTAGCGACCCCATTTTTTGTACAAAAATTTCGTACTAAAGCATGGAGCACTATATGCAAAACAAAGTGGTTTTATTATAATTAATGTGAAAAAGTTCTTCATTGTATTTCCTTATCTTGATGAAATTTCAGGTACAATGTGTTAATCTATTCGTTAATGGCGAACAAGTTATTTTATGCAAAAAGATATATAAAAAAATTATAGAATTTTTGGCGACCCCTAATTTAAGAAACACTGCTTTACAGTATTCAACTTTTTAAAAAATACAGTAGAACGTCGCTTATCCGAACATTTATCCGGAACGTCAAATATCCGGACTTTGGTCCGGATAAGTTTTCGAACAGTTCAATGCTCAACAGTTTCGCGTGAGGCCAAAAGTGATGGGGTAAAGATAATTTGAGGAATTTCAGTTGTGTGATTTGGTAAACATAATAAATGATGACGAGATTGTAACTTCCGTGCAAGAAGCATCTGACCCTGTCAACAATGAAACAGATGAAGACGAGGACAACAACGAAAGTAGCAAGGGCCCATCAAATGCTGACGCGTTTCTGCTTTAGAGACAGCTATGGAGTGGTACGAACAACAACCAGAGTGCTGTCCTACTCAAATACTGCTGCTCAAGGGAACCACAGCGAAAAAACGAAGGTGTACAATAGTACAGCGAAAAATAAGTGATTATTTTCCACAATAAAGGTAAAATTGCGACATTTTGCACCTATTTTGCTTTTTCTTCAAGCATGTTTACAGCATGTGATGATTTTCAATATTCGTATAGTGTCCGGTTTCATAAACTGCATGGATCGCATTCGGCTCTTGGTTATCCGAACGGTGTCCGGTCTCAATTTATTCGGAAAAACGACGTTCTACTGTATGCAATTTTTTTAATATAACTCAGTATGCAACTTTTTAATATAACTCGCGCTCATTCATTCATTCGGAAGGGAAAAAGTGAGGCAACATGATAAAGTATGTCATTTAATTTATTTTGAAACAATTAAATCCCCCCCCCCCCCGAAGAAAAAGATTTATCTGTAAGGTTTATATTTCTATCGCCTTGGGAAAATTAATAGAAAACTAACCCCCATAGAAAACTATCCCCTCCTCCAAAATAAATCCTGATAAAATTGTCAGCCAAATGGGTGCCAGACATTGCTAAGTGGTCAATCGAGGTTCAAGTACAACACACGGGGTGCATTTTGTAACTAAAGGACAGAGCTGCGATTGATTAGAATCTTCGGTATATAGTGCGTGGTGTGTTACAACGGATGTTTCGCACTAGATTTAAAGAATTTAAGGGATCCTGTCAGATAAGATGAGTGCTATAAGAGCCATTCTTTCGAGTGTAGGAAAAGAATTATGGAAGACTCCTGGAGTAGATATAAGAATGTCGCCGCTTGTACAATGAGAATTCGATTTTAGAAGGGTCCGAAAATGGCGGGAAAGTTCGATAACTTTGGTCAGCAGAGGATCAAGGAAATGCCTGGCAGATAAAGCTTGGAGGACATCATTTCTGGAAGGATTGCTGACATAACAGCAAACAGTTTGAAAGAATTTTTTGCAAGGTCTCGTTTCTAAGAATTCATTCTTCATAACAGCACCGCAGATTGACTAATCGCTAGAAGACTTTTCCAGCAAAAAAATAAGATCAGGTTTTATTATCAGGGAAACACGTTACAGTACGACAATCGCATCCTGTTTTGGGATTATAGTTAGATGAGGAATGAGTAGTTGTAGTTTTCTGTCGTATTAGCTCCATGTTTGGCTGTAGCACGTTAAACAATGCGTATCTGTTAGATTAGAGGTCTTAAACCTTCAACCCTCGAGGGTCATTTCAATGCCACACGACTGTCAAAAGAATGACCGCACGACTGTCAAAAAGCTGTTTTCAGGAGATTTAAATAAGATTAAATAATTTCTAGGGTAAGAAATGTTACCGATTTCTATATACATATCGGTTTCAAAAACGTTAGTCCACCTTTTCTTCTGAGATTTTATGCATAGTCTGATTTTTTTTATATTTAAAATTGTTTAAAATACAAAAGTTTTTGAAAAATTCGTCATTTTAAAATTTTTTATCTCAAATGGATATCAAGCATATCAATAAAATGCTTTAAATATCAAGAATAACAGAAAAAAAATGGCGTTTTTTATTACAAAAAGCAGACTATCGGTTTTTCCATAGCCTTAGATTTACATGAAGGGCCACTAAAATGCCTTCAGCGGGGCACGAGTTGAAGACCCCCATGTTAGATAAAGATAATAAGGAAAATACCAATATTTTGAGAGTTAAATATAGGAAAATTGATCATTAAGTATCGCACGAACGCGTTAAACACGTAAATCAAATTTAAAAAAAACTGTAAGAGAGAACTCTGGTACCTCGGGGTGACCGCGACAGTTTAGTGGTCATGGTTAACTCAATCAGTAAATAAAAAAACAACCCTTGTTTAAAGTTTTAATCAGTCATGTAAAAAAAAGCAAAGTGAAATACATTCTAATATAACCCGGTTTTTAAATGATTTAAGAGAATTTGGATTGAGTTTTGTACATTTTTCTTTGAGGGAGGTGGGTAGGAAACGGTCTTGGGAACCGAATGGTTATGGTCACGAACTCGTTGCCGGCGAGTCGTGGTTTTGAGTTCTGATGCCACAGAAGATCCGAAGCCGTAGTAGCCTAATGGTCAAGGTTACTGACTTGTGGCTGGCGTGTCATGAGTTCGAGCCTCGTACCGCTGAGGACCCGCCGTGTAGAAGGGGGGATGCACGTTAAATCTGTCGAGACTCAAACGTCTTCCTATTGGTGTGGTGTGGAAGTTAGGAGAGGGTGGGCCAGCTCAGGTGTCGTTTTCGTCATTTGATCATAGTTGGAAATTACGAGGTCTGTCGCCAAACGCCCACTAGTAGCTGCGACGTTAATATTCACTCACTCGTGCCACTGAATACCCGTTACGTAGAGGGGTTTATGCATGTTAAATCTGTCGTGACTCAGTCTTCATAGGGTAGTGTGGAGAGGGAGGGGGTGCCAGGGAGTCGGGTATCATCCTCGTTACTTGACTGTGACTCAAAACTATGAGGTTTGACGTCAATAGCAATCGTGTTGACTTAGTGCTACGTTAATCAAAAATCTAATAATATTAAATCAAAAAAGCGATTATTCAGGGTGGTCCCGAATTCTTGGTGCAAACTTTAAGGGTAGGTACAGGACATTGTAACAATCATTTATTGTATATGAATGTATAGGCGCAAAGGACGCGGTGAGCCACAAACATAAAAAAACGAGACGAAAGTAAAGAAAGTGTTTATTGAAAGCGTTGACTTGTGTAATGTTTACGATAACTGTTCATAACAGTTCACACACACAGCACATGTGCTATGAAGTCCAGCTGCAGCGTACATTGCTGTACCATTCACTGGGGTAGTCGGAGAAGATAGTCCGCCGGATTCAAAGCTTGTACTCGCTGAAAATGGAAGATTTTAGTTTAACACACTACAAATGGTCTGGAGACTCGCACGTGATGAACAGCAGCTCTTGTACTTGACTCGGGTCTATCAGCCACAACGTTCAAGATGCTTTCTTCCAGGCTTGGACTGTATACAGCTCTTCGTCGACCAGCATCATGTCTGGTGACGTTGAACGAATCTGTTTAACTGAAAAATTATCGATCAGGAAACTGCGCGTGATACATTCATAGCGCAGCAGTTACCATTTGCTCGGCCGTACATGTAATTCATGTCTGCATTTTCGGCATACGTAAAGCCTTTCATCGTAGACGTCAGCACTGTTGCGAATGGCGCTTTCCGCATCTCCCATGTGGCCGCAGTAGCAGAGTGGTCTAGGCATCGGATCGTGGCTAGCATGTCATGAGTTCGATCCTAGTACCACTGAAGACCCGCCGTGTAGGGGAGCGATGCACGTAAAATCTGTCGAGAGCCCAAACGTCATCCCGTTGGTGTGGTGTGGTAGTTAGGAGAGGGGGGTGCCAGCTCAGGTGTCGTCCGCGTCACTTGATCATGGTTCAAAATTACGCGGACCGTCCTCAAAAGCCCTCGTGTAGCTGAACAGTGGGACGTTAATATTCACTCACTCCGCATCTCCCATACCTTCCTATACAATAAATTATTGCTACAATGTCCTATATTTACCCTTAAAGTTTGTACTATGAATTCGGGACCACCCTGTGTAAGTTGATTAGATGATGATCAAACAACGGAATTCGTTAAATTGCGATGCCTATGTTAAATTCAGTTCCTTGCGCTTGATTGTATTCTGGTCTTGCGCATGTAAGGAAATTGGAGTCAAAACATCTACACGTACAGTCCATTGACGCAACACAATTCATTGTATTCTAGACAATGTTGCCTTCTTGCCAAAATTTACGCTTCTCATTGTCGGTATTTTTCAATCTATTTTGTTTTTTCTGTGCATTCATGAATGGAAATTTTCGCTTGTTGAAACACTTTTGTTTACCTAAAATTATTTTGATGTATGTGTGTTTTCGTCCAAGAAATAAAGATATATAACTTAACAGTGTTTTTTATAACAAACTAATTTTCTATTTAACTTATTAGAATTATCTTATGTTTAAACTTATATTTAATTAGTTTCGCTAGTTTCGTGAAGGGATGATAGTCAAATCGAGTCATGCGACTACTAAAGACCAGTGCTAAATAAAGGGAACTGTTTTGTATTACATCAAACTGTTCTTAAAATGGTTTTTCGTCAAAGTGTGAAAACTAAGATTAAGATACTAACTATTGTTCTCTCGTGTTGATATATTTAAGGTTCATTTAAAGAAACATTGCACTTTTTTCATCTTATCGTCATCCTTTTTCTTGGGCGGCCAAGTGGTTATGGTCGCTACTTAGTGGCACGACCTTGTCAAATCGTGGTTTTGAGTCATGGTGCTATTGAAGACCCGCCGTATAGAGGGGCTGTTACACGCCATATCTGTCATGGCTGAAAGTTCATTCTCGTGGTGTGAAAGTTAGGGAAATGGGGTGCCGGCAGTGGCGTAATGTGCACCCCTTTCATTGTTTAGATCATGATTCTAGGGGGCTCAAACCCCTCAGGGGGCTCACCTTCTATAGGTGAGTACGGGTGTCACAATCCCGAGGTGCCCTAGTGATCTTTTCCTTTTTCCAAGGGGTTTACTGTCTTTGGTAAACACGGGCTTCACGAACCCGGGGTACCCTAGTGATCCTTCTCTATTTTCGACCCTCTTTCTTGTCGTTCAATTCATTCTTTCTCTCTTCCCGTCTAGACTACAGATATTAAAACAAATATTTGGCGCAGTATAGCCGAAATCGGCTCTTGCGCCAATAAACCCCAAAAATCAATCAATCAATCTAGGGGGCTCAAAGCCTGACTGACGTCAAGTATATATTTAACCAATAAAAAATTAAAAGCAAAACCTGACTCTTTGCAAAGAGAGACAGGGACGTTTTAAGGCATGGGCCCGGGCCCAGTGCCTCGGCTTTAATGGGGCATTGTCTCGTTCTCGACTCAGCCGTAATAAGATCACGGTTCGATAATTTCAACAATCAAATGTTATTTTGGTTGTATTCTCCGAAAAAAGAATTTCAGACGATACGTTAAATGGCTACATGTGACGGCCTTGGTCCGTGTATAGTCCTAAGCCTACACCATCATTACTTATTCAGTCAAAAGGCTGCAATCTCTGTCGAGCCAGTTTGTGTGATTGTAAGTCATATACTATTTGTATAGAGTTTGTGCGAGTATTTGACCACGTATGTGCTATGCACTGTCTACTTTTATGGGTCATAGGTGGGGCAGGGGCGTAGCTACCGCCGTATCAATGATACGGAGCCCTCGCACTTCAGGGGCCCCAACATGTGTAATATTTGGACACTTTCAAATTATTTTTTATCATTGCGATACTTTATTTTCTTAAGGGCCCCCAAGGAATTTTGATACAGGGCCCACACAGGAATAGCTACGCCAGTGAGGTGGGACCTAAATTTGTGTAGGGGCCCAGAGCTTACTTTTATGTAGGGGGCCAGGATCTACTTTTGAGAAAGGGCCCATGGCCTCAAGAAGTTTTAAGATGTCCCGGAAGGGGGTCGTGATATTCTCCATTACGCTACTGGGTGCTGGATTGGGTATCTTCCTCGTCATTTAACCGAGGTTATATAAAATTTGGAGATCTTTCGTCCTCAAAAATACAGACCTCTCTTAGGGGTTGAGGGTTGTCTTTTAAAGGCACGCGTGCTCGCGCGTAAACGAAAGTGCCAAGTAATATTTTCTATGGCAAAAATTAAAAATTTGTTGATCTGTGTGGGTGGGGGTGGGGGGGGGGTTGAACCCAACCCTTCCCTCTTGTATACGCTGCTGCTCTCGCCAATAGCCCTTGCGTTGCTCTTAAAGTGCGATGGTAATAAAAAAGATCGTCTAGTAACTAGGGGTCGTAAACCTTGTGCTTTTTGTCAGATTTGAATGGTCTTTATAATGGGTAGGGAAATAACCGCAACCAAAGTTTAAGGTATCGATTCACGAATAAATAAACGGCAGTCTTGAGTCGGAATGATGGACCCTTTAAGGGTTTTATCCTCTTTAGATTAGGGATTTGACTTTGTGCTTGAGGGGTCATTTTTACCCCATGGGGTTTGCTAATTTTGTAGTAAACACGGGTGACACGCCCATTTGATGCCTTAGCGTTGTTTACCTGTTTTCGGCTCTTTGTCACTATTTCTAGAGTTTTGTCTAGGTCACATAGATGTTTCTTCGTAAATTAATAGTATTTATTACAGATTAGTCATGTGTAAATAAAAGTAATTGACCAAAATAAGAAAGTTGAAACACGTCAGTCTGTTACAGTGACCCAGTGTATCTGTTTTGGTGTTCTCATCTTAAATTTATACCTTTTATGTGTTTTTCATGTCTTCAGAATATGAAGATGTTATAATAAAAGTATTGAAACGCGCGTCGCAACTTCATATCAACTTTTATCTAAGTTCCACGCTATTGTAATTGAGAAAAAAACCTTTTAATTTACGATTGATTCGTTTTCAGGTTTAATGTGTAGCACGTGGCTTTTACTGAAATCAAGGTTTTATTTCTCACGATTAACTTTTGTATTATCAAAATGGTGATAAGGATACCTTCTCACAATGCTTACAATTTAGCCTCCAAAATACGAAGGGCCCAAAAAAAATCTATACTTTTCCCCCTCAGATGAGAACTATTTTTAGTTTTGTTAAGCATTTGAATTCATCTATCGTTGACAGCTGCTCGTGTTGAAATTTAGCAACGAAGAACGAAACTAAACTTTTGATAAAGCATAGTGTTTTTGTAATCGCTAAAAGTAAACAACTCTTGTTATTAAGAGACTATCTGACTTTTACGGATTACTTTCGCGGTTTTAAATATCTAATGAAGTAAACAGAAAGGGAAACTCTCTTAACAAATCTTCAGTATCTGTCAAAAGTAAGATATCGTAATTATATTGCCTTTATAGTTTATATATATATGGTGTGTGTTTTTAGCATTGATGCAATTCTTTTAACTGTATGTGTGTTTAAATGAAACAAAAATATTTAAATATAAGTATAACTTGTGATTCATATGTATTCGAATTTTTCACGATAAAATTAATTCCAATCATCTAGATACATTACTTTAAACCAGAGGTTCCCAAACTTTTTTGTCTCACAGGCCCCTTGCCATATTTTTCGGTTTGGGATAGACCCCTGCTAACCTAATATTGAATTCTTGCAAATTTACCAACTTAAATGTCTTTTTGACGGCTGGTATGGAGCCACTTGCTTTAAACGGTTTAAATTTCTGACTAAAGTGAAGTATGGTGTTTAAAATTTAAGAAAAACATGCTAATAATATTAAAATTTAATTAATACATAGAATAACTGAGCAACAAATAAATGAGGAATAAATCTGGTGACCCAATAACAATTTTTCAACATTTGGGATCATTCGTGTCAGGTTTATCCCCAAATCTCCTCGGTTAGTAGTGTCCAGCCCTTATTTCCGCCCTTTCTTTTCTGTTTTGGAGATTGGAAACCTCTCTAAAACTCCTTCTAACTAGAAGTTTTTTAAAAAATTTTCACGATATTCCATAATTCGTGATAAATAACAAGTTTGTCTTTTTGAAGCCAAATTGCTGACATGGTCCATGTTTTAATAAAATTTATGCTATCACCTTGTAACTGCAAATTAACTCATTAATATATATATAATATATATATATAAATATAGTAAAATAAATCTATTAGATAAATCTGGTTTTCATTTGACTAAATTTTCTTTTAAAATTAAAATCTTATTTGATTTAATGAGGGCCACCATCATAGACCCCCATTTACACCTCATGGACCCCCAAAATATTTTTTCGCTGACGTGAACCCTTGCAAGTCGTCAGACCCTGGAGGTCTATACAGACCACTTGGGAATCACTACTTTAAACATAGGTTCTCAACGTGGGTGATAACGCCCCCTTGTGGGCGTTGAAGGCTTTCAAGGGGCAGTAAAAGACCAGAAAGAAATTAGGGGGCGTTGAGATGACACGGAGGGGTTTAGGCAGATTAATCAAAAAAGATTAAAAAAAAACACGCTGATTTACTAACAAAAGTAAACTTTAATACTGTTTACTTATGTTGATTGTATATATTTAAATCATTTTTATATCACATGTGTACGAAAATTAACATATTTCGGTAGTTCGGGAAGTGGATGAAAACTTACAGAGATTACATTACATTCAAACCTGCATTAAATTGAATGATATAGTGCTTTTTAATTTCTGTAGTTCACGGGTTGTCTTTGTCTGTGAAGAGTAGGAAAAATGTTTCGTTCACTGCATTTCATTACTTATATTATCCAAGGAACATAATTAAATATGTTAACCAGAAATTAACGCGATTCTTTAAAGGCTGAAACTGTCGATTTATATTTATTTTGAAAGCAATAGTTTATTCTGAATTCGTATCATCAAAACCCCTACCTGTCTTTATAACAGGTAAGCTAAAACTTTTATTCCACTCATTTAAATGAAGAAATTCAGTAGCGATTCAATTCCAATAATATCCTACCTATGACTAAAATATATAATATTACACACATTTAAATATATTTGTGCCTATAGCTATTTCAGATTCGCAAGTAAAAAATTGGGGCTTTAGAGAAAAATTAAATTAAAAAATATATTCTATTAGTAATACGATATTTTTTAAAACTTGACTCTCGTTTTCACCATGTAATATGTACTCTCTTGTTTCTCTAGAGTGTGAGGGGGCGGTATCGAAATATTTACTAGAAAAGGGGGCGCCAGTTCAAAAAAGGTTGGAAACCTATGCTTTAAACCATGTAAAACTCGATTGTTTTTCCAGTTTACATATTTTATTAATTTCGAACGTATATACATGCTTTTGAAATATTTAATTACTAGTTTAACAAAAGGCCTTAAAATAGCTTGAACTTATTCTATAAGAATTGTATTATTTGAATTCAGTAATTCTTTAACTAAACCTAGGAGAGCTCGGGGGAGGGGGATATGCTGTTTTAAACAGGCACGCACTCGATGGTAATTTTAATGGTCGCGCGGGGTGACCGAGTCACCCCAGTTCTTTTTTTATAATTATTTTATTGTACACTATGAAAATCGTAATTCTCTTTCTCGTTCTTGTGCATAATTTTTTCAGAGAATGTGTACTTACCTACTTTAAAGAACTTTTCAATTTTTCTTGATAATTTGTGAAAAAATATTAAACTGAATCAAGAAGTTTCAAATGTGCGTGACTTAAATAAAGGACACAAATCAGATACTTTTTGCTAACATTACAGTAATGTTATTTGCAGGTAAAACTGATATTTTTGTTCTAGTTATTGTAGTTATATTCTCCTTTGATGATCGACAAATAGCATGTTGAACTTCTTGCTTGTGTCTTTTTGACAGGGTGAAGTGTGTCTCGTGGTACACTTATGGCTTCATATTTTCCTTGGTGAAGTTCTTTAGGTGGCATTTGAAAATTTTCCTTTCAACTCAAACGTTTCATGTTAATTGCTTTTCTCAAATTTCCTTTCGTATCATGATTAATATGCATTATTTAGGTAGGTTCTTGTGGCCGCGGTGGCCGAGTGGTCTAGGCATCGGATCATGGCTAGCATGTCATGAGTTCGATCCTAGTACCACTAAAGACCCGCCGTGTAGGGGAGCGATGCACGTTAAATCTGTCGAGAGCTCAAACGTCCTCCCGATGGTGTGGTGTGGTAGTTAGGAGAGGGGGTGCCAGCTCAGGTGTCGTCCGCGTCACTTGACCATGGTTCAAAATTACGCGGACCGTCGCCAAAAGCCCTCGTGTTGCTAATCAGTGCGACGCTAATATTCTCTCAATTTCAATCTTGGATAGGTTCTTCCCTTGCTTGACCAATTTCAACTTCCTTCAATATAAATTAGAGATGCCCCTTTCTTTTTTTAATATTCTGCTCATTTACATTTATAACCCATAGTAAGTCGTACAATACAGCAATCAAAACCACTAAGTTGTTCACAGGGGGGAGGGGGAATGTAGAATTGACACAAAATTTGTTGCGTTGGGATTTTTTTCCCAGTCAACCTTAAAATATCTTACGATTCAAAAAAAGAAAGAAAAAACGTTTGCCATTCCCAAAAAAAGAGGGATATCTGTGACAAGTACATTTTAGTTCCCATGAAGATTGTCGTATATGAGAATACTGTCAAGGTCATTGGTAACAAATGAAGTTTTCCCAGAATTAACGATTTCGTGAGCCTGGGGTGATTCTGTGCCCCGCACGTCCGAGTTAATGGGTACCTGAGCAGCATAAAAGCAGTACTCAAAAGTATAACCTATGTGGTGTAATGTACAAGTATCTTGTCTCAGGAGTACGTTCTATTTTGGTTACTAGCTAGAATGAACGATGACAAAAAAAAATTTGATAGCTACTGCACGAGAACTTTGAAAAATTGTAGGAATCGTATATTGATTGAGTTTATTAACTTAGCACTTAGAATTAACACTAAGAGTATTGGTACCAGACTTGGTAATTTTGAACCTAGGTCAAGTGACGAGAATGGCCTCTGAGCTGGTACCCCACTCACCAAACTTCCACACTACACCAAGGTTTTGAATCTTGACATGTTTAATGTGCATCAGCCCCATTACACAATGGGTCTTTATTGGAATCGAGACTCGAGCTCTGAAACAAAGTCAGCTACTAGTTGAATGCCGTGATCGTTTGGCTATCAAGAGCTTAGTGCCGTCGGGGTCACTTTTCCACTAAGGCACACTAGGCACGTGTCTAGGGCGCAGTGGATTTAGGGACGCAAAAAACTGAAGGATGAAAAAAATTAAAATTACAGCGAACCTGGTGAATCACGAGAGGAGCATTTCTGCCCTTAAGAGAGTAAAGACTGAAATGGAGATCTGCTGTAGAAAATGAAAAGCTTAACAGTTTGATGGTGCCATGCACTCAAAACATTACCATGAAAATTGATTACAATGATGTTGTTAATGATTTTGTGCAGTGATCAAAGTTCGAAGAAAACTTATATCGTACTAGTACAGTGAGAGTGACTCGACAAAGAATAAGGATGTATAAAAGAAAAAGATAGTAAAGAAACGAAAAAGGTGATAATTAACAAGTTGAAAAAAATAGTCCATACAATAATATATACTTTATACTGTAATTGCAAACGATTTCATTGATTTAATTTACAAAGGGTGGGGTCTTTGATGTGGTACGGTATGAAAGAAACAAGAGTGGCCAAACCATGCCATTATCCTTTCCTTATGGTTGCTAGTCCAGGGTACGGTGGGTCCATAGGTGGATAATGGAAACTCTCCGAAGAGCAAAAACAAAGAAAAGGATAAGAATAAAAGTTAAGGAAAATCCCTCCCGAACCAAAACTGGAAAATTAAGAACTAAAGGAGGGGAAGGGGTGTTCTGGAAATAGCGGGGGGAGGCGTAGAAGTTTGAAGTGCCCAGGGCGCCGGGGAGGTTAAAAACGGCCCTGAGTGCCATCCTTGTTACTTGACCGTGGCTCAAAACTACGAGGTCCGTCTCCAATAGCTTCATGTTGCTTTATAGTAAAACACTCACTCACCCTCCCAAATCCTGTGAATGTATGATTAAGGAAAAATTGCGAAGGATGGATGTCTAAAATTTTTCAGGAAGATTAAATACTTTTGAAAAATCGGATGAATAGGTACAATTATGATAAAATATATTTCATATTTTATTAAAGCAATTGAAAATGTAAAAAAAAACAATGGAGAAAAGTCAGCAAAAAATCTCAAATAAAAAAAAAAATCTTTTACGTAACATTTGTGTTACGGTAAAATACAAGGTTTAGATCAGTGATACTCAATCCACCGGCCTTTTCTGAGTGGCCTACTACACTAAGTTCAATTAAGAACAATGTACTAAAAATTGAACGGAAAACTCTGTCAATATGCTATTTTTGATAATGGAATGTAAACAAAGGCTTGATCGCGGGCATGTGTCTTAAGGCATGGGCCAACTGCACCCGGGCTCAGGGCTTTGCCCTCGCGGAAGCCTCGTTTCGTCTTAAGATCATGATCCGAATGTGGTCAAATATTATCCCATTCATATTCTCCGAAAAAAGGGGAATTTCAAACGCATGTCAGTGGGGAAAGTGGTAAAATCGTTTGTGATGACCGTTGTCCATGTCTAGCCTTGGCCTAGAACCACAAGCAATCATTCAAATCATTTAGTCGAAATGCGGCTGTCGGTTGATCCAGTTTGTGCCTAGGGTTTGAAATTGAGTCGTGTTTTGAAATTGAGACATTTGTTTCAAAATGCCGTTTGAAGGAGTATTTGGCAATGCATGCTATTTACAGTCTACTTTTTAGATCTCAGGTAAGGCCTACTTTAGCATAGGGCCCAGGCCTAAAAATCTTAAGATTTCTGTGGGCTCAGGGCCTCAGAGTATGAAGACTTTCGTGAGGTATGATGAATGAAAGGAAAACGAAACTATCAAAACAGAAAAATGCAAATAAGTAAATATTTTTGTGTGTGTGTGATAAAAGGTTAATATTGAATAAAAAATGAGGTTTATAATTTGATCAATTTTGCTCTGTCTAATGTTACTTTGGTCTGTAGAACCCCCCCCCCCCCCTCATTATTCTGTATTGTTGCGCGGGAAATACCCGTTATATGTATGTGGCTCGAGCGGTTTAAATGCTTAATTTTTTTTTTACAGTATACAATTTTACATGAACTTTTTATGGCTTCTATTAAATGCGATATGCATTCATACATGTTTTACTTTTCTTATAATCAATTTTGCTACTGTTAACTGAATATTTATAATACATAAACTATGTAATTTGGCTGTAGAACAAATTTTAGTGTTAGTATAATTATAATTGGCTTGTCCAAGTTGTTCATTTATATCAAAGAATATTTAACCTTTTATTTACCGACGGTACTATAGGTACCACTCACTTTAAAGTTACTTAGAATAACCATTTTTACTAATACACTAATGATACTTAGCAGGAATATTCTTTTAAATCCACTCTTCTAAGATATATGGCAGCACGGGTTCTATGATGAGTATTTAGCGGGCTGGCAAATATAGTTTTACAGCAGAAGTTGTGCGTTTTCAGCTGACATTTTGATCGGATTGCGAAGATTGTCATTTTTGTTTCGAAAAGTAGTTAATGTCAAGAGGTGTCTTTGTTTGAATGCTAATGAAGACCTTAGAAAACTATTTGTGACTATTTATTTTCAGTGAACAGTGTATGTAATTAATTTTAAGTTGATATATTTAATTAATTAGCTCTGACGGATTAAATTTCTCAAAGTTGGGTATTTTGTTTATGTATATCCCTTAATTTTCAATGTAGTGATTCACAAAAAATATATATTGCATGGAAAAAACTGCAGAAAATCATAATGCGGTAGATAAAGGTTAAGAAAGTAACAATTTAAATTTTGTATAATTGTTTTAATTTTAATTCTTGTGAATTATTTTAAGTGACCAATTTTTCTTTAAGTTTTTATGTTTTTGAAATTAGTGTGCGTGAATATTATTTCACTGTAGTTCACTGAAGAAAAGAATTTCCAAAATTGTTTAAGTTTCAAAAAAATTGTCACAAAGTGCTGCGAATTAAAATTGTTAATTTTAAATAACTTGCTAAATCACCGAGAGATGGCGATACTTGTCGGTTTGTATTCTCTGGAAACTGCTTGAAATCGAAAATCGATTCTACCACTACTTAGGGGTAAAAAAAGATCAGGGAAGAAGCATAACAAATCTTCGGGCATCAATATTCACATTCGCCAATCTTTATAAATGTTTTTTGCTAATTCCTGATTGAAAGATATTATAGGTAAAATGTTACATATATTTTAAAATTTTTTTGTAAAACGTTTTAAAACGGCGGTAGATGGCGTTGCATGCTTAACGGCTGATTTTTGTGGATAGACAATGATCCTCAATGTTCTGTTCTATGCAATTCTTGGAAAGATCATTTCAAAACATTGAGAGAATGAATTCTTTTGAAAATGCTTAATTTATCGTGACAGATGCTCATATTTGTCAAAGTGGACAACAGCCATTTAGGTACCGTTCAATTTTTGGTTTTTAAAAAAGTTATAGGATTCAGAAATTTTAAATTAATGTCTTTGTTGTAGCATTGTGCTCTGCAGTAGTAGAATTTGGTTTAAAAAAAATTCTGTGGGTAAATTTTTTTAAAAGATTTTGGTGTCTAAATCGGCGAAATCTTCTTTTTCTAGTATTTAGTGTTTAATTTTTGCGTTATATGTTTGTTATAATGTAAGGTTAATATTTTTAACGAGAACTGTTTCTAAGGGAAAACAAGACAAAATAGTGATTGTTCTTCAATTTATTAGAAAGATGGTTTTATGTTAATTAATTCGGTTACTTATTCTTGAATATAAGTATTTTGATCATACTTTTAGAAAATAATTAAAACCAATATGACTGAATCGAATGTTTTTTAATAAAAAAAATTATACATTTGTGCTATTTTCTAATTTTAAAAGTAAATATGAAACTTTAAGATTTTTTGTGTTTTGTTTTAAATTCTGTCAAATTTGAAGGATTAGAATTTTTTTCATTTTGAATTAATTTGCATGCTTGAGATACAATAAAAGTTTCGTATTTCTATCATGTTTTGAAGGGTTTGGCTTTTTAAAGTATTTATTCACAACAAGTATAGTTTTTTCATTTGCCTGTGTCAAAAAATTTCTCGTGGATTCAAATTTATTTATATATTGTTATAGAGTAAAATTAATTCATCGCTTATTTCAATTATTACTAAGTATTCTTGGAATTCAATCTAATAAGCATTTTGAATCACCCTAATATTACAACATAATTTTTTTCACAACTTTTATGCTGTACAACTATTATAATAAATTTTTTTTTTTTATTATTGTTTGAAGTTTTGAGTAAAAATTAAATTTGAATGTTTATAATTTTTCTTTTCTGTTAGTTTTATGGAGTATTATGTATTTGAATTGACCCAGTTTTTATTTGTAGAATATTTGTTTATTTGTGAAGGTTATTAGAAGTTATCGGAAAGCAATTATGTATTTTTCTTAATGTATGTTTGAAATTTTTAGAAATTTTAATTTTTAAAGATTTTGTTGTAAAACTCTGGTGTCCTGAATGGAGCTCTGTATCTAAATTCATTGGGGTCCCACTTTCGGGCCCCTTTTAACGTTTTGATTTTTTCTTCCACCTTTTTTGGATTTTTAAGGCTTGGGGTAGGCATTGATCCGTATCTATCGCCGTATCAATGACACGGGGCCCCCAAGCTACAGGGGCCCACATGTGTAACTACAGTCCCACGAACTGGGCTTCCATATCTAAGGACCCTGAAGGAATTTTGATACAAGGGCCTCTCAGAACTAGCTACTCCAGTGGGCCCCGTATCATTGATATGGCTGATACGGCGGTAGATAAGTTGTTGTAAAGGCAAAATAAAGTGTTTTTTACTTTTTTTTTTTGGAAAACAATTGTTTTTAAGCTAATTTTTTTTGGTGTAATTTATGAAAATATCTAAATTTGTCAATCACTGATGCAATTTTTTTATTTCGATTGAAGGCAACTTCAATTTTACTCTTTCAAAAATTACTTTTAATAATCATTTTTATGCTACTGATTATTTTTAAAAAAAAAAAAAATATTTAAAGTCTCTGTAATTTTTAGCAATATTTATTATCAAAGCTTAATTTTGCATATAAAACCGTACATGTAATATAATTTTATATTGTTTTTGTTTAAATATTTTCAAGTATCCGTAACTTGATAGGGTAAAATAGAAAAGAGAAAGAACAAATATTGTTATCTCTGTAGACATCGATCTAAAGAGAGCCTTAGTGGTCTAACAAAGTATTATATTAGATAACTTCAGACTTTGTTAAAAATTCAAGTATTTACAAGCTCCGTTTCCCATCCTTTTAATACGGGTCATTGACTTCAAACTATCACAAGTAATATATTGTTTCTGGGAGCTAATCGGACGACGCGTTCATATGTTTCACGGAATGAATGGAAACGTGCTCTCGTTTCTCGGAATCAGTGGCGTAACGTAAATCAGTGGCGTAACGTACACCCCCGCACTGCGGGGGGGGGCAAGGCTTCTAGGGGCCCAAAAGCTTAAATGACGCCATTAACGAAAATTTTCTCAATTTTCTTTGCATTTTTTAAAATTTAATTTTTAAGCGATTTTCCAATTGGCGATCTGAAGTCATTCGCTTATTAGATATCTTTGATCAATAACCAAATCAAAACATTTTTTTATTTGCTGTAATGCCAGTGACGAGAGAGATACTTTTCTTCAGCGGGTTTTCCTTTTAAATCTTTAATCAATGACAGATAAAACAAAAATCAGACTGAGAATCGGATAAAACGCTAGGAAGATGCAAAAATCATCACTGTTTTTATACAGTACACCTTACATTACTGTAGGGAGGGAAAAAATGATTTACTTTTCATGAAGCAACAAATCGCCGTCTTTAGTCCCCCCCCCCCATGTATTTCCTTTTCATTTAGCGAAATCGTAAATAACGTACATCTGTTATGCTTTTTTCAAGTGAAAAAAAAATTACGATAATTGGGAAAGCACAGGAAACTATTTTAAATGGAATTTGATGTATGAGTATTCAGTCAAATGAAGCATAATGAGAGAAGAAAGCATAATGGAATGTATCAGTTTATTTCTTTTTTCATGGAATCATTTTTGCATCATACAAAGAACTCTACTTATAAAAAGTTGCAGTATTTATGCTAGAATATAATCAAACTTTATATCAAGCTCTCTCAGGATGCAGAAACCAAGAAAAAGGTAATTGACACTCTTTTCTTCACATCGAAAATTATTCTACAGTGTTCGCCGTTCACCGTGTTTTCGTGTTCGTTTTTATTTAAGTTGCCAGGTTATCTGTCGTCAGATTTCCCATTTTAATGAGTATTTTAAATACTCTCTAATGCTATATATTATTTACTTCGTTCACTCAGACTCCGTTTGATTTTGTATTCAGTTATAAGTTTAATATTAAATATTTTTACGTGATGTGTAAAGGTACATTATGTTATGGTTTGGCAATCCTTTCTTGAAAAAGTTGCGTTCGCGCCCACAACAAATCATACAGAAAAGGTAAAATTTAATAGAAATATAATTTTCTTCTTACAATATTTCATGAATATGTGTACTATCATTTAAATATTGAGCATGTAAAAAAGAATTCGTTAATTTTGAATTAAACTATATAAGATAACAAGAGTTTTGTAGCAAAGTACACAAATCGTAGGCAGAAAAAGTGTGCGTTCACTATTTGAAATATTCTTGATTCTTGAAATTTTTATCAACAGACGTTATAGGTTAACAGAGTTTTTGCATTCCGTTATCAAGTAAAATGGTTTAAGAAAGTTGTGACGCAATCATTTTAACGTTTTTTGAGATAGAAGCAATTCAAGGATATGAAAAAGAAAATTAGTATCAGGTGAGCGTAAAATCATTGTGAAATATGGAAAGACGGAAAAAGTCGTCGAGATATTGCCTGATCCGTCGAACGGCACAGCATTCATCTATCCAGCGTGTTATTAATATCTTTAAATCTACAGAGTTAACACCCAACCTCGTTCAGGCGTCCATCTAAACTCACAATCAGAAAAACGAGTATGATATCCTTAGTAGAAAAAAATCCACTTTTAAATGTAACTCAAATAGAAACTGACATTCAGGAGAAGTTTAAGAAAAACATTTGTGCGGATACTGCAAGAAAAATCTCTAAAAAGGCCGGATACCGTAGTCGACTGTCTTGCAGAAAGTCTTATATTTCAATGACCAACCGGCTGAAACGGAGAGCTTTTGCAAAAAAAACATATCCATAAGCCTCCGGAGTTCTGAATCTCTCATATTCTCCGATGAGGGCAAATTGCATTTTTGGCATAAAAGGTCGAAGCACAGCGCTTCAAAAAGTGCATTTAGAACCAACGGTAAAGCACAGCAGCGGTGCTGTTATGGTGTGGGGGCGCATGGCGAGCAATGGTGTTGGAAAGGTGGAATACATCCAATCTATGAACAAAATAGGATTATCTCGATGTCTTAAATACAATTTAAAGGAAAATGTCACCAAACTCGGCCTAGAATTGTCGTTTCGTTTCCAACACGACAAGGAACCTAAGCCTGCCACTGAGATTGTGAAGCATTGGCTCCTGTGTAATGTACCAAATCAACTGCACTCGCCTCCGCAGTCACCTGGTCTGAATCCTAAAGAACACCTATGGGATTTTCTGAAGCGTAGGGATTCGTCAACACAATATATCTAGTAAGGATATGTTGAAGAAAGTTATTAAGGACGAATGAAGGAAGATAAGCCCCGAAGAAACGACTAGACTTGTTAATTCAATGCCGACACGACTTCAGGATGTTTTCAAAAGAGCTATTCCAACCAGCTATTAGATAGCTTATTATCCTTTTTAAATATTTTTTATAGTTACTGCTAAAACTGTGAATGCAGAATTTTTCTACTTGATTTTTGTTGTTATCGCTACGAACCTGTCTTTATTTAAAAGCTATGAAAGCAAACCGAGTTTACTTTTGCTTTTCTCAGTACTTAGAATGAACTAAATAAAATATAATTTAAAAAAAGTTTCAAATTCCAATTTAATTTTTTTGTTTTGTTTATGTAAGCAGTAGTAGTGAACGCACACTTTCTCTGGCAATTATATATCATATATATATGTGGTGTTATGACACG
>BMAO01009955.1:0-54598 GCA_019973975.1 Trichonephila clavata | reverse complement strand
AAGTTGAATAGTATTTGTGTAATCTCTTAATTAAGAAAAGTCAATAAATAAGATTGATTTATTAAAATAAGTAGTGATTTATCATGAATTCAACACATCTAAATTCAGGTGATAACCGAAGGGGAGTTGATAATCTTAGAGGAAGCGATAGGCTACGACACATTTACTGATGCCAGATTTAGAAAACCAGTTAAAATGTGTTATGTCGAATATAAATATAAATGTGCAAAAACTAATTTAAAGGAAAAATAGAAAAACTTCTCCTTATTTATAATGTAATTATGTTAATTATATTTAATAAAAGTATAACAGTGCAGCTTAATTCATTTTATATTTGTATTACATTATTTAAAAGACTTGTTGGTATTTACGTATTACCTCAACAATCGCCAACTCTAATAGTAACTCGCTAAGTTGGCAACCTGGATTTCCTATGTATCGTATGCACTGAATTGGCAACCATATGCTTCGTTTCATATAGTGTCGCCAATAGGTTGCGATAATACGTAAGAACCGACATGCTTATCTAAAGTGCTACCCGCAGTGTCGTTATGATACATCAAAGTGATTCGTGAAACCATTTGGGTTGGCCAGGCCCACTTTAAGCCGAGATCAGAGGTGCTGATAGTCGTAAATAAACGCCATTGGTTTTTACAGGTTTAGATGAGAGAAAAGTAAAGGAAACGTTTGGTTTGGTAAGTTAAGCCTTTTTGTTTTAAAATATCATATGGTATTTACAACGAAAACTATTGTGATATATATGTTTTATGTTAAAGTTGAGGCTAATTATAAAGTTGCAATTAAATAAGCATAATCAAATAATAATAAATACAGTTAAATGCAATAAAAATTGAATTATTTAAAAATGGAGGTTTAAAAAAATACAAGTACTATATATTTTTTTTTCAAAATAAAGTCAGAATTTTTTTTCAAATGTATGTACAGATTTGGCCAAAAATACGATATGGCCAAGGAATGATCGAGAAGGCTTTAGGATCTATCCTTTCAAAAATTACCATGACTTTAGAAGAGAACTCAGTTGAGATCAGAATCTGCCTGTGCGGTGACTATGATAAGAGGGAGAGAGAGAGACTCATCTGTGCATGAGTTCCTGCAAGTGAAACTGTTCTGGGGAGCCTTTTCTGGAACGTTGTAAAGCTTGTTTATATAGAATGCGATTTGAACTATTGTAAATAGTTTGTTAGAATATTTTTGTATGCATATATGTCGATCGATAAGTCTTCGTATAGTCATCTGTTCGTTCATTAATAAATTTGCCATTATTCAAAAACTTGAATTATCGGCTGCTTTTCTCTCATGCAAATTTTCTACAATACATACAAATATAGAACAAAATAATACGAACACCTAAAAAAAGTGAAAATGTTTAATTAGCAAGGGGGTGGGCTCTTTGACTTAAATGAAAGCTTGTATTCTACGTAGGATTGAAAAATAAAGGCCTTGACCAAAGTTCATCGTAATTCGCACCCATTCCTCGTGCAAGGTCGTCTCGAATTCAGTTAGCGTTCGTGGAGGGGGAAACCGAGCACGGACTTAGTTCTCTAAAAAAACCAGAGTCACTCAATGGTATTCAGATGAGGTGACTGATGACACTAGATTAGATGTTCCGCTTCATCATCATGCTCACGTAACCATGTTGAACATAGCGAGACCATTGTCAACTTGGAACACATGACGTTTTTCCGGAAAAAGAGTCTAAAGCCTAGTGTGAAAATAATCAGTGCAAATGCTTCAATAATGGTCATATGCGTTCATCCTCGTCAAGACAATGAGAGACCCCGGTCGACGGGAAGATATTGCGCCTTACACCATCACAGAACCCTCTCTATGTTTCATGATTGGAAGCAGGCAGTCACCATAAAATGCTTCTGCTGGTGTTTGCTAGACGAACACATGTTCAGTGGTCTGGAATAATGTACGTGAAGGTTCAACGGACCAGATGACTTGTTCGCATAGCAGTTGTGTCAAGTTGTGACGGATCTATAAGCGTCCTCTCTCTTACTCCTTGTGAATTCCTTTAGGGCAAGCATTCTTTCAACCAAATTTCACCGAAGACAAGAATACGTGATTATGCAAATTAAGTTTAATATATATATTCTGTATTCGCGAGTTTTAAGAAGTTAGTGAAGTGATAATCGAAAGTTAGGGAAGTGAGAATCGAAGAATAGTGAAGTGAAGATAGCCCGAATGTGAAGTGAATTAATAAGAAGCTAGCAATCCGGCAGTAATACGTAAACAGTGTACGACGCGTGAAGTTGGAATCTCGAAGAAGTCAACCATTAGCGTTCAAAGCCACATCGAAGAGTTTAAAAGATTGCAAGAATTCAAGTACTGTAATTTTAGTTTAAATAGAAGTTACAGTTAAATCATTAACAAGTTTCTTGAATCTAGGTTTGTATAAGTTATCGCAAGCATAGATTCTCATGATTGTAGATATTGTCTCACCTTAGTCCTCTAGGTGTTGATCAAATTTATCTTAATTGGATTATTATTGTGTCTGTGTTGAATATTGTGACAAATAAACAATTGAAGTGCATCATGCCATCTGATCAATTAGTTCCTCCACACATCTAGCTGGGTTAGAGGGAAGAAGGAATATTAATTCCTTACACAGATTAGGTGGTCTCGACACGACTCCAGTCTCTTCATAGCATTCTGTGCCGGAAAAAAAATGGTTTTGGAATAGCTACTCTGCCATGAATGTTCGAAGCATGCAACTCTCGTTGAGCAGTTTTCATGGATACGGGGTTCCGAAGGAGGGTATTTATCTTGGACGTTATCTGCGGTAGTGTAGTCTTGCATTTTAGGGTGACTTTTCTCTTCAACAACTGTCTATCACAGTCCTTCAACTTCGACTTTCACCCATTGATGTGCTTCGCTGAAGGTACCTTACCCAGTTTTGTGCAAGCTGTCATAACCCTTGACACTATGGTCATTGAAACACTTCCAAGGTTAGGTGTTCTGGACACTGACGCGCATGCGCGGCGAGCTTCAATTATCATGCCTTTTTCACGTCGAGGTTAGACATAATCCCATTTTGCTAGGAACAGAATTTTCTCAAGCAACTCTCACACAGTCAAATGTTTGACTGATACCTTCCCTTTCACCGCCAATAGGTGGTACACTGCAGCGACACGTAGCGGTGGTTTACTAGACGGTCAACGAACGACTCATTTTTAAATGGGTGTTATTAATATTTTGTTCTATATCTGTATATGCAGAGCTCAGCAGAAGTTCTCAACAATTTAGCAGCCATTGTTAGATTTAGATATAAATAGTATTTAATAAATTCTGCCATATTTCTACGCGTTTTTATATCAAGCAAATCATAGTAATTCGACATTTATGTTTAAGAAAATTTAAAACTACTAAATAAAAAACTTTTAAGACAAATAATATTACAAATTTCAATTTCATTTTCAAATCTTCAGTTTATTTTATTGCTTATTTTTTATTTTGAAAATTAAGAATGAATGAGTTTTTACTATAGTTTCATCGCGTTACCTTTTCCTTTACTTGTATTATCTGTTTGCAGTATATTTAAATTAATATCACACATCAGATAAGTGTAAATGTTACTTTATGATATCAATATTTTTATTCACTATCAAGACCAAAAAAAGTGTAAAAATTTTGTATAGCAAAAAGTGGGAATTGAAATTTTATCAACAATGACAATCATGCAAATTAAAAACGAACTTTTTCAAGCAGAATTTTATTCAGAGATTAAACTTTAAAAAAAATTAGTTAAATACAACATGATTAAAAACTATTTTTTTCCTACTGAAAGAAAATTGTTTTCAAATTATAGACTGTTTCCAGTTGTGCATTTACAGAGCTAAAATAATGGAACGAAATAAAAGGCAAAACCGAAGCATTTTTTTATGCGAATATATTTAAGCAAATCTGATAAGGTGCGAAAATAATGCTAATGAATGCAATTTTTTTAATCTAAAATTACTGTTTTAATTCCATAAAAAAAGATCACATTTCTGAAGAGAGATATGTCTTTTTTTGCATTAAAATCATGCAAATTCAAAAGGATAATATCCTTCTTTTTCTGATAATAGATTAACCGTTTTTATGTTCAGAACAAATAAAGCAGAAATATCTATTTAAAATAAATATCCAGGATTAAAGCCTTGAATTAAAAACAGAAGTGGTACGTCAATAAAAATATACGAAACAATACAATCGAAAAGCTTAAAAGGGCGATAATGCTTTCAATAGTATCTCCAATGTTCCTTGTACTACACATACATTCGCGAATTTTTTTTCCCTTTCCACCCGACAAAGGGATTTTTCTTTAAAAATTCCCTTTTATTTTAAGAATGTTTCAGCCATTTTCACAAGATTAATCTTTTGTTATCGTTCTGAATAATAAGCAAGATAAAAGAGTGATCTGCTTTATTCCGCGACAAAATTTGCATAATTGCCTCAATTTAAGAGAAGAAATTCATTTTGTAAAAGAATGAAACAAAGTAGATGGCAGTGTTCTTATTCGCACTTTTGAGCTTTAATTACAGATGTAGTTTAGAAGATGAAATATTTCAAATTTATTTTCCCCTCTCCTCTGTCTGTCACATGTTTTAACATTCAAAGGAAGGATAGAGGGAAAAAAATACGAAATTCAGATGCTTAAAGCGAGGGAATTTTTTTTAATAAATAGTTTTCAGATGTTGAGAGAATACATAATCGAGTTTAGTATGCAATGCCCTTATAAAACGGTTGGTAATTTTTTTGTGTATGAAAAATTACTAAAATCTTCTATTCCGTTGTTTGAATAAATTCTCAGACTTTCTTTTAATTACAGCTTAGTGATTTGTTTCGCTTTCTCTTTTTTTAGACAGAATTAAACTAGTTAAAATGATTTTAATGTTATAACATTATTCCTCCTGTTCTTATGGGATTGTATCTTATGAATTATTCAAGAACCAAGTAATCTTAGCAATGAATTATGAAAAAAAAAAAGCGAAGTGAACTCCTTGAATTTATAAATGAATTATTTAAAATCCATTTAAAGTTTATATGCAGCTAAGAATTTTAAAATTTAAATCCAGAAAAATGAATGTATGCATGTCAAATATTGTTAAAACAGGAACTAAATTGCATTAGAGTTTTAAAACAATTTATATAAAAATGAGCATACAATTCAGCATTTATCATTTATAATTATTATAAGGCATTATAATAATTATAAACAATGCTGTCTTTTATTTATAATTAATTACTTTCGAATTTAAAAATATGCTTATACCTGCTTTAAGTTAAATTCAAATTATTCCATCGGTTTAAAGGCAAAATTATTTAGTAATTTTATAATATGGACCTTTTAAATCGTACTTACGAGTATAGAAATAAAATATTATTTGGTCAAATACATAATTTCATAAAATAAAATCTGGAATAGTTGAGAAAATTTTGTTTTTTGTGATGAATAATGTTATCTTAATAAGAAAAAATAATTTAAAGCCTGAAAGAGAAAATAATCATGAAGAAAAGTTACACATAAAATGAACCTTAGAATGATGATAGATATTTAGGTATAACAAAGGAATAATTATTACAACAAGATATCAATCATTGGCATGGCCAAGTAATTTTAGCGCGTTTTTCACATGTTGTATTTTACAATAATGCAACTAATGAAATTTTTACGAACAGAAAGTAGTACTGTTTCCTCAAAAATGCAGGTAGATTTTTTTTAAAAAAACTTTTTGCAAACAATAAATTTACTAGGTAAAATTTGAGAAAATTTTGTTATAAACTAGCGAAATTCAGGAAAATTTGTAGGAAAATTCGGGAAAACTATGGGAAAATTTAAATATGATTCGGCTCATATAGGGCACAAATGCGACCAAATGCCGAAAACCCGAGGTTAATTGGTTGCTTATTGACTGAGAAAAAGGTACGACAAAATATGGAACGAAGACGAAGACGAAATTTGCGTCCTAATAGCGCTTTTGTTCCACTACGTGAAAAACGAGGTAAAAATCAAACAAATCGAAATGTTGTAGTTAGGAAAAAAGAAGTTTCAAAAGGACAAACAGCTGTTAAGTTTTTCTAACACGAAGAGATGGGAATTTTATTGATACAAATACATTCTAAAAGCTAATTTCTGCAAAAAAAAGTAACTTTACCCTTTTTTCCCCATTTCAATTCCTACTGTTAGTTCACTCTTTCCCTATATATATATATATATATATTTACTTATATATCTTGTTCAAATTTTCAATCTTTAATGAAATACTTTCTATTCATTCATTTAAGTTTAAAGAGGTTTTTTAAAATTTGTAGTGGAGGACACTTGATGTTTATTCAGTTTTTTCGAATATTAATTCATTAACTAAATTAAGGAAATGAATAAATAGTAGCAAACAAAAATAATAGTTCAACAGCATATATAGAAAGGAAAATCTTTCGTTGTGTCCCTGTAGGGCAATGGATAGCACGCTGGCCTTCTAATTTAAAGGTCGTGGGTTTGAATCCCATCTGGGATGGCCTATTTTCTGAGAATGTGATATTTTTTTTACTATACTAATTATTAGAATAATTAAATTTAATTAATGAATAAATAGTAACAAACAAAAAAAATTATCCAACACCCTATATAGAAAGGAAAATGGAAAATTGCAAGGAAAATCGCTTTCTGTTTTGCCACTTAATATTGTGATTCTGTCATATGTATATACATATTTGTATTAAACTATATTAGTTTATTGGACAATAATTTTTAAAAAGTTACATTATAATTTTAAATATTTTCTTCAAATCAGTTTTTAGAAGAAGGTATAAGTCAAAGAAAAATTCCTTAATTTACACATCAATTTATAATGATTTAGAATCCTTATTACATTACAAATAAATAAATCTAATTGCATTTCTTTTTGTGTTTAAATTAGTTTATATTTTAATGCTTAATAATTATTTTACAGCCGTAATCTGTTTTAAAATACAATATATGTTTGTCTAATGCTTTGTATAATCATTTAAATTTAATGTACATTACTTAAAAACAGTTTAATTGTAATTCATATTAAATCTTATTTTAAAAATGAGAATCAAGCTTTGAACTTAGGACTGATCCCAATGTTATAATATATATTATTTAATAATACTAAATAATTTGTCCTAAAATAAATAAATAATAACTAAAATAAAATTTTTCTCTGTTGACCTAAGTGGGAATTGACTTAAAAATTTTTTTTTATATTACTTGTTTTTTATAAGCCAATGCAAGAAAGAACATTGTATACTCTATTGTTTATCAATGTCCTTTGTACCTGAGCCATAAAGCTACTTTCCTAACTTCTACATCACGTCCACGAGAGGACATTGAATTTTGATTGATTTAACTTGGATTTACACCCCTATATGTTTTTCAGAAAAAAAGGGATTTTTTAAAATTAAAAATCCAATAGGAAGCAATAAAAAATTCATTGGCGACGGACCTCATAATTTTGAACTTTGACCAAGTGACAAGGACGAAACATAAGAAGGCACTTTCTCTCCAAACTTTTACACCCCGCAACTGGTAGAATTTGACCCTTGTATGTGACAGGTTTAGCATGCACACGCTCCTCTACAAGACGAGACTTCAGTGATACTAGGACGCGAACACGCGAATCAAAACGCTGGCAATCAAGTTCATGACTACGACCACTGGGCTACAGTGGCCATTTATTCATTGTTGGAAGAAGGAAAATTCACAGCATTTATATCTCTTTATAGCTAATTTTAGAAGCATCATTACAAACTAGTTTGGAAAATGTATTTTCTCTTCGTGCACTTGAATGAAAATTTCGTAAAAGGAACACAAACTCTTTGAAATAGGTGGGAAAAAAATAAAAAATACACTTGAGAGAGCTGTTTTGGGTCCATACCAGGGTAGGCAAACCTTTATGAACAGATGTGCCATTTTTTCTTAAGAAATGTTTGATGAGTTATAGACGTGCCGTCAAATAATTTTTACTTCTGATTATCGGGAACTTAAAATTCTTTATTTACTACGAAAAAAATACCTTTCGCACTGTATAGTTGAAAATGTTCTAGTTATATGTGTAATTGAAATTAAAGTAACATTAGTATGACTTCTGTTGCTGCAGATTGGATGACAAATAACAGGATTGTAAGATGTTACTTTTAGTAGAATGCATGCTGAATTGGAGTCATCTGCCAAATGTTTTCTAAGCAATTAATTATTTTTACTGTGGTTCACTTCTTTTGACAAGAGGATTTGTGATTTATTTCAAAACGCAGTTTTACAGACGATGTTCTGCATACCACTGTTCCAGAACAAAAACACGCACCGCTCTGTCGCCTTTACTAATAATGCCATGTTTCTAGATTTACCAAGTTTGAAATTCTCTGTTACATTTACTATCTTGCATGTTTTGTTCTGAGCTAGCTTTATTGAATAACAGTTAAAAATTGTAAATATAACATAAATAAACTTTAAAATACAGTTGTGTCAACGAAATTGTCTATGCTATGCGTAGTCAAACTTTGCATCATAAGCAATAGTAGTCCACGACGTAACTAAGGTCAGACAATAAAAACAATACTACTCCTTGACCGATCACTTACGTTTGTTCGGAATACTCCATAGTGAGCTTTGTTATTTTGAAATAAAATACAAATCATTTTCATCACTCGCGTGCCATAGATGGCACGCTTGCCACTGGTTCGCCATCCCTGGGTCTATATTTATTATTATAAGAAAATAGAAAATTCATAACTTTGAAGTGCATGATTTACTATTAAATGGAACAAAAAATAATGAAAAGTTGTATCCATGTAAAAATAACAGCAAATCTAACGTTATAAACATTTTAAAAAAATATGACTTTAACTGAGATTTTATCATTATGCACACCCTAAAAGTTTGAAAAATAAATAAAATGCATTTTATTTTTGTTACTGCATAAGATATTTGAGAATATGTGTTTTCCAATATAATTTACACGAAATTCGATCAGTTTTAGCTATAAATATCTCGGAAATAAAACGAGTCAAACACATACATGTAATAGAAAACCATTTGATATGCTCGAACCAGTTTAATCTCAAAACTAAAAACATAACCCGGTAGTAAGTTGAGAGTCTACGTGTATGAAGAGAATCTATAATCTTTAATCTTCACCTCCCTGCTTATGAAATGTTTCTAGTAAACGTTCGCCCTCATATGTTCTTAGAAATTTGATTCTCATGTACTTAATATTCAATTCGCAGCTCCTATTTATAGGAAATCTAATACTGTGTCGAAAATGATGGGGGGGGGGAATTCGCGTCGTAGCGTATGTTTAAATTTTTTCTCAAAATCGTTACCTGTCTCCCGAGAGGGAAAGCTCTAATAGAAATGAATTAAGCAGGCATGGGGAATAAAAAAAAAAAACACTTTTCCCCTACGTATTTTCCCTTTCGATGTAAACATGGGCTATAAATCGAAATGCAGTTCAAGAAGAAATTAATGAGAAAGTCTAGTAGATCAGTTTTTTTTAATGGTTTTGCAACAAGAGTACAACAACTAAATAAACTACGTACTTTTTTATAAATTAAATATTTTTTCAAAGCACTAATATTTTTAAAAACCATTTAAATTCCATGTCTATAAATTTACCAACGTTGTTTAGACAATTCTATGCCTCATTTGGAAATCTTAAAGATCTGATATCTGAAACTTTTTTTTTATGATTTTTTTTAGAATTAAAAGTTTGAATTATTTAGTTAAATCAAAATAACTATATAAATATTATCTAAATATAACCGAAAAACTATTATTAACTAACTTTGTATAAACACAAATTGAACTTACTTATATTTAAAAAAAGTAAAACTGATCCACATACTTGATGTGCTTTAACTGAAGATTGTATTAAAAATTTTCAGATGTTGTTCATTTGTTGTTAAGATTATTTACTCAATATAATATTTTTGACTGTTTTCACATGAAATGCTATTCTAAATAAGCTTGAAGCCCTGAACACGCAGTAATATCGTTAAAATAAATCTTAAGACTTAGAGTTAAATTCCTTTAACACGAAAACGCTTCAGACTAAATATTGGTTAACACGAAATAATATAACGGTTCCTACAAACTAGTACTTATTTTCGTGCATTTTTTCTCTTAAAACGAAACAAAAATAGCCTAACGCGAAAAGATTTCCCTTCTGGAAATGAATAAATACAGAAAACACTAGCTATGCAGGCGAGATTTAAAACAGGTGTTAAATTAGCGATAGGTAGTTTTCACATGTTTCGTAGAAAGGAGGCTAGCTTCTCTTTGAAATACCCTCGAAATAACCTGTGATACGAGTCAATTTTATTTATCTAAAAGCTACTTTCACTCTCCACCCCTACAAACGCTACACAAAAACATCCAAAAGGGGGAGCATCATGGAAAAAAAGTATGCGCAGTTATTTAAAATTACATTCCATTGGTGAAATGAATAACAAAATGGATGACATCGAACCATTTGAGGGAAATTTGGTACTAAAAAAGACAATGTGAAGCAAAATATCAGATTATTTTCCAAAAACTCAATATTTTGTTTTTCAAAAAACTTGAAAATTTTATATTAAATTTCATTAAGTTTCTTTTGAATGTTTTTGTTTCATTGATTTTTATAAAATACATGCCTGTATACATATATAGGTAAATAAAATGTGCTCTAATAAACTTAATTTTGTTTAATTATATGGTGGGATTTTTTTTTTCGCTATTTCCTTTAACACGAAAATATATTTCAGTCACCTCGGTTTCATGTTAAGCGATTTTCACTCTATATGAGAAAGTGTATTTTGAAATACGGAAGAAGCCCAGAACGATAGATATATCAGTAATATATCATGATATACTATGTATCAAACAGTGAAACACAAACTCTGACTCAACATAATAGCAAAAACTTTAATGTCAAACATATATCCGAGAAGAAGTTTTGAAGAAAAAAAGATAGAAGTAATTTTTTTCCTTCAAAATCAGTAATGCGGTATGCAATTCTAACACAACTTCGAAATAAAAACATCACGCGCAGCAAAACTTGACGAAAACTAAGAAATATCGAGGAAAAATTTTCGTCCCCTCATTGTTCTCCGATGTCACGTAGGTGACCCCCTTCCATTTCCACCCCTTCTGCGTTCGATATCTCGATCAGATTCAGTTCAGATTCAAGACAGTGCTCTTACACAGCCACGTGGGGAGTTTTGAATTACATGAACCTCCGTCAGTTGTTAGGCAACTAATACACTCACTTCGTTGAACATTCAGACATTTTTTCCCCTTCTTTTATATTTTTTTCCCTTTTACCCCTTGCCAATCCTTTTCATTTCTATTTTGACTGACCCTTCTTGTTTTTTTTTTAGTTTTCAAAATTTATTTTTGTGTTCATCCCACACCAAATTTTCCCCTTCTCGTCAAACAAACTGATACGTGACAGGGTTTGTAACTGAGCAGTAGATACATATGAGATTAAATAAAAAAAAGAGAGAAAGAAATAGAGATAGAGTCAAAGCTGGGCCTACGTGGTGATATTATTATCGTAGTGGATTGAATTTGGTGTTGGTGTACGACTAGAATATATATCTATATATCTATATAGATGAAGAAAGTGAAATCAAATTTATGTTTGTGAGTTCTACTGTGAAGAAATAGTTTTTTATCGAAGGAGACATGAAACTCGATGATATGGAAATCATGTTCTGCAATAAAAAGTTTTTCATCTCCGAGAGGTCTAATTCATTTTTACGACTATACGTATATTTCTCACATGTAACCAGAAGTAACGAATGGAATTATGGGGAATATATATTTTTAAACTGTTCAATACGTTTTTGTTAGAATTCATAGCACATTTTTCCTTAAAATTACATTTATAAAACTAAAAATATCTCACTTTCTTTAATTTAAGAATACATGTTGAAAATAACTAGATTTCTCTATTTCAGATTTGTGTGTGTGATTCGAATACATATTCAGTTTCCTTTTCTGTTTTCAGAGTTTTTATGGGAAGATTGGACCTATATTTTCTACAATAATATAGTACTAAATTCACTAATTATATTTATTGTATAATTTATAGTAAAAATAATGAATAGACCATGAATAGCTACTCAAAATAAGTATATTTAAAAAAAATCTCAGTAAAAAATATTACTGATTTGTGATTTAGTGTTTGCATAATTTGTATATTTATTTAATAAACCAAACCATTAAATAGAGTTTGGAATTAATTCATCAAAAAATTGTTTTTGACTCTTTCATTTGAATTATTCTTGAAATGCTAAAAAATGTTGATCTTTTACATAAGTGTTTCCAAAGTGTGGTACGGGAAGCTTATGGGAAGAGTTTGGTGGGGATATGCACTGCACCGTGCTTAGCTGTGCCTAATTGTGTGCTCTCATGAATCACGTGAAACAACATCTCAGATTAAAATTAACAACTAGGAAACCAAATTATGAGGACCTGTCATCTCAGGACAAACAATTTCATACTTCTTATTTTAATCCAAATAAATATTATTTATAATATAAATTTTATCTATATTTTATTATGAATATATAATTTTATTCTCTTTTATTATTTTGTGTACGTCACAAAAAAAAAAAAAATAAATATATTATGTTTGTTACTAAAATATATCCATTTTTTGACGAGGGGTAGGTACTCAGTGTTACAAAAATTTTAGAAGGGGTTACACATACGTCAAAAGTTTGGGAAACACTGTTTTACTCTATACTGCTATATTATTTCATCATACATTTAAATTTTTACATTCTCTCGAAGTATATTTTTGATTGAGTCAGGGAACTCTAAAGAATACAAAACGCAAATCGTTTTACATGCAATGCACTTAGTTGATTAGTTACAGAACATTAATGGCAATTTACAGTTAATTATAGTTCGGTCTATTGCAATTAATTGATTGTCCCTTAACGGAACACTTTGAAACTACATGAGGGCTACTGACGACGAGCTTCGAGGCTTTGAGTGAAAGAGAGAGAGAGAGAGAGAGAGAGAGTTATATTAACGTCATTCTATAAGGCAGTGGTTTTCAAACTGTGTTCCATAGAACCCTGGGATTCCACAAGGCATATAAAAGTGTTCTACGAGTCACAATAAAAAAAATTTAAAAGAAAATTATAAATGTGTATATGCAAAATGGATTTTACTTCTGTTTCAAGTGTTTATAACCACAAATATATCTAAAGCTCATCCCAGTCATTAAAGATGAAAATTTTATTTTTACATAAACTTTATTTTGTAATATTTTAGCTTTTAATGCAATATAAAGAATATTAAACCTTTTTTTATATGTGTATTACCTCTTAGGTTTTGAATATTATATTGTTTGCTATCTCGGGTTTCACGAAATAATTTTGTATTTATTAGTAGAACGTTTTGCTATATTAAATAGTTTTCAAATAGAAGGTACATTTTTTTTCATTTATGGAAAAATAAATATAATGAAAAAAAGGGAACAACTTATCGTCATATCAACAGATTCAATGTTAAAATCTATTTTTAAGCAAGAATAGCTCCTAAATTTCAGATTACAAATGTTTTTCATACAAAATACCCCGAGTTTCTTTCAGAGCTATTAACATTTTATTGCCATTCAGAACAAATGCATTTAAGTGAAAAATATTTCTTAATATGGGTGGCTACAGAAACAAAATATAAAAACAAATGAAACGCAGAATATGAAATGCGACTCCAGATATTTTAAATAGGCCTAGACTTTCACAGTTTGTACAAAAAATGCAAGCACATATCCCAGTTACTAAATCTAATGCATGGGTAGGTGGCAGTTGAATCACAAATTAATATTATTAATGAATTGATCGTATTAAAATTATATTAAACTTTTTTAGTAATATGCACAATCCTTTTTCAATTGTCTTTATACAAAATATCTACAGCATGTTCATCTACTTTAAATATTATTTTAAGCTATATCCTTTGAATTGTAGAATGGGGTTCATTGAAAACACCTGATAGTTCTAAGGGTTCCATGAGTCGGAAAACTTTGAAGACCATTACTATAAAGTAACAATATAAAGCAACACGATGAATTTTGGCGATGAACCTCGTGATTTTGAGCCTCGGTCAAGTGATAAGGACGACACCTGCTGGCACCCCTCTCCAAACTACCACACTAAGGCAATAAGAGGACTTTAAGCTCGACTTGTTTAACGTGTATCAGCCCTTTCTATACGGTGGGTCTTCAGTTCCACCAGGATTCGAACTGCAACACGTCGGCCACAAGTTCATGACATTAACCACTAAGCTACCGCGCGGCCCCCTTTGAGGTTTTGAACTTGTGCAAGGGATTAGAAAGACACCTGAACCCGAAACCCATTCTCCAAATTTCCAAATCATATTGTTACGAAGATCGGGGTTAGAGGATTTTATGCTATCTGTCTTATTCTGCTATTCTCAGTCTTACTATCGGTTTTATTCTGCTATTCTCAGTCTTACTATCAGTCTTATTCTGTTATTCTCAGTCTTACTATTAGTCTCACTCTGCTAGTCTTATGCTATTATTCTTCAGAAGCGATAAAAGTTTATTGCAGCAAAACAAACCTTGAAATACAGGATGCAGCACTAAAATTCGCTTAATAAATCCCAAAAGCCCTTCACACCTTCTACAGCACAAAGACACAACTATCAGTGTCTAAAAATACAAATACGTAATGATTAAGATTATTCGCAAGAGCTCGCTTGATATAAGCAACTAATTGCTAGTCGACTCCACAATGGGCAAAGCAATACTAACTCAATTTCAGTGAGCGGTTTCTATTTATAGTCTATAAGGATCTTTCTCGAAAGTTCCGCTTATGTCGTGGATTGTGAGAAAAAAAATTTCTCTAGTAATTTTCAGAATCATCAATGTGGTCATCGACTCACCAAAATTTATTTCGAAGTCGCCAAGATGGTCGCCAAAAATGATGCCAAATTGGCTCTATCGCCTACATTTCGACAAGTTTCCATTGAATCTCCAGTATAATGTAAGGAACGGGCTTGCGAATATTACAATTTTAGCATGAAATAAATACTACAGAAAGTAATGTTAACGTATTAAACATCCATATATAAATTATTTAAACTATTGTAAGCATTCATTATTCAAAATTTGTAACAACATTTAAGTAAGGACTTCCGTTTAACGAGAGGTGGGGCATAAATGAGAACGCAGCCTAATTGTTTGAAATAGAAAAATGAAAGCTTGCCTTTCAAAACATTTTTTTTAAATAAAAAGTTATTTTTAAAAAATATTATAAAAAAAGGGAGAATAAATAAGCTATAAGAATTATAAACTGCATATTTCAAAGCGATTCATTTTTTAAATAACTGGAACAAAATAAATTCATTAGAAACGCTTTTAAAATACATTTAACAAGAATGCCCACTCTTAAGCGAAAATTCTAATTTAAAAATTCTAAACAATTACGTTTACAAACATCCAACTCCCTTTTCGACCCACATCACCATTTATACACCTACACATCCACTATAGTATCACCCAAAGTTGTTTTTAATCCACAAGCAGCAAAGTGCATTCAATTATCTCTTTAATCCCATCAAAAATTCTACAATCATTTATTTTCTTTTAATATCCGCTTGATAAATTGACTGAGCATAAATAATGAATAGAAAGGCAGTTAATTAACTTCTGTTCTGAGCATCGAGTGTTGAGGCTAACCCCAATTGTCAAGTGAAAGAAAGAAAGGCAAAAGGACTGAGAAATGGTTTCTTAAGACGATAAAGAGTCCGATAGATTTGGTCGAAAAGATCGACTGCTTCATAAGCGAGGGGTAGACGTGACGACGCGGTATGGATTGATCGTCGTGAGGGGTGTAATTAAATACGCCCTCCCCATTTGAGTAATTAATCATCTTCGTTCGCACACCGTCTATCTCCCGATGTGGCTTTCCAAACTGGCTTAGCAGATTGGGAGGAGAGGAAAAAAAAAGAGCTCCGAATCAACCTGGACGATCAGTTGGGTAGAAAAGATTTAGAGCTTCTCCTAAAGCAAATTGGTTGTGCATAATGTATAAGCATTTTTTGTTCTTCATATTACAGTGAAATATGCGAAAACACTTAAGACGAAATATCGGTTCACACGGAATAATACAAAGGTTTCAACAAAATACTATGCACTTTCTTGCATTTTTTCTCTTAACACGAAACAAAAATCGCTTAACATGAAAAGAGTTCTCTTCTGGGAATGAACAAATACGGAAAACCAGGCTAGATTTAAGAGGGGTGTGAAATGAAAGAGAGGTGGTTTCATATGTTTCGAAGAAAGATGTCTAATTTGGCTTTGAATTACCCTCGGAATAGCCGGTGAAATGAGCCAATTTTATTTATCTAAGCTATTTTAACCCTCCATCCCTATAAACGCCACACAAAAATCTTTGTCTCATCAATAGACTTTGATATTCGGTGACGAATATCAAAGTCTGAGTAAAAGTCTGAGTCAGGTTGCAATGTGAGTAAAAAAATTCATGATTTTGGTTAGCATTATTTTTTCTATTTTGGAAGAATTTTTTTGCGAACCCAATGGCAAAGAGCTCGGGGGGAGAGCAAACTTATATTCGCTTAAAATTAAGAAGGAGTTTCTTAAGGTCGTTGATCAAAAACAGTAGACGAAAAGAGAAATCTGTAAAGATTTTGGTATTCTCTAACTCTACTTTATCAACTATAAATTAAAAGAAAAGAGAGCAAATTACGTAAATGTTTGATTGGTTTTTATTAAATGCATGCATATACACATATCTGTGTAAATAAGATGTACTCTAATAAACTTAATTTTGTTTAATATACGTTATTTTTTTCAATATCTTTTAACACGAAATTTTTTAAGACGAAAAAATATTTCAATCCCTCAGTTTCGTGCTACACAATTTTCACTGGATTTCTTATTTTTGAGACTTCCATGCTGTTGGGGAAAAAAGCTATCACAGCTATGTTTGGGTAAGAATGTTTGTGTATGAATTATAAAAAAAAATTGCTATGTAACCTGATCTAATTCTATTGTATTATTTTTTTAATGAGTTTATACTAATATCATACTACTAATACAGATCCATTAGCTATAAATGCAGTTTAAAAAGAACTGAGTACCGTGCAGAGAAAATTTCTGTGTACATTGAAATATAAATACATACAAAACACATTCGTTAGTTTTTAAAGGATTGCCATTATTAAGACATCAGTATATGCTCCATGGCTGCGATTCCTCATTAAATGTTACAGATGGCAATTCGAGAAATAGACAGTCCTAATCCCGTACCGAAATAGACTTTTCAAAGCATTTTTTTTCTGTGATCTCTGAATTTAGATGTTTACCTTTCGTATTATGTATGTATTTACTATATGAATGTATGAGTCAAGTAAGCCAAACTCTTAATGCCCTTAATGATTATGGTATATTTTTAACCATCAAAGCAGTAATCTTGAGATCTGTGGCAAAATATGCACCTGACTTATTGTATCGATACATGGCTTTAAAAAAGCATGCAATATTTTTTAATGAAAACGATTTCAGAATGTTATCAGTATATTGACGAGATGTTAAAATCGAAAGATGTGTAAAATAAGTTGATGGCTTTTTTTAGGATACGGCCCCATATGCCATTATACTGGAAATAATAACCGCATGCCTCAACAAAACAAAATTTGCTAAG
Source organism: Trichonephila clavata (assembly GCA_019973975.1). Classification (NCBI taxonomy): domain Eukaryota; kingdom Metazoa; phylum Arthropoda; class Arachnida; order Araneae; family Nephilidae; genus Trichonephila; species Trichonephila clavata. Next base: position 36,886 of record BMAO01009955.1, on the reverse strand, counting down.
GAGCAATGGCTTACCTTAGTCTACGCGTGAAATCAATGGTCATTTGTTTTTAATGGCTCTGTCGAATCTGGGCTCTCATTTGAAAATTATGTGATGCCAGTCTGCTAGAGAGGAACCATGCTAATTGAACAGACATTACTTCAAATGGGTCTGGCGACAAGGAACAGATGGAGGGAGTAAAGAGACGATTTACATGACAGTATAAGTACGACAACTTTAGTTAAGCTTCGTGTATGAGCAGAAAATACGACAAATGAGCTGAACCCTTTGTAAGCTGGAGTTTTGATGATGTCGTTGATGCTATTAAGGCTTAATCAACAGATCATGTACCGCATTCAGACATCTTGGCCTTTGAGAATTCTTTTTCTCAGCTGTTTTCTGCGCAGCAATCATTGTTGTGAGCAAGCTTGTACAGCCACATACGAGTAAGTGGCGGAGCATTGTACAACTTGACCAGCCAAATTCCAAGTATCCACCACCCAATCGTAAGCACAATCCACCTATAACCTTTTACCAGTGTTTCGGTTGCCTAAATTTAATTTGGGTATTTTATATGTGCCAAACTTGGAATTCCCTAACTGACTTCAGGCAAGAAGAAATAAACGTTTTTGTTTCGTGAAGCTCCAACTGGCCTTGATTCTCGGCGTACTTGTATCTGAGCGAATCTAAATATTGTCCCTGCCAAATTAAAGAAAGAGGTGTTTCTGTTCTTCATACGATATATATAAGTAATAGTAACTCAAATAAATCATCGATTTTTGTTAGAGTGAAATCAATTTCTTATGAAGCAATAATTACTAAAAGAAAGATGTTCAGTTAGCGTAATTTTTAAAAGTTAATGATAAACCAGTTTAAAATCAATATTTTCTCATAAATTTTTCCATACAGTAAACTTCTATATTTTTATTTCATTTCATTCTTTCATCTTATTTCATTTCGATTCAAATATTATTTTATTGGTTTATGCTTAGATGCGATTTCATCAATTTATGATAATTTTTCCGATTCTCGATTACTTTCGCGATTTAAATGGAAAAAAATATTCTAGATTTCTTTTAAATATATTTTCATTAAAAAACTATTCTAAACTTGTGAATTTTGCCAAAAACTGACACATTTTTTTTATGATTTTATTTTATAGGCCATCTTATTAGCGTTATCAAAATACCCAGTTTGTTATTTTCCATTCACTAGAACAAAAACTACAAGTCTTTTAGTAAAAGCAGATGCCATTGTTTTAAGCAAGATGTCGTACTTTAAAACGAGTTTTACTCGCGAAATGTGTGTTTTTTTAAAAAATACTCAAACGGGGCCACACAGTGATTGCTCAAAAAGTTTTGAAAATAATTAACTGAAACTTTTTGTGTACGTTCCGTGTAATAGTAAAAGTGTTTTAACCTTCATATTTATCAATCACTGTTTTATTACAAAATTTACAGTTCTTTATGTGAATATAATCACTGTTTTTTAAGCAATTTCACATAATAACTAAGATAAAGTGTTATAGTACATAAAAATTAAAATATCTTTTATCCTGAAGGTCATTTCAAAAATGAATAATATAGCGACACATCAGAATTGAAAATTATTCACAAAATTTTGGTACAAAATGGGCCGTGTTAATGTTACTTTTTGTAAATTTTAATCCATTTTTCCCCCATTTTATTAATAATAATTTCTTTTTCTGTTCTTAATTTTAGCATATTTTTAAAAAAATTTACTGAACAAATCTAAAAACCACAAAAAAATCCCCCTATATCTATTTAAAAAAAACAGTTGTCAAAAGTAGTTGGATGTCTTAAGTTGTCCTTTAAATTTCAAGCAATCTTTCTAAAAATTTTTTTTACTTGAACAAAATCTTAGCCCATGAAAGCATTTGAAAAGATCAGGTCAATCTGCTTCGATTTAATTTCCTTCACCTTGTACAATCAATGACATTTCTAACCAATCTAATTTCACAAAAACATTAAGTTCAACCGTTTCGCTGTAAAAGATATTTTTATGTGAGCTTTTCCAACAAACGGAATTCTTACAATTCGATAACGTCCTGCTTTATAACCATTAAGACACCCCTCTTGTAGGGCAAGTTTGGTGTGGATGATAAATAGTTGTTTGCGCTAGTCTCTAAAGTTATCAATCATAACTATCGAGCCGGTTAGGTCTGAAACACGGGTCAAAAGTCTTTGATCGATTTCAATGTTTTTCAAGTCACGGTAAAGAGAAAATAATTGCATCTAGACTACATAACGGATACGAGGAAGCGGAAAAATTTAGGTAGGAACATAATAGTGGCTATATGGAGAAAAAGATATTATTAATCGGAATCTACCTCTGTGGAAAAAATGTTCCTTGGTATGGAAATTAGGAGCAAAATAATTTTAAGATTTAATATTGCCACAAAGGGGTTGAATTTTCGAAAAAATTGAAAAAAGACGTCATTTTGGTTAAATTATTTTATGTTCAAAACAAAATTATTGATAAGTGAGTATTTAGTAGATTTTAATGTAGATTCCCTATTGTTTTAAAGTTTTTTGTAGACAATTTTACGGAGGCAAATTTTAATTCTTTTAATGCTTCATCATTTTATTAGGCTACTCATCGACTAATGGGAAGTAGCGAAGATAAAAAAAAGCTCATTTTGGAAAAGATATGGTAGTCATATTTAAATTTTCTGATGTCGAAACCGGAATATATGGTCATTAAATTTCGCGAAATAACCATTGGTGTTCGCCTAATTATCATTTCTGTGGAACTTCCAGGACTTTCCTTAACCAATTTTTGGAACTGAAGAACACGGCAGGTAGCTGAATCATTTCCGATATGGTTCCTCTTATAAGAACATGTCCAAACTTAAAATGAGTCATCTTGCGACGGTTCTATCTGCGCTCTTTCAACTAATAGTCTTCTTGGTGAATTTCTGGTCCTTAAAAATTATTTTATTATAAAATTCCTTGAAGAAAACGCTATTATGTAAATTAAGACTACAAAAAAGTCTAGGCTTTCAGGTTAGATAGGATAGATTGCTAGTGGAGTAGTGATTAATCAAATCGAATGTGAATCATTTATATCTAATATTTGATAGTTAAATTACTTAGAGTGACGATCTGTCACTGGAGATTGAATCTAGATTTAATAACTAAGAAGTCAGAGATATTGAATGAAGTAAGTGTATTAAACCTTAAAGTATTCTCATATCTCGCTTACCTCGTTAATTGTCTTCATATATATTAATTGGGTGCATCTCTTTGATTTGATGGATCGATTGAATTTGAGTTTTGGTTATTATTGTGAATAAATTAGATTATTTTTGAAATATTACTAGTCTTCCTTCCAATTCTCCCACATCTGTAGGCGCGCCGGTGAGATCCTTACAATCTTCATGAGAAAATTACAATACACAACACCTAGACAGGAATGTATATATAGTCCACGTTAAAAACTTTGATTTCTCGAGTTTGCCTCAATTTCCAGCATTATTTGGACTCTTTTCGAAAAATTTCAAAATACAAAAATGAGTTCATAAACACGTCGAGAAAAGACTATCCAGAAAACTTGATCGCATTGCAGCTAATAGAAATGCCTTACAGACGCAGACGTAATATTTGCTTTAGCAGAAAATATTTTCTCTTTGAAAAAAAACTCTGTACCAAAATAAGACAGAGTCTGAAAAATTTCCTTCCACCAATCAATATTCAGCAGCAGAATTTAAGATTACAAATCTAAACAGTTAGCAGCCTGTAAGCTATATACCCAATGGAGATTTCACCATTTCCTTTTTGAAACGTGTATTCGAATTCCACATGTTTATATTGGTGGAAAAAACAACCACCGCTGATTGTGAAAGAAGTCAAAAAGGGCTAACCTACAAACACCCGTGCACAGTATTAAATATTCAAAGTTAATTGATGTTTGGTAGTGCCTAGCATAGGGACTGCTGCACGCCGCCTGTTTGAAATCGAGCGCTGGCGTTTAGAAACAACTACTCCATTTTCCGCCGACGGCCAAAAGGCTTGGATAATTAATTTGTTAGCAGAATTAATCATGAGAAATGTACACTTCGGGGGTTTTACGAGACTCCGGGAACAGCTTTTACGAAAAGATCTCGTAATTATTTTTGCGGGAATGAAATTCGCTAATTAATAATGAATGCTTCGACCGTAAATTGAAACAAACCGTCATTCGGAAGCGAAGTTTGAAAATTTTATGCCGTAATTGAGTTGAAAATCGAAGTGGTAAAGTCAGAGAAATCACGTTCGGTTGCGTCGGTTCGGTGCAAAGAAAAGTGACGTGAGAGTACGCGTAGCAAGACGCAACGTGTTATCTATTGTTAAAAAACAATTTTAGAGTATTTAGTCATATACAAAATATCTTCTAACTCCAATACTACATTTGAAACCCGTGTAATTTTTGACTAAAATATAGTAAAAGATAGAAAATATTGAATAAGTAGTAAAGAATACTTACTTATACTTAAAAACTTATACAGTTATACTTAAAAATAAAGTAAATCAATATTTGGCTTGTTTCATTTCGGAAAAAAAATTTAATGTCTGAATTACTCGTTTTTTTTCAATTCTTACTCTATTAGCTCACTCTCTCCCCCTATATATATATATATATATATATATGTTGTTCAAATTTTCAATCGTTAATATAGTACTTTCTATTCATCCAATCAAGTTCAAATAAATTTTTTTAAACTTGTAGTGGATGACACTTGATATTAATACAGTTTTTTCAAATATTAATTCACTCGTTATCGGTTAATTAATTAAATTAATTATCGGTTTTTGAAGCCAACTTAGATTTGTATCCATTGTTGTAACAATGTAACTGTTAAAACAATGCCAACAGTTGGCGTCGAAAACCGGGTTTTCAGCCAATTTAGACAAACCTGGTGTGCATTGTTACAACAATGCAGATAAATTGTGCTCTTTTTTCAATTCCTATTATTTGCTCACTCTTTCCCTATATATATATATATACATCTTGTTCAAAGTTTCAATCGTTTATAAAATACTTTCTATTCATCCATTCTTAGTAATTGACTTAATTTTTTTTATATTACATGTTTCGTATTGTTTAACTTTGATTGTATGAATATGAAAATAAACTAAAAATCAAAGTTTCATTTGAAATTTTAAAAATAATTTTTAAGGAATGTAACTTGGGAAATTTATATAAACAATTTATAATTTAAATTTAAGAATTAAAACATTAAATTACTTTTTTTAAAAAACTTCAGCGAAGTTCTTAATGATAATCTCAAGAAGTTTTATCATCGAAATATTTTGAGCCAAATTAAGTAATTTTTTTTTAAAAACATGTGATGGAATAAATCCTATTATATTAAATGTACAATATGAAGATAAAGCTCTTCACAATTTTGCATTGACGAAAAATCCAATTCGTACGTACAATATTTCAAGAGACAAAATGGGTTGATATATATATATATATATATAAGAGGAAAGGAAATTTCTATGTGTGTGTGTGTCTCTGATATATTCCTTTATAATACAAGCAAAAAAATTTTATGCTATTCAATATAACAAGTCTGAAATTACGACAAATGTTTCAAGTGACAGTAATCAACAATTCACAATTAGTTAAAAAAATTCAATTATTTTTAAACTATCTTTTTTATTCACAGAAAATATTTCGCTTTATTAAATGCACTCTTCTTATAAAATTAATCTTTATAATTATGATTCTATTCCAAAAGGATTCCTTTTGAAAATTAGCTCATGTATTTATTGTTTAATCTTTCTGTATTTTTTCTTCGCACAATTTTGATAAAATTTTAAAAAATTTCCATCTTAGAAACATAAGGGGAATTTTATTTAACCAATGAAAACTCTTTAAAATTATAAATAATTTTTTTCTTCATGCCTTAGCTGATTATAGTTCATAATGTTACTGCTAACAATCTGAGTTAAAGAAAAAAAAGGGATGAAAATATATGATGCAAAAAGTGCTCTTGTTAAAGAAAGACAAAATCCATAAATTATTTTTTTTTTTTGAAATTGAAGGTAGTAATGAGAATACAAAATTGCAAGACATAGGGAATTTTTAGGTACAACTTATCAGTACAAAACTGATTCTTTTGTCATGGTACAATTTACATAAAAATTTGTCAATTTAATGGTTTTGAAAATTTTTCCCTAGTAAATCAGATTTTGTGCTCAAAATTTCATAAAAACCTAACCATTTGATTTTTTAAGGAAAAAAAAAACTTAAAATTTATGAAATTATTTTAAAATGGAAAGTTATTTTGAAAAATAATCTGATATCTTTCGTTGCATTGCCTTTCTTAGTATCAAGTTGTCCCCAAATTGTTCGATGTCATCCATTTTGTATTTCATTTCACCAATAGAATGTGTGCCTAAATAACAGCGCATTTTTTATGATGTACCTCATTTTAGATGTTTTTGTGGGGCGTTGGTTGGGATGGAGGGTAAACGTAGCTTAGATAAGCAAACTGTCTCGTGTCGCGAGTGAGTGAATATTAACGTCCCACTGTTCAGCTACACGAGGGCTTTTCCGGCTCATGTCGCAGGCAGTTTCGAGGGTGTTTCAAAGCCAAGAAAGCCTTCTTTCCACGAAACATGTGAAAAATACCCTTTTTTCATTTTACACCCCTCTTAAATCTTGTCTACGCGGCTGGTCTTTTCCGTATTTTATTCATTCATAGAAGGAAAATCTTGTCTTGGTTCAGCGATTTTCGATTCGTGTTAAGAGAAAAAATGCATGAAAATAAATAGTAGTTTGTCGGGATCGTTCTTTTTTTGCGTGTTAACCGATATTTCGTCTTAAGTGTTTTCGCGTCAAGCGAATTTTACTGTATTTTCCTATTAAATTGTTGTAAAGTAAAAACCCATTTTTTCATTCATTTGTTATCTGTGCTTGCCATACTTTCTGCACCAGTCTTTTTCGTTTTGAAAATGAGCGAGATAAGAAATTCGTATACGGCATGTGATCGTCCACCAACGCTGAACTCTCTGAAGGGAACACTCACTGCATGATGGTCATATACATTCAGACATTCCAATGAGTGAAGTGAATTTTGTGAACTATTCTGAAAGACACTGGCTTTAAAGGATTTATGAGAGTAGCTTCTTTTCCTTTCAGAAAAAAAGTTTCATTCAGAACATTTTAATAGTTAAAAGATTTAAGTCTCTTGAGCATGGCTAATTTAAAATGTTAAAAGCCATTTTTTTGCTAAACTACCTTTTCCCCGTGATTAATGGATCCGTTCATGAGCCGACCCCTTACTTTCATTTTGATAAAGTCTCAAAATTCTCGGCTTACACGCGGAAGTTTATGGTATTTACTTAGCAATAAACATTATAAGCAAAATAAGAAGTCATAAGACAGTATGCATAAAATAAAAACAAAGTATTATATTTTGAATTCAATATATAAAAATTTTATTATTTAGAACAGGGACAAGCATTAAGTCGTTCGCGGTCGACCACCGAGTCATTTTGGAGTGACCGCCTTACGATTAGCAGTTAGTAATTATATACCGAAATATTCAAGATTAGTGGACTGTATGCAGACTAGGTCTTCTACTGACCATATATATATATATATATATATAACTACTAGAAATAACTTTATATGAAAATGTTTTACTTTTTAATGTATTTTGAATTGTTTGATAATTAATTCATTTGATATTATTATGTTTGTGGCTATTATTATTAAGTTTCTATCTTGTGTTTTGTTTTAAATAATGTTTTAAAGGTGTGATTTTTTTTAGTTATATAAAGTTAGTTATTATAAAGTTATAATAAATATTGTAGCCTTTTTCTTACCTCACCACATCTACGCCACTTGGGGGACTACAACACCTTGAAAAAATTAGAAATAGTTCGTACCTTGGAAAATCTTCCCACCCCTGATTTAGAACATTCAAACAATGAATATGTTTTCTCTTAATTGTAACTTATATTTTTGGTGCATACGCCAAAATTACCTTAATTTTGAAACTGAAGAAGAATTACAAATACGAGCTTCTATCACAAAAGCATGTTTTAACGCAATAATACTGAAGCTAAAATTTTATTTTTGCTGGTAATTATCTAACCATTTTAACTTAGTAAATTTACCGAATCTAGAGTAGTTTATATTCACTTAACTCGACTTAATTATTTACGCTTGCACATAATTTAGTATCCATTAATCTAAAGCTAACCAGCAGGAGCTCTTAAAGAGTCCAGACTTCCTTGCTAACCCATCCAATTAAAACAAGTCTCCTTAGTTATCTTTGGACTTCCAATAATCCGTAATAAATATTTAAGGAGGAGGAAATATTTATTTTCATTTACCAATTATCCGATAAATTCAGAAATCGTTCGAATTCGTGGTGTTTGTGGCGCATATCATGTTAATGAGTACGCTTCTCTCCCGGAGGACTACCTAGGACCCGGTGAGGCGTGACACAAAGCAAGTGATTGCAATTAAAATGAAGGGTATTTCACTTCCTTCCGCGCGTTTTACAAGTCTCAGGTGTCCGCCCCTTTGAATTTTATCAGAAAGGAAGGCGGATGAGGAATTCTTCCGATAATCCGCTGCTGCCAGTGGGGGTCGTTCCCAAAAAGAACGTGAAAGAAATAGTGAAAGTCCGGTGGTTGTTCATTTAGAGCAGTGGTCTTCAAACTGTGTTCCACAGAACCCTGGTATACTCAGGGGTTCCACGAGTCACAATAAAAAATCTAAAGGAAGAGTAAGTGAATATTAACGTCGCAGTGTTCAGCTACACGAGGGCTTTTGGCGACGGACTTCGTAATTTTGAACCACGGTCAAATGACGGAACCCTGGTATGCCCAGGGGTTCCACGAGTCGCAATGAAAAATCTAAAGGAACAGTGAGTGAATATTAACGTCGTACTGTTCAGCTACACGAGGGCTTTTGGTGACGGACTTCGTAATTTTGAACCACTGTCCAGTGACGAGGATGACACGGTCAAGTGACGGAACCCTGGTATGCCCAGGGATTCTACAAGTCCCAATAAAAAATCTAAAGGAACAGCGAGTGAATGTTAATGTCGCACTGTTCCGCTACACGAGGGCTTTTGGCGACGGACCTCGTAGTTTTGAACCACGGTCAAGTGACGAGCTGGCACCCCCCTTTCCTAACCACCACAAAAACGGGAGGACATTTGAGTTCTCGACAGGTTTAACGTGCATCGCTCCCTTACACGGCGGGTCTTCAGTAGTGCTGGGCTCGAACTCATGACAAGCCAGTCACGAGTCCGATACCTTGACCACTGGGCTACCACGGCTACATCTAAAGGAACATTATAAATGCATATGCGAAATGAATTCACGTTCTCTATGAAGTTTCTATAACCACAAGTGTCTAATGCTCATCTTATATTCATTAAAACTGAAAATTTTATTTGCACATTATATAACTTTATTTTGTAAAACTTTTTAAACTTTTATGATAACATACTAAAAGAAGATTAAACCATTTTTTTCTTTATACGTGCCACCAACTAGATTGTGAATATTCTATTTTCTATTAACCCGGGTTCCCCGAAATATTTTACACTTGTTAGTGCAGTGGTTTTGTACAACTAAATAGTTTCCTAAGGAGAGAAAACAACTTATCGACGTATCAGCATATTCAACATTAAAATCTGAATTTAAGCAAGAACAGCTTCTAAATTTTACTTTGTAAGTTCATGCAAAATATACACAGGGGTTTTCACTCAGATATAAACATTTTAATACCATTCAGAACAATGCATTTCAGTGAAAAATATTTCTCAACGTGAATGGCTACAAAAACGAAATATGAAAAAGAATTAAACACAAAATGAGAAAGCGACAGCAAATAATTTCATTAAACCTAGACTTCGACAATTTGTGTACAAAAATACAAGCACATATCCCAGTTACTAAATGTAATGCATGGGTAGGTGACACTTAGATCCCAAATTAATATTATTAATGTGTAAGTAAATTAATATTATGTTAAAAATTTTAATAAATAGTACAGATTTTTAAAATTGTCCTTCCGTAAAGAACCTGTAACATGTTGATCTACTTTAAATATTATTGAAGAAAATGCTCAAAGAGGGAAGGGAACAGAGTTCCCCGAAAAAATGTTACAGTTCTAAGGGTTCCATGAGTCGGAAAATTTTGAAGATATCAGAAGATAAAATACTGCAAGAAAAGATTTCCTAGTTTGCAGTTAATAGTGATCAGAAAATTCCATGTTCCTTATTGAATTTGGACAAGCAAAAACTTAATGGGTAAAATTGTTCTGTTTTATAACATGCTAAGTGTGTGAGTGAATGTTTTATCAACGTTGCACTCGAAACAACACTAAGCTACTGGCGGAAATCTCATAATTTGAAACCGTGGTAAAGTGACGAAGACGACACTAGAAATGGTACCCCACTTTCCTAATTTCCAAACTACACCAACATGAGGACTCTGAGCCATGACAGATTTAAGGTGCATCAAACCCTTGATACGGTGGGTCTTCAGTAGCATCAGGACTCAAACCCGTGACTCGACATCGCCAGCCAGTTCCTAACCGTAATAACCACTAAGCTACTTTGACCTTATAGCATGTTAAAAATTCATTTAAACGAACTATGCGCAGGTAGGCATGCTAATTTTACGATAGTCCAGAACGAAATTATAATCATATTTTTACAAACCTATATTAATAGTTTTGCAATTTTTTAATGCTGCTCTTGAGCAATTCATAAATTTTTCAGTAGTTTAGTAGTATTCAAAGAGGACCCTTTTTTTTGCTTCATGAAAAAACATAAGTTAAATTCTATATAATATTGTTACATTTAAGAACAAACTGTATTGATTAAAAAAATGAGGTAGTACTGATGAATTTTCGTTTGCACTATACAACTTAAATTTAATCATTTGTATATTAAAAAATTATTATTTTGCAGACTATTTTTTCAATAAGGTAAAATTTTTTAGCATAATACCTTGTTAAAAAGTACTTTATTTTGACCGGGTTTATAAATTATCTTTAAAATCTAACGGAGTTCATACCCTATATAATAAATCACACGGAACGGCTGTGTGAAGAGGGAAAGATGGATTTTTGTAGAAACATTTAACAAAAAGTAATGAATCATAAGTTTGAATTCTATATGTTATACAAAATTTTTATCTACGTTAAGATAATAGTTATTTTTGCTGTTTGAAAGCTGTACGAATCAGTTTTAGCTTGTTGTTCTAAATTACTCTAGATGCACCTATGATTAAACAACGTGTCCAAATCTAAGACACATAAATTTTCATAATTTAAATAATGTTTCTTAAGGTTTGCTAATTTTAGAATCTTTGCAAGCATTTTTTATTCATAATATATAGTGGTATTTAATGGCGAAGTTCGGTTATCTTTAATTCTAAAAAGTTGTAATGTAATTCGTAATATGTAATTCGTTTGTATACCTAGGATTTGAACGAATGAGAACACATATGATACTTTTATAATAAAACAGTTAGCATTGGTAGATCCAAAAGATCTTTTACATTTTAAATAACAAAGATTTTAGGCGAGGACACTGAATTCACTAACGAAATCAGGGTAAAGTCCTTTATTGATTCAATTATATCATTAATCTTTTGATGAGATATTTATCTACACTCTTTTTAACTACTCAAGTTTCGCAAAAAAAGTATATTTTGTGTTGGCTAAAGTTTGACAAATTATACGTTTTCTTTTATTCAATTCTCTACTGTTAGTTCACACTCTCCCTATATATATTTATTTATATATCTTATTCAAATTTTCAATCGTTAATAAAATATTTTTTGTTCGTCCACTCAAATTCAAATACATTTTTTTTAAAACTTGTAGTGAATGACAATTGATGCCAATACAGTTTTTTCAAATATTAATTCACTAATTAAATTTCATTAATTAATTATAGTTTAAGAGATTTATTTCAGTCCATTTTATTCCTCTAGATGGCAGCATCATTGGATAAAAAAGCTTTTGGTAAATTTGTGATGAAGATTTAAATTAACCTGAATAATAATATACTAGTTAGATGTCATCATTCCTTTTACGCTGGTTTTGAGATAAATTATTTCCTAATTCAACTTTTATGTAAAAAAAACGTAATTACAAATTTAATGTGGTTAAAAAGTTTTTATTGTTAATTTAAAAGGCGTTTTGTCACTTAATATTGTGATTCTATGATATGTATATATACATATTTATATTAATTGTAATTATTTAACAAAAAGTGACTAAAATAAAATTTTCCTTTGTTGACCTAGGCAGGAATTGACTTAAATACTTATTTTTTATATTACTTGCGTAAATTGTAAATAATGAAATTCTGTTTCAACGTATATTTCTGTCAACTGTATAGTTATTCTCAAACCATATAGCAGATAGCTGATCATACAACAAGGGAGTTGGTAGGGGTTTAGTGATTTGATTTTAATCTACTTGCACTGTAAATCAAACACGAGGGCTAGTTTGCTACGGACTTCGTAATTTTAAACAATGGTAGAGTGACCAAAACGACATCTCTCACTCTCATAACTTCCATAGCACTCTAACAAGAGGCATTTTATCATCGAAAGTTTTAACGTGCATCGGCTTCTTTAAACGGCGTCTCTTCAGTGGCTCTAAGTTTCAAACCTGTGATTTGGCAACGCCAGCCGCGAGTTTGTAATGATGACTTTTCAGCTACCGTAGTCACACGGTAAGGGGTGAAAGAAAATGTCTAAAATATAACGTGGAAATAATGCTTAAAATTATCTTTTCCTGTTGTAGAACTTAAATTCAACAGACAGATAGTAGATGACGTTCAATACTTCACATACTTCCTTCCTCAGTGGCTCGAAAGCCAAGGGTGGGCCTTTTCCAGGCCAGAATTCTTCCTGCTAGTGTTCTCAAATTTATATTTCTCAAAACTAGAAGATATTTTACTAGGCCATCAATCCATCTTAGATTGGGACTGCCTTTTCTCCGTGGGCCAATTGGTTGGGCATGGAGGAATTTTTAGTAGTGCGGCCTTCATCCATTCTGACAACGTGGCTTGCCCATTTAATTCGTTGTACTTAACGATGTTAAATTCATTGTATGAGAGATACTTTACATTGTGACGGCTCTATTCGCGACATTTTCCCTACTAATCCTCTTGGGGAAACTTTGGGGCTAGCATTCAAATTAATTCACAGCCTTCAAGAAGAAACCATGATATGTAAATTAGTTTGACTATATAAAGTCTATATATAAAGGTTTTGTAGATGTAAGATAGAAGGAGCCGGGAAGCTGTTACGTAAGTGTGAATATTGGAATATTTCATTCACAAACTTAGCTCGAGTTAAGGAAGTCATTGCTTAGATTAAATTATTAGATTGAAGATTTAAGATAGTAGAATTAGAATTAGCTATCGGTTCATTAGTGCTTGTTATCCTTATCTATTTCACGTAGTCGGGTTTACTTAAGAGTTGGGTATTAAGAATAGACAACGCTTTAGATATCACTCCTAGGTTTCCTCTTGTAGTTTCACTTGGGATTGTTTAAAAGTGTGTTCAAAGGATAAATAAAATTAATCGTTATTATGGAGTTTGTTGGTGATGCTTTGTTTCCCTCCACACCTAGAGACGCGCATGACGGAGAGAGAGGGGTGCCGATTAGGCCAGCACCCCCCCCCCAACATACTTACAATTTTTTTTTTACGTTCATTAACATTAAAATGAAAAATATCGAATTCTATAAAGTTCATTGTTGTTGATTTAATGCAAAATCTATTTATTTATTTTTTTACATAATATTGATGTTTACTAAGGCTATCTGTAATTATTTAAATTATGTAGGAATTTAGAAATTTCCAAACTGCAGAACGATTCTACTACAGATAAATGTAGTCAATTAATAATCTAATAACAACAAATAAGATAAACTATTGGTGTTTACACATACTTTTTGAGCAGCATTTTTAGCTTGTATCCGGTATTTGGCTTCGCTTATAAACATTTCCACCGCCAAAAACGCCGATTAATGCATCAATACTTCAGAAACACATTTTACAAGTCACATTTCAGAAAATTCAATATTGCATAAATGGGAAAATCCCAGAATGTTAACAGCAAGAAAAAGGAAAGAAATCCTACCTTTCCGATGGAGAAGTTCTCCTTCCTGCCAACGGAACGCAAGAGGGAAGGTGGCACGGGGGGTGGTGATACCCGTAAAATCTCTGCAAAATTCGTCAGGAACGGTGGGGGTTCTGCATCCGGGTGGTGATGTTGACGTCGCCTTTTCTTGGATGACAAGTTCAACCGCTGAGCCGCCCTGCAGAAAAGAAAACACAAAAATCAAATTACACGTTTCCCGCCACCCTGTCACACCTTGCTGCGACGTCTCTGAAATTTTAAATGCACTAATTTATAGTGAAGATGCAGTGCTGTGGTAAAGTATTTAAGGCAGCTTTTGTGAAGTTGTGGCAGCTTGTGTTTTCGTTAAGTAGTGTCTTAAAGTCTTATGCAAACAGTGCCTTGGAACATCGGGGAGAATAAATAAGAAGGTGCTGTATCTTCCGCTCGTGTTTTCTTCAGAGCTCTCAGAAAGTTAATGATATACTTACAGTGTTAACTCAAACTGAGTAATAGTTTCGAAATAGTATATAGTCTTGTTGTAAATACTTGAGTATGTTGTAAACGGCACAGGAAAGAACGAAACATTTTGCTAACAGTAAGTGAAATGTAAGCAAATATTCTAAGACTAAAACAGATACAAAATAGTCCTTTAAAAATTATTTTAAAATATTAGAGAATATTATGATGCAAAACGTTTTAACTTAAACTGAAAATAACTCCTATTAATAAATGTATATTTGCTATTTTAATGTTCATAAAACTAATTCAGCTAAACGTATTTAACAAACATTTAATATAAGCTAAAAAAATAAGCTTCATATATAGTAATTTTCAGAAAATGATGTAGTGTTAGAAATCACACAGTTTTAAGTGGATATTTTAAGGTTCTACGTTTGGAACCGTGATTTTGAAAAAGTGTATAAATAAATATTTTTTTGATAGTTAGTGACAGTTGAGTTAGAATTTATATCATAATCAGCATTGGCAGGACAGTCCTTTGTGGACCTAAGCCTTTCTCAGAAGTTTTTTCCATTCTGCCCTTCTCCCTGCAATTGATCTCCACTTCTTCACTTTTAAAATGGCAAAGTCCTCATCCATACAGTATTTCGATCTTCTTTTCGGCTTTACATTTGGTCCTTTATTAGAGAGAGTTGCATTAAAAATTTCCAATGCTGCTCGTTCTGGGATCATTCTTACCATATGGGTCCTACCCATCTCATTCTACTTAGTTTTATGCACTTAATAATGCCATCACCCCTATTAACAATCTTATATATTTCAAAATTAATCTCTTTCACCAACTGATATAGAGAACAGCACCAAATATGGTTTACAGGACCTTCCTTTCAAAACTCACCAAGATCTTCCCTTCTTTTTTGTCAAGGTCCATGTCTCTGAGGCATAAGACAAAACTGATTTAATCAGTACCTTATGCAAACGGGATTTTTATTTCTTTTTATTAAGTGAGACCTCAATAAGGATTTTAAACCAAAAAACAGTGATTAGCTGCAATAGAAGAATATACATATAAAATTGTTTTAAGAATAACATTAAAATACAAATTATTAAATGCAATTTTTTGGTAAAAAAATGTAGGAAGAATAATATAGTTTCAAAAATATTCTCCTTTTAAGAAAAATGCTTCTGTAATAAAATATTTTGACTACACATCGCTCAGATGTCTTTACGGAGAATGAACAAAAGATTTTAAAAAATTCACATTTTTCGTTACAATTTCTCTGAAACAGAAGTATATATATATATATATATATATATAGGTAAAATATTATTATTATACAAGCATTTTTCATAAAAAGGAGAATGTTTTGAAAACATGTAATTTTTCCTCATTTTTTTGCCAAAAAAAAAAAAAAAATGTATTTAAATACTTTTTATTGGAATAATGTTTTTAATACAGGGTTATAGGTATATATTCTATTTCAATTGACACTAAATATCAAAAACATTATTTACTTCTACGCTTTTGTAAAATCGTGTGTACGTAGTCAATCCCCTTAAATGAAAAGAAAAAATAGTGGATATTGAAAAAGGTAATGAAAATCATAATATTTTAAATAATTTTTCATTACGAATTTAAGTAAAATGTATATCCCTTCATAATTCGAAAAAAAAAAAGAATTCTTTCATATTTTTTTTTAATTAACCAAGAAAATAATCTTTGGAAAAATATCTCACAAGAAATGCATTTTAATTAGTTTTTTTTCGTATTTTTCTTTCATTAGTATTTGTTAGAAGTAATTTTCTTCCGAAATCCTTTTCTATAAGAATTTTGCGTCCATGAATATAAGTTAAATTTCGAAAGTTTTTTCGAATTGTGTAAAAGAAAATATGTGGTTTTGGATTAAATTATAGCAAAAACATGTTTTGTGTATTATTCAAAATAAATTACTTTGATACCCCCCCCCCCTATTTTCAGCAATCTTGGCTTTTGAAGTCATTAATAGGGATTATATCTTAGGAACATGATATAATTGTTTTTAGTACGCTAAAGAATTAAATTTTATTTCTAAAAAACACCCGAGATAAATAATATTGGAATTTCTTATCACGGCTTGTAATTTTTAGTTTAGTTTTGATAGTTACTTAAATTAAATTATCTTTGTTAATGCAAATATTATGCTTAAAATAATTTTTCAGGCAGTTTCATTATCATAAAAATATTCCTATAATAAATATTGGATATAAAGCAAATTTATGTAAATTGAAAATAAATGTTTCTAAATTTATACTATTTGTAGCACAAGATAATAAAATAATGGAATATAAACGACTATTTGTCTAAATTTAGCAAGTTCTTTTATTATTCTTTACTATTTGAATTTTAAAAACATTTGCAAGCATTGAGCATTTTTTTTAAATTTTATTTACTTTGAAACATGATTTAAATAAACCAATTCGATTTTTATATCTTACAGATATCTCTGTAATATTTTCTAAAGAAATATTATGGACAGCTTTTTAAATAAATTCTCAACTTTGATATACATTATTTTATAGCTATTTTAGTCTACTGAAACATTTATTAAGCAAAATATGGTTATTACAAGATTTAATATAAATAGTATTTATGTGTTAAAAGGTACGGAAAGGAAAAGCATATTTAATGCAAGAATTTAATTTAAAATTCATTATTGAAAATTTTAACAAATGTAAACACAAAATACATTATTCGTTAATACAACAGCATTTGAAAAGTGCTATTTTTAATAATATTTTAATTTATATCTTTATGATAAATTATTTAAACTTAAATCTATATTTCAAATTTTTTAAGAGATGGGAATTAAGAACATTTATAAAATTTTTTATTGAATTAAACATGTTTTTAATGTAACATCTAATTAACAATATTCATTCACAGGCTAAAATTTTGGTGAGAATTATCTCGCAGAATTCACATTGAAAAAATATATAAAGGAATTGGTGATATTCGCAATATTTCGAAAGCATTACGCATAGATTCACTTGCCTTTACTAATTTAAAAATCACGTAAACATTCTTATTATTTTAAGAATTCTATGCATAAGGGCTTCATTTCTCTTTCAAATATACCATTCGCTGTTCTTACACAGTAATACATCGTAAGATGAAGAAAAATAAAATTAATGAATGGTAAGTTTGTTGAAAGAAATGAATATCCTATTACTTTTAAATTTGATATCTTTCTTTTTCTCAAGAAGTCTTAAATCTTAAGCAGATTACATATGTAAATATACGGCTTATTTGCTGACAATTCTTTCTGGGAAAGACTCCGTAGAATTACTCCATTCAAAAGCATGCCTGCAAATGTTATGCCATTAAAACACTTTGTTCTGCTTCTGGATTTACTCAACTCTAGCTCTGTAAATGTACTTTTTTAGCAGTGATACTTTATGAGCGGTGAAGAAACATACTACGTAATGGGATTAAAATTTATAGCGAAGGAAAACAATAGCTTTTAATGTATTACTGGGCTACAAGCTATCTCAAACCATGTTTCTTCTTCAATATTTTCCATCTTGTACGATATTTTTAATGCGGCAAAATGTTTTGGTAAATAAGTTTTTAAAATTTCATTGATTCTCCTAATTTGTGAATTTAAGAATTAAATGTGTAATAATATACTATATATTTCTTTAAAAAAATTCTATTATTTTCATTATTTCCCGTTTTGAATAATTCTAAATCTTATTAATTATATCTATATAATTTCCTTCCTTTTTGATTTATACACGCACGAATACCCACACACACATAAGAGAAAGAAACATATGTATTAGAGAATTTGTGGTGTATGTGTGTTCTTTATGAATCCTCTATAACTGTTCATATCCAAGGAAAACATTTATATACAAAATATCTAAGAAATTATTTCTTAAACATATGGAAAATTCTTTTCTCATTTATAATTAATGTTATATTAATGTTACATAAAGAGCCATTACCATGCAATCTTTAAATAACAGTTTTGAACCATATTTAGAAGATGGAAACAACATACAGTTGGATCTCTATTTTACGAGCTCGCTAAATCCTGGAAAAAAAGTTCGTTATGCTGAAAGATTGTTCAATAGAAATTCATCTTTTAATAAACCAAAGTTCTTGGTTCCAGGAAAAAGTTCAAAAAATAGAGAAATTCGCAACATAGAACTTCGTAAAATGGAGGTCCGACTGTATTAAATTAAATTTCAATCTCTAAACAATGTTCTATTTTGTGTGAAGTGTCGGATCCGAAGGTTTGGAGGTAGCGTGCCTGCTTCGTAAGCCGAAGGTTGCAAGTTCGTTCTCGGCTTGAGTAGATAAGAGCTTCTGGATTCAAAAGTCGTAGGCACGTCATATGATTATGAGACGTCTAGAAGATCCCTTGAGCATCAATTTGGCTCTGGTACTCTCGGCAAAATTAAATCATGGCAATATTTAGACTCCAACGAGAGCCTTGAATTAAACAATTAACTCAAGCGTCCAAATTTGGTAACGAGGCAACCACTAGATGGTGCCACCATGAAATGGCTCTCACGTTTGGGGTTTTGCCGTGTCTGCAAAGGCTTAGTTTCTAAAAAAATGCAGCCCCATTAAAAATATTTTGTGGGAAGCTTAAAATCTTTGATAGAATTAAAGCAAGTAATGGATCTTGATGTTTTCATGGTTTCAGGTTATAGTCAGTGATCTACTATTTTTCAAAAAATGAATGAACTTAGTACGAATTTCATTATTTTTAACATAGAATTAAAAATAGCTACTACAATACATCAAAAGTACTCTCATGCAGAAAGCAAAAATTATTAATATTATACCTAAATTTTATGCATTAGTTAATAGAAGTACTTGTTCAATTTTTAAAGGAAAAACATTCGGTAAGTTAAATTAGAAATTCGATTACTATACTTAGATTATTTTTTAAGTTTCAAATATCTTCTTTAATGCATTAAATGAATAATACAACAATAAATTAACGTTTATTGATATGTTACACTCAGTTACTAAAATGTAACATGCTTGAGAATAGATTAAATTATATTGTAGTATTATCCAGACATCTGTACAGAAACTTACTATTAGGACAGCTGTTAATTGTTTTCTTTTACGATATCCTTTTCCGTCAGCAAAAATATACAAACAATGGAAAATTTATTTGATTAAAACCTTTTTCGCTTTATGGATTTTTACTTTAAGAATTTCTCTTTAAAGACAAAATGTAATTTTGTACTATAATCTCTCACCTGGAACTACGCCATGAGTAAAACCATGATTTAAGCTTTTCCCCAACGATACTTATCCATCAATAACTTCTTTCTCGACACTTTCCAGAGTGATTTCGTTCTTTCAAGACAAAAACGACTTTTCACCGTGGTGACTTTTTGTATCCCAAACCCAAAACCCACCGCACACACACAGAAATCCCATCCCGCGCCCATTTGTTAGTGATAGTATCGGTCTCTCCCATTTTCCTCTGGCTTGAATCGAATGAATAGCCCACCAACTGCTAGACAAACAGATTTACAGCCAGCAATTTTTTCAAGAGCTGTCAAGTGACGTTTGTGTGTATACACGAGGGAGAAGGGATTTACACGGATTCTTTCCGTACGAAAAAAAAAGTACCAAGAAAAAAGTTTCCAGAAGAGCCCGGTGTTGAATCGGCTGCCTAGAATTCCTTGACAGGTGAAAATAGATAGCTAACTAAACGCCTATTGATTTCTTGCATCGAACGGGGTGTATAAGCTGAAGTGAAAAGAAAAAATAGAAGAAATAAAGAAAAAAAGAAGATGATATAAGGCGTCCAACGTTCTCAAGTCGCGCGCTTCGATTTTTGAGATAGAGGTCTTTTTTCCCCCTTCTCTGACAGAAAAAAGTTAAGTCCTCGAAAATAAAGTGGTAGATTGTTTACAATTTTTATTTTTTATTTTTCAGTTTTTTTTGTTATGCAAGGAAAGTAAGAATTTGTCTTTTGTAAATAACATTTTTTTTTGGAATGAAAATTTTTAGAAATAAAACTTGTCGTTGTTTACTGTCGCTTTAAACAGGTGACGTAAACTAATTGCTTTTCTCAAAAGAGTAAGCTACAATTATAATTTTATTCATGAATCTCATCAGAGAAATTTTGATTGAATACGTAATATAAATTCTGTTATTGTGCTTTTAAATTATGGGAAATTATTTCACAGTTTTATATGCGATACTGTTTTAACTAGGTTTTAATTTTTCTAAGCGAATTTTGAGATTTATAATTTGGAATTTAATTCTTCTATACCTAAACGTGATTTTATATTGATTCTCATGTGATAATGTTTATTTCAGAAAATTATACAAGATTGTTAATGTTTGTGAATGATGAATGAAGTATAAAAGAAAACTAACATATTTTTGCATAAAATAATTTTAAAAAATGTGTATTCTTGATTACTTAAAACAGGATGAACGTTCTTAGTACACATAAAAAATAATCGGGGTCATTGAGAACACTTTTGAAAAAGTATGTTTAAATCTATCACAATATTCATTCCCAGTTGTATTGTTGTAAAAGAGTAGCTGTACTTGCTTTATTTCTGGTATTTTCCCATATCTTAGTTAAATGAATAAGTTTCTACAGAAAAAGGCAAACTTTTTGAAACAAAATTTTACCTTAACTTTTAAATCATTTTAATAATTTACAAGTTAGCTTTACAGGACCATTTCCGAAATTGGTATACATTCATTTAAAATTAGTGATCAATTTAAAGCGAAATTAAGAAGTCTAAAGAGAAATAAAATAAATATACTCAGAAAAAATTTACATTAAAAAAAGATCTCTTATATATTTTAAATATATTATGATGGAATTAAAAATGCTTATAAGATCTATTTTCAAAAAGGCAATAAATGAGTGTATAAATATTGAAAAAAAATACGTAAACAGACACTAACAAAAGTATTTAATATAGTAAATAACCGAAAAAACATTTACTTAACGAAAGTCCTTCTTTAAATTTTTTTTAACACAACTATTTATCTTTACAATAAAATCAATGCCGGAAATTGCAATTCAAATGTTTTTTACGCTTGAGTACATTATGCGCAAAATTTAATTTTTTACATCAGAAACAAAATTTCGATTTAAGAATTTTCTGATTATGCTTTTATGTTATACAATCACGATGTATCGACCAAAAGACTAAAAATAAGTTTGACACATTT
Source organism: Trichonephila clavata (assembly GCA_019973975.1). NCBI lineage: Eukaryota > Metazoa > Arthropoda > Arachnida > Araneae > Nephilidae > Trichonephila > Trichonephila clavata. The sequence continues at coordinate 15,103 of BMAO01009955.1, read as the reverse complement.
CTAAGACCTTTACCCACATATACCAACTTATTAGAGAATATAACTCGTTTGTATTGTCTTTTCTACATATTGAATTCAGAAGATTTAAAATGACCTTTAACCAATCATAAGAAAATGCAAATTGAATCTAAAATAATTCGTGGAATAGAAAATTACTCTACATCTGGATGCGATGTATTCCTACCTATATGCCCATCAGATATCATTATAAGAAATATTTTCACTTGTGGAAAAAACAATTCACAACATCAAACTTTTTAATCTATGGCGTCTAAGAGCACCATTGTATTTTAAACTACAAAATTAATTTCCCTTTTTACATGAACAACCTCGGGAAATGAATGTACACTGAATGCAATTGTCAAATTAATAGAAAACCTTGTCATTATCCGAAGGTTGCAGATGCAGGTGGGGTCGTAGAAGATCCATACATTGTTATAAAAATAATGTTTATATTTCAGGCTGTGATAAATCAATTTCAATAACTTCAGGAGCAATCCTAACAAACTTCTTAATGTAATTTATACTCGTAAGATTATTCAAAACACACTTATCTCTAGATCTTCTCGTAGATCACTTTTCGGCTCTTCCCTAAACTGTTATGGTCTTCTTTAAATCAATTCTCTTTAATTCACTTCTCTAGTATTTTCACGTCTCCTAATGACAGTTATAGCTTGAATGCCAACTTTAGAACGAATAACTCACTATTCACGGTCCACGATTAATTTTTAAAGATTAACTTTTACAAACCACTCTCCAGTTTTTTAATGGCATTTACATTAGCATAAAATCAAGTCATCTTTGCGGAAAGCAGTTTTAAAGTATCAGTCTAAGTTCGGAACTGTTGTTTTTTAAAGTATATAAATGGATAATTTTAATGATATTTAGTGTCACTTAGATTTGAATATATGTATAAAATTGTTTTAAAAATATTATTAGAATAAAAAATTAATTAAATGCAACATTTTTGCAAAAAATGAACTTAGAATTACCTAGTTTCAAAAACATTCTCCTTTGATGAAAAATGCTTCTATAATATTAATATTTTGCTTATATAAAGCAAAAATTTATCCAGAGGGCTTGAAATAGGATTTTTGCAAAATTCACGTTATTTTCAGAGTTACTACCAATTGAAACACTTATCGGTGCTTTTTTTAAAAAATTTCTCCACTCTGCTGTATTAAAATATTAATAAATCCACTTCTAAGTTATATATTTCAAAAATCCTTGTTCAAACTCAGTACGGAGATCTGAGCTATATATAGGCAAAATATTATTATTACAGAAGCATTTTCCATAAAAGGAGAATGCTTTGAAAAAAGGTTACTTTATGTTCATTTTTTGGCAAAATATTGCATTTAAATATTTTTATTGTAATAATATTCTTAAGACAAATTTGTACATGTATTCTAATCTAAATGACACTAAATATCATAAAAATTATCCATTTATACGCTTTTCAACTCAACAGTTCCGAACGTAGTCGGATACCTTAAACTCAAATCACAGTTAAATAATAATTTCCCCAAAATAATTAATTGAAAAACCACGGATAAGTCCGTCACAACCCTTCAAAAAGATTAATAATAATTTGGAAGATTTTATGAGTTTAAACATCAGAGCAGACTTCTGTTATAGTTTTATATGTAAAAGTACCAAATGAATTTAAAATAAATATGGATAAAAAAATGAATGTTTACTGAGGTTAAAATTTTCAACACCATATTCATCAACTGCGCGTTTAAGTGATGATATTCAAGTCTTCAAAAACAGAGAGAGCAGTTTCCAAACATTTCATACCGATCGAATGAGCATAATTTGCAAATCAAATCCAAACTGGTAAGTCATACTCAGAACTGCGTAATAGACTTAGATGATTTGCAAGTAGCTACGAGCTTAAATTACTCATTATGTATTCAATCCTTTCCATGTTCCAAGCCTAAACCTTCGTTAAAGTCGACTCGCTGTAAATCCTTCTATGAATATAATCTTCGACGACAGAACTGGTATTAGGGAAATGCCGAATTTACTGTCTGTGATTTCGGATTGGAGTCTAACGCAAACAGCTTTATTCCGTACCAGCTCTGCTGCATTTTTGATTTTGATTATCCATGACATTTGCTTCCAGAAATCATGATAATTATGTGTGATAGTAATTTGCATGCAAAATATTCAACCAGTCTGTTCTGATAATTTTATTTAATCAATTAATTCGGTAAAGTCACGAAATTCGTATAACTATTTAATCAATCCTTAATTCTAAACTTGGAAAAGTTGAGATTTGAATTGGATTACTTGGTGTTTAGTGAGGAATTAATAAAATGAGGAATTATTTACGTTAAAAATTAAATAAGTTAAGCATAAGTTAAAATTAAAATGGTTTATTAATAAAAGGCGATTAAAAATTAATTACTTGTGAAATTCTTCATTAATTTTTCTTAGAATAACACTTTTCTTAAAAAAAATATTTGTTTAAAATCGAAGAGTTTTTTTTAAGAGATGAGCATAAGTTTATCCTGATGTATGTATTTTTCACACACAAATATTGAAAAGTATTGATAAAAGAAATGATTTTTTTTATAGAATAGAGAGAATTCTATCTTTTATTTTGTGAATCTTTATAAAAACGAACTCTGCGTGCAATGCAGCTTCGTTTTATAAAAATTCAGATAAGATCCTTTTTTATTGAATTGAATTTTTAAAGTTACTTTGTTAATGTCAATGAATTGGTTAAAGATAAATCGAAGCTACAAAGCTTAAAGTTAAAAAAAATAGATTCGATAATTTAAAGAAAATACCTATAATTGCGTTTTTCTCAATAAATGTAAAATTACAGAAAAAATTAGTTTGAGATATTTATAGAATTTTTTCGCCTAATAAAAAGGAATTTTTTTACACTACTTACTTAAAAATAAAAAAAAGCATTTATCAGATAAAAAATTAAAGTTAGAAGTATTTTTAAGGTATCTGACTACGCTAAAAAACGGGATTATAAAAATGAAAATATACTTTTGTGTGTGTGTGGGGGGATATTTAATGTCACTTGCATTAGAATACTCATATAAAATTGTTTTAAGAATATTGTTACATTACAAAATTATTTAAAAGCAATTTTTTGGCAAAAATGAAGAAAGAGCGAGAAAATTTTCAGAACACACTCTCATTATAAATATTCTGTAATAATAATACTTTTCATATACATAACAAAGATTTTGTATGGAGCCTGAAGTAACATTAATGAAATACATAATTTAGAAATGGATTTATTCATAATTTATTATATCGTAGTAGAAAAATTTACTAAAAAACACCTGAAGCTATTGTTTTGATTCATAGTAATTCTGAAAATAATGTGAATTTCTCAAAAATCATTTTTCAACCTCTGTAGAGAAGTTTTAGGTACACAGTGGCAAAATATTATTTTAGAAGTATTTTTCATAAATAGAAAATATTTGGAAAATGTAATTTTTTCTTCATTTTTTGCCAAAAAATTACATTTAAATAATTTTTTCTTGTAATAATATTCTTAAAACAATTTTGTACGTATATTGTAATTCAAGTGACATTCAATATAAAAAAAATTGTTTTATAAGGTTTTGCAAAATCATGGTTCCAAACGTTGTCAGGTACCTTAAACTATATAAAAAAAGAATTAGCTCTTCTCCACAATACTTTCAGAAATTTTAAAGTTAAGTGAAAAGGTATTTAGCTTTATAAATTCTAATCAATGTATTGAAAGCAAAAATATAAACTAATGCTTTAATTTTTTAAAAAAAAGATGTCTAAAATTAACTTTTTAAGTCTCTTATCATTTTTAAAATAAAAACTATTATAACTCATCGCATCATACAAAAGGAATTCTTTTTAGGATAGGCAAGCAAAATTCAGATACAAAATAATCAATATATGAAATGAATTTAAAGTGATTTAAATAAAAGCAATGAATTAAATTTATTGAAAACCAATGAAAAATTAAAATGAAATTCTATTAGAAAACGTAATTGAAGTGTGTGGAAAGTGTTTTAAAATAAACTACTTCAGATCTTCTTCAAGTGATAAAATATTCCGATAAGAAAACCCTACAATTTTTCAATCTGTGATCTGAGAAAAATGCCTTGGCAAAATGCGGGTCTCGATTAGCCCAATCATGTGATATATATACTGCAATCATCTCTCCTAGCTGTAAATTAAATTTGAGGACTTCATTTGCGGATTCAAGAACTTTTACTTTTTTTTATTTATTTGATTTTGGCGCTGAGAATAGGAGAAAGTTAAGCCAATCCAAGCCCGGAGGACCCGAGAACAACAAAAAACATTCCACTTTGGCAAAGTCGTCATTCTTTTAACTTTATTTTGGCGTCAGCCGCCAACTTGCCTCCAGCCTGGTCCTCTCAAGTGCAGATTCTGAAATTAACTTCTCTGCTTTCCAAAACCCGGAGAAAGGAGGGAAAGGGGAGGACTGTTTCTGCTACTCCCCCTCCCTCTTTTTTCATCTTCCCTTTCATTTTTTTCATTTAGTTTACTTCTTTTTGTTCTTTTTCTCAAAACTCGTGTAAAAGTTGTGTTGAAGCATATGAAATAGTGTGGATACTTTGTGGGGAAACTTCAGAAGTAGTAGTGGTAAGATAAAAGATTAACTGGAAAAATATTGCATTTAGTTATGCATATGAAGATAAATCTTTCGTTTTCTTAGTGCTTTTAAACGCCTTTTTGGCGAGTAAAATTGAGAAAATAGAAAAAAAAATTAAATATAAGAAATATTTTAGCCTCTTGTGTTTTTACTCTTTAATGGCAATAATATTCACGGAGAAGTTTTTAGAAACAAATTTTAGTTTTTACATTGAGAAAACAATATTATTTAAACACATCCAAATGGCTATCTACTTACTTTAAAAAGCTTTTTTTTGAATTTATTCTGAACTGTTTAGATGCAGTATTAAAAAATTGAAAAAATGAAAATAATATCCACTCTCCCTTATGTTCTGTAGAAAAGCTATGTTTTATGAATAAATAATGTATATATTTGTATTACATACATATTTATAAACATATAAACTTTATGAATATATATAAATTTTTTTAAAAATCAATGAAAAGGTATTAAAATAGGTTCATTATTGCAAACTGTTTTTAGTTTTTACTTACATTAATTTACTTACATTATTTACAGGGTTTTACAAGAATTAAAGGCACACATATATTTTTCAACCATATATCAAAATATCATTATTTTTTTTATATAATATTCTGAGAATATTTAAATCTCTATAATACATCATTCAATAATTATTATTTGACCGAATCAGCGTTAGTTAAAGGTAATTTATTGCATTATTTTATGATTGTGAATGAAAAGATAAAATTTTAAGATTATATTTATTATTAAATTTTTATATCTCCAAAATTATCATGACTTTCATAATTTTATTGCATAAAAAATATTGTTACAATTCAAGTAAGTAGTTTATATCGAAAAAATATAAAATAAAAATGTTTTCAAAACTTAAAGTATCTGACTACCCTAAAATTGTGAATTTTGCCAAAAATTGACAAATTTTTCTTGGGATTTTATTTTATAGGTCATCATATAAGCTTTATAAAAATACCAAGTTTATTATATTCCATTCACTAGAACAAAAACTACAAGTGTTTTAGTAAAGGCAGATGCCATTACTTTAAGTAAGATGTCATACTTTAAAACACGTTTTACTCGAAATGTGTTTTTTTTTAAATACTCGAACGGGGCCAGCAGCGATTGCACAAAAGTTTTGAAAATAATTGACTGAAATTTTTTGTGTATGTTTTGCATAATAGTAGAAGTGTTTTAACTATCAAATTTATCAAGCACTGTTTTATTACAAAATTTACAGTCTTTTATGTTAATATAATCACTGTTGGTTTAAACAATTTCATAACTAAGATAAAGTGCTCTAGTTTTTGTAAAAATTAAATTGTCTATTATCCTGAAGGTCATTTCAAAAATGAATAACATAGCAATACATCAAAATTGAAAAATTGTTAATAAACTTTTGGTATACAATGGGCCACGTTTATGTTATTTTTTGTAAATTTTCACCAATTTTTTCCCACTTTAGTAATAATATGATTTCTTTTTCTTTCTTTAATTTAAGCATATTTTTCTTAAAGTGTACTAAACAAATCTGAAAACAACAATAAAAATTCCCATATCTCCATTTTCTTAAAAAAAAAAAACGTTTTCGCAAATAGTCAAATACCTTAAATAAAAAATTCTTTAAAATTTTTTCAAATATTTCTTTAAACCTAAGAATAAAAAAAGATAAACAGCCACAAGTAAGCAAAAAATTTATGACATCTATATTTTGAATTTTCAGATGCTTGTATCGTTCTAATTCAGTGGTTCTTAAATTTTTAACTGCCGCTCCCCCCCCCCGTTATATATCAACCTGACATCGCGGACCCCCATGATTTTGAACACACTTTTCCTGACTTCCAACACATTACTGAGGGATTTAAATAGCCCTAAATAATTCTAAGACTGCCTCTGCTACTTATAGAGGCCTTCTTAGCAATTCTTTTTTCCCTCTATTGGGGGAATTTATGAATCTAGTCTAGGATAGAACAACTTAAAATTTTTCCACGAGAACTCTCAAAGAGTATACAAGAGGGAAATCTTAACATTAAATGAAAGATCTTCGCGGACGCTATGGGGACACCCAGGGATTCGCGGGCCATAGTTTAAGAAGCACTGCTCTAAGTTGTATCGGATTGTTAACCTTCCTTTTCCAATTAAGGAAAACATTTTTCTACTTTATAAAATGTGTGATTGTCGTATTTAGTCATAAGCTTCTCGGTATTTTTTTATACGAATGTCAAAATAGAATGAATACCGAACGTATTTACATAAATGATAACGTTTATGGGAAAAAAATTGTCAAATCAAATTGCGCCAATGATAACACATACAGTATTCTTATTACTTATTCAGTTTACTATGTCGTTTAAAAATATATTACACATGTGTTGTACGTTATTCGGCAGGACTAATTTTGTGCAGTAATAAACTATGTAATGGGTCTATCCGCGTTCTTCCTAATAATCCCTCTTGAAGAATTACTTTCTTTAAATATTTTTTCATTGAAAACTTCCTGCCGAAGAAGAAGACGCGATATATGTTAATTATGTCATGTATTTCAGTATTTGCTTTCGGGTTCGAGAAGGAGAGAGAGAGAGATTAGATGCTAAAGGATAGCAGTGAAGATGAACGTAAGATAACGTAAAGCTAATCGAGAGGACTTCGTATATTATTTGATTAATATTAAGATTGACGATTTGGTCAATGAGTTGTTAAATTGGATTCGGTTGGTTTGGATTAGATTACTTTAGAAATTATCTTCAAATATAAGAAGGTGTATTGCCTGGACGTGCTAAGTTAAGTGTGTGATCCGATTTATTATTGTATCTCCAATTATCTCACTATTCTCACCAATCAACCTCACTAATGCTCCCATATTTATCAAATGGTGAATTTCTTAAGTTGAATTGTTGAATTTGTGGACCTATGGCTAGTTTTCCTTCTAACTCTCGTACACTGATGACTGGAGAAACCCAACAATCATCACAAGTATATCTGTACAAATAAAATCAAATGCTTGATAAAACTACATATTGATGTTAAAATAATACATATTGTAATATTTTCTGAAAATAATTTTTACTAATTTGACTTTTAAACAAACTAAAACCGTTGCATACTCTAATATTTTCTCTTAGCAACCTATTGTCCTATAAGGATTTGAAATATTACCGTTCTCAGTATATGAAGAACAGTCTTTACACGCAAAAACATATCCTATTTTTCTTACCAGGAGGACATTCAACCGCGTTCCTTCTAAAAGTATCATTTCATCGTATAAATCAAGATCTGTTACTGACGAGAAGGAGACGGAGACAACGAAATCTTTCGTCCACCAGTAGCGCTGATATAGATCGAAACGTATATAAATGAAAAATCCAAGATGCCAACTTATTTCTTCGGACAAAAGTGTCAATCAGAAGGACGCGAGAAAGAAATTTCTGGAGATTTGAGCCTCCAGGGAATTTTTTTTTCTGCTGGTTTTTGTTTTTCATTTTTCGGGTCCTTTATTTTTTTATGAGGAAACGAAATTCGTTTCGGTTGTGTGTAGACTGATTCTTATACATTTTTTCTCCTCCACCCGGAGAGATCTAAGGGGGATCTATTTTTGCGGTGTTTCAAGCTAAACCTCCCGGGTGCGAGAAACAGACTTTGTGTATTTTTATAGCTTATGTTTGTTATTATGTTTCACTCCACCGGAAAAGTATTTTCCAAGTGTGTCTGAGGTGACGTCCACGACAGAAAAGAAAGAAAAAGAAAAAAAACAGGTACTTTTTTTTTTACCAGATGGGGCTAGAAATTTGTCTGAAAAATTATTGTTCAGGTTCGTTGATATGAATTACATTGTGAAAATTATAGGAAATTTTTTTATGGAAGAACATACGAATATACAGATATTAAAGAGAACAAAACATTTAATGTACCTGACTACGTTCGGAGCCGTGGTTTAGCAATATTTTATAAACAAATAATTTTTTTGTTATTAAATGTCACTTGAATTAGCATATATGTATAAAATTGTTTTAAGAATATTATTACAATCAAACACATTTAAATTAATTTTTTAGCAAAAATGAAGAAAATAAATGACATATTTTCAAAACATTCTCCTTTTATGGAAAATTCTTCAATAATAATAATATTTAGCCTATATATACGTAAAACTTTAGTTCAGAGCTTGAACGAAGATTTTTGGATCATATAATTTAGAAATTGATTTATTCGTATTTTACTATGAGAGTAGAGAAATAATTAAAGTAGGGATATTTTTAGATAAAAAAACAAACAAAGGTTATTACTTCATTTGACCATAACTCTGAAAATAATATGAATTTTTCAAAAAGCATAGATCAGTATCGGTAGAGAAGTCTGAGAGATATGAAAGAAACATGTTATTACTGATGATGCATTTTCCAATAATAAACAAATCTTAAAAATACGTCGTTTTTTCTTCATTCTTTGCCAAAGAACTGTGTTAAAATAATTTTTATTGTAATAATATTTTTAAAACAATTTTATATGAATATTCTAATTCAAATAACACACAATGTATATAAAAAAATTAATTCATTTATACGCTTTTGCAAAATCACGATTCCAAACGTCGTCAGTAACTTTAATGTTAGTGAACTTAACTTATACTCTTAAAATACACTATAATATTTAGTTCTATAATTTGTAGTTAATCTTGCATAACGTTAGTTTAAAGTTTAAACATTAGAAGAAAAACTTAAAGCCTTCTACTTTTATAAAGAATTTGGTACAAAAAATCTTGATGAACCAATAAAGTAAATTTTTTTAAAAAGAAAATAAGTTTGCGGTAGATACATTTTTTTAAATAAAGGTTTCCGAATTAAAATTCGCAGTTATAGAATAGACAATACAATACAGATATATTTTTTGTTTTATTATTAATAAAGTATTTGAAATGATTTAGTAATATAAGGCAAATTAAAATGAATTAGAGATTCAAACTTAAAAAAAAATTATTTTCAGAAAATAATTGAAATTTTTTAATTTTAGTCAAAATTATTATTTAATCGAGTATTTTTCTTCTTCTGATTTAATATATATGTATTAATTGTTTCAGGCGTTCTTATCGACTCTTCGAATATAACAATCAGCGATAATGCATTTCAAACTGTAGAGTAATAACACCGTAATTTAATTATATACTTTAAATGTAAAATCATTGTAATAATATATTACTTTTTAATTGCACTTTTTAAAAATAATCAGAAACACAGTCTATAACTCTGAATTCTGTTAAAAAATATAAAATGTGTTGTTAACATTGTGGTTGTTAGAAAAGTTTTCTGTAAAACAACTTTTACTGCGGACGCACTTAAATTGCAGGAAAAGTTACATTTCTCCCCTCAAAAAGATGAGCGACCTTACAATGCGTAAATACCCACATACTCGGGTGAGTGAGTGAATATTAACGTCGCACTCCTCAGCTACACGAGGGCTTTCGGCGACGGACCGCGTAATTTTGAACCATGGTCAAGTGACGCGGTCGACACCTGAGCTGGCACCCCCCTCTCCTAACTACCACACCACACCAACGGGAGGACGTTTGAGCTCTCGACAGATTTAACGTGCATCGCTTTCCTACACGGCGGGTCTTCAGTGGTACTGGGCTCGAGCTCATGACACGCTAGCCATGACCGATGCCTTGACCACTTGGCTACCTTGGCCACATACTCGGAGACAAGCCTCAGGTAAAACCGAAAATTAAGATGAATTCCAGGAAAGAAAGGACATTAAAGGTAATCCGCTAATTTGAATGACATATTTATGTTTGCATTGTGTCGCGTATACTTTAATACTTTTTAACATAAAGAGGGACAGATAAATATAGAAATATTTCAAGTAAGGTATCCGAATACGTTCGGAGTTCTTTTTTAAAAAAGTAGTATATTTTAAAAATTATAAAAGCTTTATTAGGAGCCAATACCATTGAATACTAATATTTAACTAACAATATTAAAAAAACTTATCTAAAGATTCCAAAAGTCATAATCATAAGTGAAATTTTGGCAATATTTCTTTATAATATAAAAACAAAGCAGAGAAAGAGTAATAAACGTTACGTAAAGCAAATTAGATGCATTTATTTAAAGAATGTACTAAAATGTTAATGTTTTATTATAATTTACAAATTTTAGAGTTGATCGAGTAAATATTATAAGGAAAGTGACAATCTTTATAAGATTATTATTTAAATAAAAGGCCATAACTCAAAAAATATTCATACCATAAGAAATATTTTAGTATATTCTCTTGAAAATAATATGAATATCAGGCTCAAAAAGTTTCATAAAAATAGGTTAGTAATATTTTGAGCTATCAGACTTGAAATGATAGATTTTGAACTATTTAAATGCCCACTTCTGGTAGATTATAAGAACGGTTTCTTAAATTTTATAAAAATAGATTGTCACGTGGCTTCTAGGTAATGTAGAAACAAATAAAATGCATTTTGTAAAGCCAAAAGATAGCCCTATTCAATAAAATAAAAAAACAAAGAATATGTGTCTTGACCGAATTTGGTCATTTCGGATACCTCAAAAATGTAAGTTCTAAAACATGGATCTTATTCATACAAATAAAAATTTATATAATTTCTTGCTTTACTAAAGTATTTCAAACAATAGTTAGAAAAGAATTTATTAAACCTTCTGATTTAATGTTGTTCTAAGAAATGTATTTAAACTGCTTGTGGATAAAATTATTTATTAAGATTCTAATGTTGTTGAAATATAATGACTAAATTGCACATATCTTTCTGAATCTTATCTTATCTCCGTAGTTCAATGTTATATTCCATTAAGAAATAAATAACACCGTGAAGAAGTAAAAGAATTACACAGTCTAAGTATAACTTCATTCTCAGAGTAGCAAAATTCTATTTGATAAGTTATACGGTTCTTAAACCTTGGCATTATAACATCCAGGCTAATAATTAAACATCTAAATTTGTCAGAAGGTTGAGTTCTTCCAATGTCAAAATAGGACCAAAGTCGAAGCACATTTTACGTAGAAAAATGACCCTATAGTTAGTTTAAAATATGTATATGATACTAGTTTTAATATCTTATCATATTGAGTTATAAAATTTTAAATCATGCTATAAATATATCATTTGTACATTATAGTATTAAAATGCAATAGACGATATATTGGACATATTTTATAAACGACAAAAAGAGATAGATCATATTAAAATGTAAAAAAAAAAAAATAAGCATAAGCTGCCCTATAAGAGTATCGATTCCTAAATATAATATTAATTATGAATCATTTTTCAATACGGTAATCAAAAGGCGATTTTATTTTATTAACATTACCATTCTGATTTAAACGTCTTGTGAGTTTATACAAGATTGAAAAACAATCACTTAGGGGGTCACTTCACAAAAATCGATCAGAAAATCGATTTTTCAAATTTGATTGAAAAATACAATACCACTCTTTCTTTTTCTGATACAGTTTAAATTTTTGTTCTAGCTGAATTAAAGTATTTTTAATATTTTTTAAAAAGTTGTTTACATCTGTCAAATCTCAAAACAACTGATTGCCACGCCCTTTCAAATCAAAACAAATGATACATGCTACTTTTCAGCCTTGTCAAATAACTTAAATTGATTAAAAGAATTTATTTTGATCGGCAACTCATTTGGAAAGAAGTGAAGTGATTAGTTGTAGCTGTTTGTTTACTATCTGGTAACTCACGTGCTGCTTTTTATCTCGTAAAATATAGCCAATATTCTCCATTTTGATCAGATATAAATGCACAACAACTGAATAATATGCTCGTTCTAGTAACAAAACGTTTAAAAAAAGGAAGTTTGGAGGAAATTGTAAAGATAGTCCATCTTCTGAGGACTTCAATGAAGTAGAACAACTCCATTTACGTATCTTAAGAATTCATCGTCAAAATCACAAAATTAGGTAAGTTTAATGATTAGTATGTTTCATTTTTAGATTCATCTGAAAATTTTTGTGAAATAATTGACATTCCATTGTTTTCTAGTGCTTGAAACAACATATATTATGTGTAAAATGTAAAAACAAGGTATCAACATCAAATTTGGTCGCCAAATTCAGGGTTTGGCTACAGAGTTATTAATATGCTGTGACTTTTGTGGTCTTATTCAACCTGTTCTCAATACCAGGTTTACTAAAATTGTAGTTAATAAAAAAGATACAAAAATGTATGAGGTGAACACTAGACTTGCGTATGCTATGAGGTCAGTTGGAAAGGAGAAGCAGCTGCAAAAATATTTTGTGGAGTTATGAATTTGCCACCTCCACCAAAGCGGTTTTACGAGTCCATGCATGCATTAAATCATGCGACAGAAAAAGTAGCTAAAGTGTCTATGGCGTTAGCTGCTGCCGAAGCAATATCATTTAATAATGGTAACCAAATGTACCTGTGGCTATAGATGGTACCTGGCAGAAAAGGGGCCATACTTCTCTAAATGGTGTTGTTACGGCAGTTAGTATGGACACTGGGAAAGTTGTTGATGCCGAAATATTATCGAGAAATGCTCATGCCATTTTAACGGCAATGTACATAGTGATGAGTGCTCGGCAAATTACTTCGGAAGTAGTGGAGGAATGGAAGTTGAAGGTGCCCTTCGTATCTTCCATCACTCAGAGACGTTACATAATTTACGATATACACAATATTTGGGTGATGGGGACTCTAAAGCATACAAGCAGTTTTAGAATCTAAACCTTACAAAAATGTCAACATTGAAAAATTAGAATGTGTTGGTCATGTTGAAAAAAGGATGAGAGCACGATTCAGGGCATTCAAATCAAAATTAAAAGGTACAAAGCTCGAGGACAAAGAATCTCTAGGAGGCCGTAATAGATTGACAGATGCAGAAATAGACAAATTGCAAAGATACTATGGTTTGGCTATTCGAAATAACTCGGGTAATTTGTCAGCCATGAGACAAGCTATTTGGGCTATATTTTTTCATAAAATCTCAACAGATTTGAATCCACAACATGGTTTATGCCCATGGGAGATTATTCGTGGTGTGGATATAATAAGTGTATACGGAAAGGGGATACATACAACATAACACAACTTACCTATTGCAATTATGAATTGCATAAAAAAGGTATTTAGAGATCTTTCAAACCTGAACTTCTGTCTAGATGCTTGCACGGTAAAACTCAAATTGTAATGAAAGCTTAAATAGTGTTATCTGGTCCATAATTCCAAAACTGTTTTTGTACAATTGGGTACTTTAAAAACTGGAGTATTGAAGCTATATCTTTGTATAATCAAGGCTTCATTACCAATTAAAAGTTTTAGATACATTAAATATTCAACCTGGATTTTACACATGTCGAGCATTGCAAGAAGCTGATCATGCACGTATAAGAAAAGCGGAAAAGGCAGTTTTACAAAGAACAAAAGAAGCTAGAATTAAAATAGACAATTAAAATGTAGACAAGAGATGATCTTGCAGATGATCCAGAATCCAAGTTATGGTTCTGGTATGTATTAGTTAATGGTAAGTTTTTACTTAAAATCACTATTTCTCAAAAATGTAATTTCAACAGAAAGGAACATTTTTGAAAAACTATTATTTAATAGCTTTGAAATTTTACACATATATTAATATTTACAAATAAATATTTTAATGAGAGATTTTGTCAAAAAAATTATTCAAAAATATTTATGGGTTAAAACGTACAAAAATTTTCAACGTTTTAAATTTTTGATGTGTTAGTCTACATGTGAATTTTTTTAAAAAAAACTATTCAAATTTGAAAAAGCTCTCATTAAAATAATAAAACAGTGTAATAAATCTGCAAAAAAATTTCATGACTGTACAATGGTCAATTTTTCAAAATTTTCTTTATGTTTGGTCATTTTAACATTACGGAGATAGAGGAAAATGCACATATAAGGAAAGTAAGAAAGGCAGTTTTACAAAGAACAAAAGAAGCCAGAATTAAAAACAGACATTTAAAATGTAGATAGAAGATGATCTTGCAGGAGATCCCAGCATCAGTTAAGGCTCTGGTATGTTTTAGTTAATGGTAAGTTTTTACTTTAAATCATATTTCTCAAAAGTGTAAATTTCAACCAAAAGGAACATTTTTGAAAAAACTACTTATTTAATAGCTTTGAAAATTTACACATATATTAATATTATACAAATAAATATTTTAAGAAAGATTTTGTCAAAAAATTATTCAAAAAAAATTATGGGTTAAAATGTACAAGAATTTTCAACGTTTTAAATTTTTGATGTGTTAGTCCACGTATGAATTTTTAAAAAAAAAAATCAAAATTTCAAAAAAAACTCTCATTAAAATAATAAAAACAGTGTAATAATCTACAAAAAAAATTCATGACTGTACAACTGGTCATTTTTCAAAAATGTTCTTACGTTTGGTCATTTTTAACATTACAGAGATAGGAAAATGCTGCGTGAAGTGACCCCCTTAAAATATTTA
>BMAO01009954.1:0-55149 GCA_019973975.1 Trichonephila clavata | reverse complement strand
ATCTGCCACTGCGTATTTTTGACACACCCGGGTTCTCTGTCTCATACAAAGATCAACGCAATCATTTGACAATCAACCAATTTTCAATTGGAATTTCTGTTTAAGGAACCCGCTGCATGATTTATTTTAAAAAGAGTTTGAAATACTTTGCTCTACCCACCTTTAAAGTGTTTCTTACTTGTGCATCTTATCATCTTCTTTTTTCCAATTTGAATTTCTTTTGTAACATCTCTCCTTTGTTATCAGCAATTTTAAGAACAAGTGGTGTAATTATTATTGGAAAAAAAGTAAAGTAGACTGCACTGTGTTTTTAAAAGGTGAGCAGACGTAGTTCTAATAATAAATTTTTTTTACAGTTAGTATAGGTTCAGTGCACTCACACAATTTAAGTAATGCATTGTGTGATGTTCGGTTATGCCTACTCCCCTCTAATCCCCCTTGTCTACTCTCGGACACTGCTAGAAGTATGGAAGCAACTAATTGATCAGAGATATGATTCACTAAAATTATTTTACTGTCACACTTATCAACACAAGCACAATAATAATCCAATTAAGATAATTTGATCACTATTAAGAGAGTGAAGGTGAGACCAGTTAGCCTGGGGATAATATTACGGACACTTAACTAATCTATATGATAACCTATACAAGCTCGTTATTAATTCAGACGCGCCCTAGCAATTTAGTTTCTAACTTATATTTAAATAATACGCACAATATACCTGAACTCTTGTCAGTCAGGAGTCCTACGGCTGAGCCCTTAAACTCTACTAGCTGTCTTGATGAACTTACATCCAAGTGAACTTCACTTTGGATATCTTCCATTCTCACTTTAATAATCTTAGCTTCTCACTTCAATAACTCACGATCCTCCCTTCACTAACTCTCGATCCACACATCACTAACACTCTAAACTCACGAATACTGAATTTATATAATAATCTTAATTTGAATAATCATGTTTTCTTACATTTGGTGAAAGTAGGTTGAATTAAATATTCTCCTCGTATAGATCCGTCACAATTGTAGTATAACAATACGATAATATTTCTATCGTATTTAATGAAGAGTTTTAAAGTAAAAGACTATTACTAGAACATATTTCATAATAAAAAAAATACGTTTCCCAATGTTAGAAGTTATAGGCAAGTTACATTAAATCATGTATCTGTGAAGACGTTAGTGTATTCATAAAATGCAGTCCAACAGTTTTGACCCTAGATTGTTTTAAAACAGATCGCGATTGCCCGATGGTCATGGTATCTAAGTCCTGGAAAGTGTTGAGTGAGGGCCGAGGTACCCTAGTGGTCAAGGTATTGTATTGTGCTTGGCGTGTCATGAGTTCGAGTCCTGCACCACTAAAGACTCGCCTTGTAGGTTAGAGATGCACGTTAAATCTGCCGAGAGTTCAAACGTGCTCCATTGGTGTGGTGTGGTAGTTAGGAGAGGATGGTACCATATCTTATAGATAGTCGTCCTCGTCACTTGACCATTTTTCAAAATTACGAGGTCCGTCACTAACAGCCTTTGTGTAGCTGAAAAGTGCGACGTTTAATATTTGAGCACTCCTGGAAAGCGTTCTATTGGGGTTTCTAGACCTAGTTCTAATAAAATTTTAAGGTATAAAGAATGTAGTGATTAAAACTGTCTACAATCAAATTGCTCATGTTAGTGTGCTGTGAAAATTTAAAAAATGAATGTCTTCCAAATGGCCTACCTGCCATTTAATGTTGCTTCAGAATGGCGTGGTTCGTCACTCTGACCCTTGTCATCTTCAAAATGTAACGTTAATAAAAATAGTCAAATAACACACCAAGGTACTACATCATTCTAATTGAAACATGATAGTGCGAGCTTTGAAACAGAGATGAGACTAAAGTGTGATGCCACCATTTATCAATAAATTACCAATGCGTTTCCTTATATGTTCTTTAACGGAAGCGAGCCTTGATATGGACCAGTATGACAATCTAATCGATATAATCAATTCAGTTCCTATTGTTATAAGTTGAATCTTATAGTGAAACAGTAAAAAAAGGTTTTAGTAGAATAGAAAGGTTCCCTTATAAAAATTCTCATTCCGAGGAGTTGATTTTACGGATTTCCTGTCTGCTGAAATAAAAAAATATATAGCAGTATTTTTGTAAGGAATAAAAGATGTGTTTAAAGTTTATTGGATAACTTTTGGGTGTTTTACTGATTAGATTATTTAGTTGGCTCTTTCATTCTTCTTTTAACAGTTCCTTCTCTTTCATCTTCTTTACGGAATACTTGTCTGTTTATTTTGTGTAGGTCTGATATCATATAATCAAATTCTTTCTTTCTAAGCATTTTATTAAGCTTCGACTGCACAGCTGAAATATCTGTGGATGTTATTTGCTTAACACAGTCGGTTTTTTTTTTAAAACGGTAAAAATAGCATTTGTGTTTGTTGAAAAGTGTTACTTCTATAAAGAAGGCCATTGATTTGGATTACAAAAATATATACACATTTTACCAAAAGATTCGAAGAATATAAACATATCAGATCCTTTAAAATCATAAACTTCTATTATGTCCTTTAAAAATTATTTTGAGTTTTCTTTTTCTTTTTAATGTTAGTTTTCACACTATTTTAATAAAACACAATTTTGCTTACACTGAAAATATATGTGTATCGAAATATATTTTTATGCAATATATATTAATGTAAAAATTGATGAAATAAATTAACAAATGCTTGATAGTTTTTTTTAGATCTGACGTTAAATTTATTACAAAAACTATAATTTTCATTGAAAAAAAATATTACGTTGAAAACATTTTTTTTTTCTATTCGACAATCTAATATTGTATCGTTTCGGCATGTTTAAACTTAATTTTTATTATTTTGCTTTTAGAACCACAATACATTTTCTTTCTAAAAATTAAATTATGTTTATTATATCGCGTGACCTTCAGCAGGAAATCTAGTGGCTCGTCGAGTTATTTTATACTTCTGTTGACAATTTCATTTCTCGTTGTGTAAAGGGTTTTATTCGCGCCCTTTTACTAATCCTGAAGGGGAAATACTTTTCATATATTGTTTCACTGAGAAACATTTTTCTGTAGAGGAACCATAATTTATGTAAAATGGAACTACGATTTTTAAGAGAAGTGAAATGAGTTCGAGAGAGAATGAGAAGGTAGCAAAATCAAATGTGTTTTTTTTAAATGAGATACAATTGACATTTGACTCGTCAATGTTTCTGAATTGTGGGTTAAACACTTCATTAGATAGTTCAGGGATAACAACCGAGTACCTCTGTACTCATTCATATCATATATATATATATCATGTTTTCCATACACACACACACATATATGTATATATATATATATATATATTATATATATATGTATATATATATATATATGATAGATTTAAACTGGTTTTTGTTACTAATTCGCTTAACTAAACGTAATTCATTACTAACTAATTAACGGATAAAAACAAAAATTGTTTTTTTTATTGATAATGCATGCTTTTATTAAGCCTCACACCAATGTGGGCGAAGTTTCGCTATAGTGGTAGAAATACTGAAAAAAAATGTTAAATAAATGAAAGTTGTATGTGTATTTGTTTCATTTCCAATTGTGAGTATGAACTCCAAGTCGATATTTGATACCCACAAACAATAAAGTATTCTGAAAAAATATGTGCAATCATCCGTTATGTTTGTCTGTTAATTTGCATTCAGTATTTTATAAAGAACCAATCCCCATTGTTTTGTTGTTAGTGATATAAGGGAGTGTATTAATGACATGACCTGCATCAGGATGCTTGTAAGTAACCAATATGTTAAAGTCTAAATTCATGCGATGTCACAGTCAAATGATAATGAAAAACAAGTGCTTCTAGCCAATATATTCAATAACTCATGTGACGAGATAATAATTTAATAAAAACAATCTCGGCTATTTTGCCAATTGCTAAATATACATGCATAAAATAGAATTTATTTTAATTTTAAAATGTTTATGAAGATTTTTTTTTTATAACAATTATACATGAAATTTGAAGTTTTAAAAATAGAGCAACAAGTAAAGTTAATTTAAGGGGTCTCAGGGGTGTTAACTTTTTCTGGAGGGCTGAAAATATAAGCAATATTCAAATGCTATAACTGTTTTAAATTAATTTTTTTTTTAACAATTGTAATATTTTACAAATTATTTATAAAGGAATGTGCCTCAGAAAAGTGAAAAATGTTTAAAATATAATCATAATTTTAAAACTTATAAGCATATGAAAATAAGAAATATTTCTATAGGAAATATTAATTAAGTTTAAGTTGTGCATGCCATTTTCAAAAGTAGTTGCTTTAATTGCAAGCAATAAGATGATTTATAAAGTTAAATGTATCCTATTACACACCGTAGTAATTTTAAATAGATATAATATATTTTTTTTTAAATTATATTTTCAAAAGTTTTTTAAAAATTCAATATTTTCAAATATTTTGAAATACAAAAGATACATTATTCTTAATTTACCAGGGTTTAAGAGTATGATACGTTTTATAATTCTATAAAGTTTTATGCATCAAAGACTACTATTTTAGAAAATAGCGTGCGCAACGCAAAAAATATTTATTAAAAATTATTTCTTATTTGCATATGCCTATAACTTATAAAATTATGGTTATATTTCAAACATTTGTACTTTTTTGAAACCATAATCCTTTTGTAACTAACGTATAAAAGGTTCGAATAATTTAATTTAAATTTTAAGAAGTATATATATTTGAAAATTTTTATATTTACACCCCTCGAGGCAAAATTAACACCTCTGAGACCCTTTAAAGTATATTCGAATCAAATGGAGAAGACGTGATTGTTTTTATCGGATCCCGTCATGAATTGAGCAATTCTTTTGCAAGCTTGTCAAAGGTATGTGCATTAACGTGAACAAAGACGCCTGTGTAGCCGACAGACTTATACCCATCAATCCACTATCTAAAGGATACTTAATTATACTACTAATACCCTTATTTTATTTTAATAAAACAGCGGAATAATTCGGTTCTAGATTTATTTTCTCCTCAAATCAAAATTAATATTTTTTTTAAAAATTGGTGGCTCACTTCAAGAATTTGGCGGCACAAAATAGTGTGTGACGCAGTGGTTAAGAATTCACTATACTAAGTACTAAGAGATCAGTTCTTGTGTTAACTTGTTACAATGATAACTTCAATGTCATATGACACAAGATACGAGTAAGTATAAGCTTGAGATAAGCATATAAGAATTATACATTAGCTGGTCAGGTTAACATGTTGAAGCTAACTGCAAGTTAATTAAGTTACAAATTATTATTATCTACAGTAAATTGTACTCCTACTAAATAATATTTCAACTAAAATGGTGTACACAATGAATATTTTTGAAAGTAATATTTATCGGTTGTAAGCAATCTTTTTAAATAATATTATATTCATTGTAACAATCTTTGTAAGCAATATTGCATCAATTGTAACGATCTTTGTAAGTAATATTGCATCAATTGTAACGATCTTTGTAAGTTATATTGCATCAATTGTAATGATCTTTTAAGTAATATTGCATAAATTGTAACAATCTTCGTAAGTAATATTGTATCAACTTTAACAATCTTAGTAAGTAATATTGTATCAATTGTAACATTCTTTGTATAAGTAATATTGTATCAATTATTGTAATTTTTGTAATTAATATTATAGCAATTGTAGCAAACTATGTAAGTAGTATTGAATCAATTGTAACAATCTTTGTAAATATTGTTCAAGCTGATTCTTTTTAATAGTGCTGCAAATTGATTAGTTAAGAAAAAATGCAACTATTTATCTGTTGCTTCATTATTTGCATTGAAAAAAGGAAATAGATACATGCTATCTTGGAAGAAGATCAATCCTAAAAGAAAAATCTAATCTGTATCAAGTACCAAATCTACAAATAAATTATCATTGTTATTTTGAATTGTTTTCATAATATCACTTAATCATCTAACAAGCAAAATCTTCTATAATTATATAAAGATTAAGATATATAAGTACCTCGGGAAATGATATTGAATTAGTCTCACTTACTCAATACTTACAAAGTACCACTATAAAACGAGTCAAACAGTATAAAAGTATAAACGTTTAATTAGCGTACCCGTAAAGTTAAGCATATTGGGATAGGGAGCGTCACTTAAGTTCGCATTACCTTAATTGCAATTGGCATAATTGGTCTTAGAACACCGTAATGATTTCTTGCGCTTTTATTCATTTGCTAAGTAATGGAAGCAATCCAAAACCTCATTATTTATTTGCTTAATTACTAATAATTATTGCACAAATATTTTTTTCTTTCTTTCAAGATGCTATTCTCTTAGATGAATTTTCCCCTTTACCATTTTTCTTAAGAATTTTTTTTCTGAAATGGAAATATTTGCCTTAATTACTTCGCAATAAGACAAAGTTCCTCGCTAATATATGACAAAAGTTTTCTTTAGAATTTTTTTCAATTGAGAAGATTTATACTTTTGTCTGTTTTAAAGTTCATTTAAAGGAAATAAAGAATGGAATAAAATCATTGCTTATAAAGGTTCTAGAAATGAAAGTTTTTTTTACTATTTTCATGTTTTGTTTTGGATATTCATTAGTATTTTCTAGAATAAATTGATTTTATAATTTTTTCTCTTCTACTATCTACTAATGCTTTGTATTTCCTTTTCTAATTTTTTAATCACGTAATTTAATCAACACGTGTTCATAAAATTTGCTAATAAAACATTTTTACCCTTTTTAAATGTTTTGTCTACGTAATTATTTCATATAAAGTCGGTCCCAATTTACCGAACCGCTTTTTAACGAATTTGTCTTTGTCGTGGGATAACAGGAAGGCAAAAAATCTCTATTAATGAATATTAAACTCCAAATTAAATAGTTATTTCAACAATGGAAAGAAAAATTGTATTCGTAGGAGTTTGAAGCAATTGAATTTCTTTTCAAATGAGATATCCTTTTTATCCAGAGGAGAAAAAGACTTTTCTTGCAAAACAGCAAACCATGGCGGTAAAGTAACTCATTATTATAATTTCCGGTGCAGGTGAGTCAAAAGTGTAACCAATCGCGTGCGTTTTTGTATACGATTTGAAATTCTTTTTTAAAACTCTTATCAAAATTTTTACACTTTCTAATACTTTGCATTGTTTCGGAACTGTGAAAACATACTTTACGCAGCAGGATGTAAAGCATGCAGTATTTTCTTCTCTGCATTGTCGAAAAAGAACTATTTCGAGTCAATAATCAAAAAGGTTGCCAAACATTTTTTGTTGATTGGTTCAATTAACTGAAACGTATTAATCCGCGAAAAGTGTTTTTAGCAACCGAAAAAAAGTCTGTAATTTATAAATATGTTTTTGTTTTTTTGTAGTGGATTATTATAGAATTTTCAAAAGGTAAACTCTAAAATCTTTTTTGTTGTTTTTTTTTTTTGAAGATTGATATTATGTTTACCCTTGAATTAAAAAGCACACTTTTAGGTTCCGGTAAATTTGTTAAATGAGATTCTGACTGAATTTGTATGAGTGTTTTTATATTGTATGTTGATTTGTCCTTGTAATGTGAACCATTTACATGGTTCACCTTTTTAACCCAGCTTTTCACTTGCAGGGTATGTCATACCCACTGACTAACTTTTTTCAAGACTTCATCTAAAATTTTTTTGGAAAATGAATAATTTTTCGTGTAGTGGACTTTAAGGTTATATTCTTTGAGTGGACTAAGTTGCAAGCAAATTCTAAAGGTATAATTTTGGATACCGCCTCTTCAGGGAATATCATAACCTGGGCGTGAATTACCTTTACCGTTTTTAAGAGTGACCTAAATGCATGGTCACTCTTAAAAAATTTCTTATACTACGGCTCATTTTTGTAGTTATTATGAAGAAATATGACACTTAAGTAATTTAATAGATACAGTATTTAATAGATATTGTACAACAGTATTTTCGGAGAAAAAAAGTCTCTTTGCGGGAATGATAAGGAAGAATCGAATGATGAAAAGTGTAATATCAAGTATGATTCCTCTACCGAAATCTATCCAGATAACTTAACTGAGGGAGTAATTAACATCCTTAATAAAATGACCACTGCATATTCAATGGCTAGAGAATCTATATATATATATATAATCGTTAGCCTATGGCAATATTTTTTATGTTGTTGAACGTTGCGGCAATAAATGCTCAAATTATTTTTTAAGTAGGGTAGAAACCACCTAACATCGAACCAGACACTGATTTCTGAAGGCTTTTGGAGTTCGATTAACAGAAGGATGTAAAAACCAGAAAGCAATTATTCTACGAAATTTAAAAAAAATAATAATATACAGTGAAACATCGCCATCACTCGTAACGAAAACTAAAATAGCATATAAACAATGCACTGAATGTCCTATTAAAAAGAACAGAAAATCTAAATTTACGTATGAAAAGTGTGATAAACATATTGTATTTCCTAATTTTCTTCCTTTTTACCTTTGCATGCAAATTTTACGGTAAAAACAGAATGTAAACACGCTTGGGTATGAGATAACCTGCACGTGAAGTTAAGGCTTTTTTTTCGCGCGTGAAGTGCCGGGTTAAAAGTTTTGGGTTACTAACCAATGGTATTTTTTTTTCAAAATTAAATAATGCAACAGCAGGAAACAATAATCAAAGCTATATTATGTAAGACTTTGCTCAGACAATTAAATTCATTTATCAAAGGAGTACCATCGTTAACAAAAAATTAACAATTTCTTTATCCAGTGTTATTAGGCCTGACACCTTCAAGCTGCCAGAGTTACATTCAGAGTACAAGTGCAAAGTGATTGTAAACAAAAACAAAAGTATCTACTCACATGAGCATTCAGACGCCCTCTGGCGGTTAGAAAGAAAATTCGTTAGGGAATTCTTAACGGCCCCCCTCCCCCTGATAATTTTCTAAAATTATCCCACTACTAAAAATACAAATTTACACATAAACAATTGGTGAAATAATATAATATGAATTAATCAAATACTTAAATTATAATATGAATATTCAAGATAATCAATAATGCAATTTAAAATAAAATAAAAAAATATTAAGAAATAAAGTTTAAATTACAGCCTACACTTGACTGTTAATAATAGATTAGAGAGTTCAAATAAAATAGTTCATAGAGTTTTCAGTTCATGTCTCACTGAGTCCAAGGGGGTAGATTATATGCACAGGTCGCTTAAATTCCCCATTTTTAGTCTTTACAACACAGTATTGAACAAGTCCATCACGTACTTGCATAACTTTAACTAAGCGTCCTAAATCCACCAAATATTTGAATTTGATGTTACCTTCAAGAATTACAACTTCATCAACTTTCAAATTTCTTAGAACACTTGGTTAACGAAATTGATGGAAATTTCTAATATTTAGTAAATAGTTGTTTTTCCACTTCTTCCAAAATTGACTCAACAGCGGGTTTGATAATATTTATGTTTTAACAAGCTTTCTCTAGTTATGGAATTATTTAACAATTAGAAAAATTGATGGATAATCATTATTGTGTCCAACTAAAAGAAATTTCGCCGGAGTAAGAGTTTCAGGGTCAGATAGTCGGTGATTTAAAACAAAAACATGCATTTTTCTTTAACAAGCCTTCAACCTTCAAATGAGACTAACACCAACTTTAATTATTGTATGAATTTAAATGACATAATATTACAGTTTACAATGTACAATTTAGATAAAGAAATAATTAGTAACATTTATCTTGATCATTTTTTTTAAAAGAAAAAAAAGAACCAAAAGGAATTACTCAGCAAGAACAAATTCTGAAGCATAGTTATATTTCGCAAAAAATGAATGTACTTCATACGAAAAATAATATAATTACATCGTATAAAGATAATTAAGGGATTGAACAATTATCGTAGATATTCAGTAATTGAAAGTAAAAAAGGGCATAATTAAATTTTGTATAATTTTATTTGTAGATACAAGTAATATAAACAAATAAGTAAATTCTTATTTGGATTGACAAAATATATTTTAGTTACTTTTTATTAAATAGTAACAATTAATATATAAATATGTATATTTGTATGACAGAATCACAACATTAAGTAGCAATTGTTTAAATTATAACATTATCATCCAAAATAATCGTGTGTATAAAATGTCAATTCAACTGAATGCTTTGAAACATGAGGGGAAAAATATCTTTCAAAGTTTCGACCCAAGTCGCTAAAAGTAAAGCCAACGTGGTTTTATCTGTAATTTTTTAAATGGTTAACTTCAATCAACTAACTATAATTAAATTATCGTATTGATACACAAATCAATGGTGTACATAATTTTTTAGCTTAAATGGGCGCTTTAAAATGTGAGATAAAAACGTTTTCAAAATTTAACACAAAAATTAAGCCAGCGTGGTTGTATTTGTAATTTGTTGAATAATTAGTTTTAATTAATTTGTATTAATTATAATTAAATTACTGTATTATCATCCAAAATTAAGCGTGTATATAAAATTTCACCTTGATATAGTGCTTTAAAATGCATTTTATTAAAAAATGAAAATTTGAACAAGATAAATGCATATATAAATAGAGAGAGAATGTGAAATATAATAGTATATATTAAGAAATAGATTTTTACAAATGTAAATATATATAATAGAAATACAGCCCATAACTTCTTTATCAATTATTTTTAGTTACTATTTTAATCCTACCTTTTAATTAAAGTTGAAAATACAGAGTTTAAAGAAGCACTTCAATTTTCGAGAAAGTACATTTCGAAGATTCATAAAACATGGATGGTTTAGTATTTATTTTATTTTTATTTTTATTTTTCAATAAGTAATCAGATGCCTGTCTTGAATTACCACTCAGACTAAAATACAAAGCGTCCCAGAAGGAAAATAACATCAAACGAGTCTGTTTCTTTGTTGAAGATTGAAAATTTTTCATCTATGGAAATTCTGATAAAAAAAGCATTTACCAAATCATACATTCTGAATGAAAACTTGGAAATGAAAAGAAAATTTTAAAACTGCAAAAAATACAAGAAACAGTCGAGCAAAGGGAATCCAGTTTTTGCTTTGTTACTCTGTTACAAATTATGTTTTCCAGACGTTGTTAACATCGAATTCTTCGAAATATGAAACAGAAGAATCAAATAAATGTCTCCGAAGTCTATCAGCATTCCTATCTGCAATATCTTCCTCATGTTTCCATAAAGGAATATTTTTAATTAAGGGTAAGGTTTGATTCACACAATTTTTTTTTAATTTAATGATTTTTATAATTTCTTGGTTGCCTCTTATGTGCCTGTATCATGTCAAACAGATTCTGTGCTCAAAGTTTCATAGAAAGCTAACCATTTAGTTATTTAAGGGGAAAAAGAAATTTGAAACTTACAAAGTGATTTTAAATATCTATTCCTCCTACAAAAATGAAAGTAAATATATGAGATTTGATTTGCAAGTACGTCAAAATTTGTGTAACAAAAGTTGGTATAGTTTTAGATATAACATGAATGGTATTCGTGCAATACTTCTTTTTATGAATACTCATTGAAAATTTCTTACAAAATGTGTAAATTGCTTTGTTTGAAAAATGTATACCAACTTTTATCCCAAGTACTATTAGCGTCAAGTGAAAATATTTCAGAGTATTTGGCACAATAGAAAAGAAAGCCTTAGAATTTTAAATGAAAACAAACTAGATATTTTATCTTTATCTCTCTCCGAGAAAAGTCAGTTTAAAGTTTTGATTTGCCATTGGGATGTGAATAAAAATTAACATAAAAGTTATCAGAACTCTGCTCTTTTTAGACTTAGATATTTCAAAATTTGTGAGTTTATAATGTATATAAATATAATTTATGCTCAAAAAATTAGATTTGACATTTTGACCAATTTTTTTTAATTGAGAGAGAGATAGAGAGAATCGTACTCTATCTCTTTAATTACTTTAAAAATTGATCAACCATTTTTTTCCCCGTTACGGTTCATTTAAATCCGGGGTGATCATTAAGTCGATCATGATTGATCGGAGGAAGACCAAGATATTTTAGGGCGACCACCTTTACTAAGAACTAAGTAGCATATTCTAAAAGAAACTTACTTATGGAACACCGACACCAGCGAAGCTGGTGTATTGACTATTCGCATTGCATGTGATAGTGTTTGCTTAAGAAAATGTTTCTATAAAAGTGTAGACGACACATACATCTTCATTGAAAATGTACGATGACGCTTTACATGTTCATTATCACTGTAGGGAAAAAAGGCCATTAAGCCAACTGAAGGGGAGAACAAACGTCGATGACAAGCTCTTCCCGTGGAAACACGTGATTGGCTATTGAGACATCACTCCACACATCGTATTTCCAGATGATTGAGCTCTCCTGTTGATATCAAGTCCTGCTATGACGCATTAAGTACATACGTTCTCTGTTTGCTGCATTGGATACTTACACACTCCATGGCCTTGCAGTCGTCCATATTTATACAAGCACTCGGCAACTCTGTATTATCCGAGCTTCTGTAGAAAAATAGTAATATGTCACACTTTTTGAAGAAAAAAAATATAATATCGGAAACAAGTGTTAAGAAAAAAACATACAATTTCAATAAAGAATGGTCACACCTACGCAATTGAGTGAAGTAGAGGACCTTGAAAAGATTTGAAGTAGCCCATACCCTAGAAAAGTCCCCCCCACACCTGATCTAAATAAACTGGCAATAGTGAACTATAATTAAGGAAAAACTCTACATTGCATATAATTTTGAATACTTAAATTGGAATTAATCCGCTTTTTATTTTATTTTAATTTTTTCCAGGAATTTATTGGCATGTATTAGGTTGCATTCCCTTTTATTTTCCTGATGTGGCAATGGTAATTGAGTAATCATGGACATGAACTCAAAATTGAAGTTATCGAAACGTGAGCTTAAGTCATTGTGCACTAAAGACTTATCGTATAGAGGTTATGATGCATGTTTAATTGGCCTAGGTCCAAAGACCTCGAGTTAGCATGGCGTAGAACTTTGGAAAGCGGTGTAGCAGCTTAAGCAAGACTAGGTGGTTTGAGGTTAAAATCCCGTGTAAAACTTAAGAACACAACCCGGAAAACTGGCATTCATTGCAATACATTTATTTCTAAATTATAATGTAGTGAATGGTAGAAAGTAAACAACATATGACAAAATATTCAGTTGTATTCTCAATCTCATATAGTTCAGATAGTTTTAACCTCAGATTAAGGAACAGAGAGCACGCAAGATGAGTGAGCTGATACCGAGACTAATAAATGAAAACTATTTATTATGACAATATTTTGTAAAAATAGCTGAAATATAAAAAAGAAGATTTTATATTGAATCTTGATGGTATATGTTCTATTCCTTGTATGTTATAATATCTGAGATATTAAGTATAAATCAATATTTTAACAGTTACACAAAAACTTCATAAACGCAACTTCTTTTAAACCTTCAGGAGAAGTTACAACGTATCTAATATCCTATAGAAAAAGAAATTGCTATTTTTTTCCGTCCTCAAGCTGTTGGTATAACTAACAAACAAAAGTTTGATTATGAGTGTACAGAACTACACACACCTATCATCCTCTACATGATTGAAATAAATGATTAAAAGTTTAGTGTAATATTCTCAGGAAGAAATAGATGACGCAATTATTTTTCATTCATGATTTTAAAGTCAAAGAAAATCATTGATTGATTGGCCTGGCGAGAATACAAAATACATCTTTTAATAAAAGTAATTCAGAAGACAATTTACGGAAACTCTGAAATATATGTAAAATCCATAAGTGTATACAAACTAGCTATAAAATCTAAGATAACTATACAAGATATTAAGAAGTATTAGTCACAGTAATGATATAGTAATCTCCTGGCCTTAGAAACCAAGAGTGTAGGTTTAAAAAGAGTTTTGTGGCCTATCAACCCCATATATTTTCCAATACACTGGGCTATAAGGAAAATAAGGGATATCAAGAAACATTTAACTACTACAAATGAAAACACAGTCTATTATTAGAAAACGATAAAATTATAGCCTAAGATTAATTACTTTTATGTGTTAAAATCGATTATCTATTAATAATATTAATATTATATATATATATATATATAGTATACACATATTATATACACATAGTATATTGTACACTCATGTCCATAAATTAAGAATAATGAAGTTCAGGCAAAGAAAGAGACAGAAGCAAAAAAAAAATAATAATAACTTATTTGTAAAGTCTATTTATTAAAAAAAAAAGTAAAGAGCAAAAAAGATGCTATACGTTTGACATAATTAATTAAAAATTGCGATTTTTACTCCCTGGAGCAAATTTTAAAAAAGAACCAATTTACAAAAAAACATTATAAGATGGTTAGTATAATGGTTAATGCGGAGTATGTCTCCCGGACGATGCAATACAGGCCTTACAACGCCTACGCATGCTGAGTATCAAATTATCAATCTGATCTTGGGGAATATTACACCACTCATCAAGCAATGCCCTCCGAGGTTCCAGTAGACAGGTGGGAGGAGGTTGACCGGCTGCAATTCGTCGGCCAAGCATATCCCACACATGCTCTATTGGATTCAAGTCCGGTGAGTATGCTGGCCAATCCATACGAGTGATATCCTGCGATTGAAGGCATACGTCTACAATGTTTGCACGGTGAGGACGGGAGTTGTCATCCTTACACAGAAATTCAGCACCCATGGCGCCCCGAAAAAAACGTACATGTTGTTCCAGAATGACATCCCGATAGATGTGGCCTGTCATCGTTACACTCTGAAGATGCAGGTCAGTTCTGGAACCAAGAATATTTCCTCCTCAAACGAGCCATCCTGCACCACCGTAACGGTGTCGTTTAATGGTGTTCTCTTGGTGGTAACGGGTACCAGGCGCTCTCCATATGAAAGTCCGGCGAGAATCAGACTGCAAACTAAACCTGGACTCGTCGGAAAACATCACACAAGACCACTGTTGTGGTGTCCACAATGCATGCTCTCTACTCCAGGTTAATCGCAGGCGACAGTGAATTGCGGTAAGGGAAACACATATGACAGGCCTACGAGCATATAGACCAATGTGTTCTAAGCGTCTATACATGGTCTGCCTTGAAACTGTCGTACCGGTAGCGGAAGAGAGCTGACGAGTCAGGTCTGATGCTGTGATCCGTCGTTTCTTTTGGCAGTAACTGCCCAAATGCCGGTCCACATTCAGCGTTGTAACTCGGGGGCGACCTGTGCTGTAACATCTACTCCCATTACAAGCATCTTGGAATCATTGCCAAAGCCAGGAGTTGACATCCTGGGCAATTCCAAGTTCCTCGGATAGTTCCAGCAGTGTACGTCCACATTCCAGTCCGATAATTTTACCACGTAAAAAATAGTCCAAATGCTTCCTTTGTGCCATAACTATGCGGTTATTGCACTGAAAGGCTTTTAAAGCGCTTGTGAACAATTTTACTTCTTTGTCACCATTCCTTATACTTACACTCTCTCTTACACTCTCGTAGTGTGGTAGTTATTAGAGGGGGTGCCAGCTCAGGTGTCGTCCGCGTCACTTGACCATGTTTCAAAATTACGCGGACCGTCCCCAAAAGCCCTCGTGTAGCTGAACAGTGGGATGTTAATATTCACTCACTCACTCACTCACTTACACTCTCGTGATTGTGACGTACTATCCGCGCCATCTGGTGGTTTCCTGTAATTTGCATATTCTTTGTTAAGATGTATGTGATAATTATGCGGGTGAAATTTTTATTTTAGAGTTCAATTTCTGTGTGATTCTGAATTATCCTTAACTTATGGACATGAGTGCATATATCAATATACATAGACTATATCTAGTCTTATTTCAAAATATATTTAATTTCTTATTACGTTAGGTTCTTATTAATTGGTAAGACAGAAAATATCAGATATTGAAACATATTAAATTATAAACAAGTTTGTATATTTTGCGTTTATAATAATAATAATAAAAATATATTGGTTGTTTGGATTTTATAACTGGATACTAAATTAACTATCTTTACTGAAATATTTTAATCTGTTTAAGGAGAAAATGTTACGTAATATAATTATTTTGCATTTTTTATTTTCAAAAGTTCTCTAGATTACTGTATAAATCAGTGCTTCTCAAACATTCGATACTTGTGACCCAATTTTCTCTCAATCATTATTTTCATCACCCCCCCCCCTCATACAATTACAATGTATTGAATGCAGCAAAATGTACTTTTAAGTTAATCTACAGTACAATACTTATAAATAGAAGTATTAGGTCCTAGTAATTGTGAAACGTGTTTTTAATTTAGTATTGATAAATTAATGATCAAAAACATATAGTATAGTACTGATATATTTATAAGTATATTGTATCCCTGTATATGTGTATTTAATTTTTATTTATTTATTTGTTGTTTCTTTTCAGTAAATTAATACTTATTTTATATATATATATATAAATATTTTATTTCCACCTTTTAAATATACTCTTTATACCCACGTAGGGATATTACTACCCCCTAGGGGTGCATGCCCCATAGTTTGAGAAAAAGTGGTATAAATAAATCAAATAAAATAATTTGTACTTTTTCTGATTTGTAACTATAACATATTACCCTTAAATAAAACCTCTATATTTGTTTTAATTAATAAAGCACTTTCAATAACAGCACGTATATATTTTGTGCAAGGTGTTTTTATTAAGGCATAATCTAATAACTATAAATTACCCATTATAAACGTACATTGATGTGCATTAATAAAGATACAAAAAAATTAAGAAATTCAAACCAAATGTTGAATATTTTATAGCTTTTAGGACTCAATTACTTAGAGAAATCCTTGTGTAAAGTGACTGTTCTAATTTTATAAGTATAAAACTGCCATGTTAACAATTTGTTGTATAATGTAAAGAGACATTAAGCACAAAAATAGATTGCTAAAGATATTCTTTATACCATATCAAAAAAAGAGTGCTGTCTGTAAAGATCTAGTAGAGATAGAAAATTCTTGAAAAAAAGAATTTCTACAAAAAAAGTATTAATACCAAACAAACATATTCTGATTTTTTTCTGATGGTGAGGGAAGACTGCTCTTTAAAGCTGTTTTTTTCCCAACATAAAAGATTTTTGCTGGTTGTGCGTGTTTTGCTTTCACCAATCTTACTTAAATAAGTGCTGAACTTCGATTTTACACATGCCATTTCAAGAATTCTCATGAGGATATTCCACTATAACGTTCTCGAGGAATATTTTCTGTTTGCAGACAATAGTGAGAAAAATATTCAGCACTGTATACTTATTGATCTGGATATTTTTAAATGCAATTGGGGTAATGCAATAAGGTCTCATACATAGTAGATGTACGGGTATATTATAATAAGGGTACAGTGAAAATTGTTTTTCATTTTATATTATTTATTGCATCATTGTTTAAATTGTACTGTCAATAATAACCATAGATTATACATTTTTGTTATGTCCTGGTCTAATTTAGCAATTTTATAAGATAGTTTTTAAGTTTTCAGCGCTTCTCAAATTGTGGGGCGTCCCCTCTAGGGAAGAGGGGTGAGATAATCCTACATGGGAGGCACGAGCATATCGAAAAATCAAAAATTAAAGATTAAGAAACAAATTGTTAATTTACTTAATGAAGCAAAATAAAATACATTTTGAGTAAAAAAAGAAAAAAGTAACAAAGTACTTTTCGTATGACTTAATAGTACCTTACTTAATATATATATATATATATATTTCGCGCGCGTAAAAGTAACATATACATGATTTAATACTTATCTTAAAAATTTGTACGGTTTATAATTAAGATCAAACTGAAGCTCTAACGTCTAAGAATATTATCATTGCATTCAATACATTTTTAATGTAAGGTGGGGGGGGGGCGCGATGAAAATAAATTATGATGAAAATCGGGTTGCATATATTGAAAGAGTGATAAGCACTAGCCTGTAAGCAACAGCCGGTATATGCGTATATAATTCCCTTTTTTATGCTGCATGTAATTCACGACCTACAATATTATTACAGAATTTTCTTTGTTTTTCGATCATTGATTTTGCTAAGAAATTAAACGTATCGCTGTGTACGAATCGGTTCATATCGATTTGGATGTATGCTGAGGTAAGAAAATTAACAGTATTATAACATTCCACAATGAAGTATTGTATTAACTATTTACATTTAAAACTGTGACAAATAATGTTGTTAATTATTACTCCGTGATTGAAACCAATAGAATTTAATTATAAAAAGTAATTTACTTTAAATATAATTTAAATCACAAATGATACATTTTATTTATCATATAATTCTTAAAAACACATTTTCTCCTTAACGTAACTACTAATATAAAACCGATGTTTTGAAAACTTGTACAGTGTTTTATTTCTTTTTAATACAGTTGTAGAGAATAATTAGTAATTTTCTCTACAACTGTAGAGAAACTGTATCTAGTATCATTACCATATGAAGTAGATAAATATAATACTAAATTTTTTTTCTGGTAATAATGGCTGAACCAGAATTCAACCATTTTCAAATCAAATATGTTCCAAAAGTTATATAACCATCTTGAGTTATCAGATTCAAAATCAAATGCAAGTCATTATATGGCTGCATTTTATAACTCCCTTTTGCATTATTTACAAAACAAAAGTATAAATTACAGAATATATGACACTTCTGTTGGATTTATAGCCTGAAAGTAATAGTTTTATTTTTGATTTCCCTATTGCAAAGTATATAGTTGAGTTCATTATTTTTTTTATCGTTTTCGATATATATGTAACTTACATTTTCTACGCCAGATTTTTGTTTGTAAAATGAGCATGAAAAGAAATTCATATTCTAGACTTGATTATCGACCTACGTTTTATGTTTCTGTTGCATGATGATTATATGTTTTCAAATATGGGAATGATACCCCCTTACATCTCCTTAAACGTTCCAAAAATTCTCGATTTACACCTAGAAATGTCCGTTAATTCAGATTTTATATCAATCGAAATTATAGTATGTTATCAGAATTTATTTTTCTATGAATTTGGAAGACACACACACAGTATAAATCCTGCAAGAAACAAAAAAATATATGGAAAATTAACTTTGACAGGAAATGGAATTTAGGTTTCTACAAGATAACTGTTAATGTACTAAATTTAATTTCAATCTAAAGTTTTCGGATCCAGGCTTATGTAATCGAAAATAGTCATGTGTTAGATGTAGAACAGAAAAGAGTATTATAATTTTTAATTTTTATATCTTTAAAAATATATTTTTAATTGTTTCGATAAAAACCTTAAAATTATCATATATACAGGGTGGTCCCGAATTCATGGATCAAACTTTAAGGGTAACTACAAGACATTGTGACAATCATTTATTGTATAGAAATATACGGTCACCGGTGATGCGGTGAGGCACAAACAAGGGAAATAAAAGAAAAGAGAAATGGAATTATGGGTTACTTGTTTTACCGGTAGGGAACATTGCCAGTGGATGTAAAGCCACCGTTCACTATGATGCATCTCAGCTGGGGAAAGTGCCATTCGCAATTGTACTAAAGTCTGTGATGGGAGAATTTGCGCATGCCAAAATAGCAGATATTGATCACATGTACGGCTGTGCAAATGGTAATGGAGGAGTTGCACTAAGAATGTATAATGCGGAGTTTCCAAGTCGAGGAATGACAGATCACAGAAGTTTCCAGCGGTTACCTCGTCACCTTCATAAAACAAGTTCGTTCCACATCACCAGTCATGAGGATGTTTGGGGAAGAAATGTGTGTAGTCCAGACCTGGAAGAAAGAATCTTGGACACTGTAGCTGATAGACCCGAGTCAAGCACAATAGCTGTTGGTCTTCACGTAAATGTGAGTCATCAATCCATTTGTAGAATGTCAAACTAAAGTCACTTACACCTTTTTTTTAGCTAGTGCAGGCTTTGAACCTGTCAGACTATTTTTCAGACTACCAGTGGGTGGAAAGTGTGCGTAGTAGCAGCACATAGTTCATGTGCTGAACTGTTATTAACAGTTATTGTAAACTTTACACATGTCAATGCTTTCAATAATACCTTTCCTGTCGTGTCTTGTTTTCTATGTCTGTGCCTCACCTCGTCACTTACATCTATTAATATTTCTATACAATAAATGATTGTTACATAGCCTGTACCTACCCTTAAAATTTGTACCCTGAATTTGGGACTACGTTGTAAATTAAAAAGAATTATAATGAATTATCACTTGTCACAAATAATAGTATTAAATTTGTTGTTATAAACATTAAAAAACAACGTTACGAATTGAGGTATTATGGAAAAGTTGAGTAATATTGAATATATAGTTTAAACCAATGGAAAACTAATTTGACTTCATAAAGAGCAGCTGTTTTAAACTATAAGAACCATATTTTTAAGAATACGTGTGAGTTATTTCTCTTTCATTTAGTTAAGTCAGAAAAAACAGCTTTCTTTTTATCTGTGCTCCAGTACAGTCAAGTTCATCTGGCTGAAACATCTAAAAAACTATAATAAAAAACTCTCATCGTTGATCTTTTAGTAACTTTTTCCTTTACAAAACATACACATTCAACGTCTTTGAGCACGGCTCTTTTATTAGATCTTCAATTACAGTAGAACGTCGTTTATCCGAATCAACTGGGAACAGGCACCTTTCGGATATGTCATTGTTAGAATAACCAAAAACCGAATGCGATTCATACAGTATATGATACTGGACACTATACAAATATTAAAAATCATCACATGCGGGAAACGTGCTTGAAGAGAAAGAAAAATAGGTTCAAAATGTCACAATTGTACTTTGATTGGGAAAAATAATCACTTATTTTTCGCTGTACCATTGTAGGCCTTCGTTTTTTCAATGCAATGTTTTTTATTCTCCTCAGCAGCAGTAGTTGAGTAAAACAGCGCTCTGATTGTTATTCGTACCAGTCCATAGCTGTCTCTAACGCTGAACGCGCCTGATTTGCTACATTCGTTGTTGTTGTCCTCGTCTTTGTCCGTTCCATTGTCCCCAGGGTTGGATTATTCTTGCACGGATGTCACGATCTCGTCATCATTATCATTTGAAAATCCACAGTCTTCTGTATCGCATGCCACCTAGGTTTATACATCAACAAAACTCAACAAAAGAGCACGTAAACACCAGATCACTTCGAAACAAACTGACTTAACATTCCGTGCAGATTTTGCCAAATCACACAGCTGAAATTCCCAAAATATCCCTCACTTTGGGTTTTCCCGTCAATTTTGGCTTCACAGGAAACAACCGTTGATCAATGCACTGTTCGGACTTTGGATCCGGACTTTGTTTCGGATAAACGACGTTCTAACGGTATACATATAAAGCATGTGATATTATTTTATTACCAAAAGACTTAACACAGAAAGTTTTCTTACAGATCAACAAGGCGCTTCAGCTTTGAATAATCTACAAGCATTTGACTAAACTGATTAACAAGGCCGTGGGTAGCCTAGTGGTTAGAGCATCGGTCTCCCGACCGGAAAGCCTGGGTTTGATGCCCGATGCCACCAAATACCCTCTGAGTACACACGGAGTAAGTGGTTATTGAATCAGTTGGCCTGAATTGTGTCACCACATATCGTGTTGTACCGAGCAAAATCGTATTGTCACCTTCATGGGGCTCACAACTTAGGGTAACGACAAGCGTAAAATTCTAGCCCTTAACCGCGATGAATTTCGTGGACATGCATCTGATGTTACTGTCGATCAGGTGGCATAAACAACAACAACACAATGTTTAAACTTCAGGTGATCTATTAATAGTTAAATCAGTTAATAATACTAATACATTTTTAATGTCACAAGATCTGCCAGCTGCTGATTTACACCCCTAAAAGGTTATAGATTTAGACTATCTACTATAAATTTAAAAAAATATCAATAATAAGACAATTCGAACCAGTTAGCAACTGTACTCCAATTTATGCTTCAACAGTTGAAACATCTGTAGTGTTACTTGAATCAGACTTAGACGGTGAGGCAGCAGCCAGTGACAATAAATTATGTCGTGGTATTTGGAGAACACATAGAATTAACTTAAGTCCACGTTTATGAGACATTTGTAGAAATCTGGTACACGTAATATGCGAAAATACAGTAAAAGAAAAAAGATAGATCAAATTTTCTATGCGGTTTATGTCTGAAAGAAAAGAGCAATAAATATCAAAGGTAAAATGCTGCAAACACTTGAAAAGATAGTTGAAAAAATGAAAGAAGTTCATCTGAAGAAGTTTAAAGATGTGTTATGAACTCCACAATTTGCGTGCATGCACCTTACGTAGTTTGAGGTCTTTTATAGACATAAACAAGATTGTGGGGATCGATTTAAACTTAAAAGGATTAATGTATACCAAATTGGTGCCTCAGTGAGTTATAAAAGATTGGCTATATAGACAAGCTCTTCAAACATCAGCAACAATACATCTACTGAAAGAATTCCTTCGATTTATATGCATGAGATTGCAGGAAAATCATTCTTATTTGGAAGTCAAGGGTTTATAAAGTGTTCCTATGGTCAATTCAAATTACAATGTAAAACAAAAGATTTGTTTGTAAAAAAGGCAACGTATTTTGTTACTCAAGATTCAACCAATCAACAATGAATTTTAAGAAAATTGAGTAAGCATTTTTAATCATTAGTTAATAACACCAATGGAAAAATGTTGACGATTTTACTAAGAAAATGCTTTTTAAAAACAGTATCTAAAAACAAACTGAAGTATCTATTTCTTTTTTCTTAATTAATTTTGAATGATTAATTTATATGTCAATTACTTGCTCTACATTTAATAAAACACGATTTATTAAAAATACACTTTTAAACTCTTTTGACAATATTTTTCCCCTCTTTTCACTAGAACAGCTCAGGAATTTTAAAAAAAATCACTAACTTTCTTCTGGTAAATTACCCAAATTGTTTTTATTTTATCAAGTTCCGTGAATTGATCATATCACTTTGGGATTTGATCAATCCCCAATTTCATCACTTTCCCGAGAAATATATGTGAGTTAAAATGCTTGAAAACTTTCTAAACAAAAAATTTGCCAATCGCGAAACATACTTTGTACTGTAGTGAGTGGTAAGGAGCAACAAGCGGCCAACTCTCGCTGCAATGTATGTTTCTTCAGTAATTCAAGTAATTCGGTAAAGTGTCTTTCTTCAGTATAATTTAAGGTTTTCCACCACATCAATGTTTAAAAACAAAGCAAAAAACTTGGTTCCATATTACCTAGCTAGTCCATAATACACTCATGTAAAATATATGTTTAACTCATTTGTGATAGTTAAAATACAATTATTATATTACTTTTTTTTCTTAAAATGGGGCTGCAATATATATTAAATACAATCATATAAATTTCAATGATATTTCTTCAAACATATTAATATTTTAAGGGTAGTGTAAGGGTATCAATAAAGTATAAATGTATTTGTTAACAAAATATTCAGATAATAAATGAATTTTTGTATAAAAAGCAAAATAATGTACTAGATTTTAAGAAAATAAAAATATTCTTGTGCCTCTCTGTTTTAAAAAAAAAAATGATCGACTTAAAAAAAAATTCACATATTTTTGATGCTATATATCTACATGTATAATAATTTTATTTTTGACATAATGTAATTTTCTCCTTACAACTTTCTAACAACATTCAGTTAAATGACGGAACACATTTGAAAAATTCTTTTTTTTTTCCAAACCAATTGTAACAATGAGTATCTTGAAGCATATAACATCAAACTCTCCATTACACAAATGTAAGCAAATGCAAACGTAGCTTGACGATTGTGTCGAAGTGTGTTCAAATGATCAGACTCCTAAATGGACCCAATGTCTGGAAAAACAAGTATCACATGAATAAAACAGGAGGACAAACCTGTCTTAAGTGCAACTCTCTTTAAGTTCTCAAGTAAAATATATATGTAAAGTAAGGAAATAAAATCAGAAAACATGAGACATTAGATTATATTATCCAAATAATTTACATGAAATATTTTTAAGTAATATAATGTTGAATACACAATTGTTTTTGTTGCTTGAAAATACATTATTTTCAATCTTTTTTCTACTTTTAAGAGATTAGACTTCACATTGAGACGGAGAAACTGTGGTCAGGAAAAAAAAACGAATATGTGTTTGATCTCAAAACAGGAATTGTCCATTCTGATCTGAAGTACGTAAAAAGAGTTACTTTAATATGTATAATGCATTTTCTAGATTTTTGATACATGTTTCTGAACGTAGTCAATGTAATAAAACAATTGAATACATCGTTTAGATGAATCCTTAACCTTTTTATTCAGAACACCCAGTTGTCATGAAATATTGAAAAAGTATTCTTGATAACCTGCAAAAATCTACGATACCGAATGTGGTGATGCTAATGAATTTGCTATCCATAAGAACAAAATTAAATGAGACTCAGTGGCATATTGTGTGATATATAAAATACCATAAACATTAGAACTTTTTTACACCAAATTTATATATTATTCTGTAATTTGTTTTTACATTTGCACTGATCAAAGACATGTTGTTTTTCTTATTACATATTTTTTTCACTGTTCTTCATATGCAAAGAAACTTACCATGCTAAAAGTTGTAATTTTTCAACAACTTTCATTTAAAATTCCGTCATATTTATAACAGCGAATGATAAAAATAAATTTAAATAAATAGTTTAAACATTTCAATTGTTCGAAACCATAAAGCATCTATATATTGGGAAATAAGTTAATATCTCATCTGGAAGTAATCTTTTTAAGGTTGTTTAATTAGTTGTACAGTACCGAGTTCTGAATTGTCGTACATTTGAGTATAACTGATTTGAATTCAATTTACCTTGAAAATATTGCAATATTATATTTGATTAATTTAATTAACTTGCATTTAACTTGAACGTACAATGCAAGATTATATTAATGAAACTGGTAATTTAAAATAGGGAAGGTGCATCTAATTAGATTATATTTGTTAAGAAATAAAAGACAGATTTGAATAAAATTACTTTCAAGATTAAGTAACGAGATCCCATAATGAAAATAGTAGCAAAATGTGTATTAAAACACTTATAACAGAATAAACACTTTATAGAAAGAAAAAATTTATATGGGAAACTATATCTTTAAACACAAAGTTTTCATAAAATAAAAAAATAATCTTACGGGAGAAGTCGGATGCTAAACATCTTAAGAAAATATTTTTAATGGAATACTTAAAATCGTTTGCACTTAATGGAAACACTTTCCTATATTTCATTTTTCGTTTATATTTTTAGATAAAATTTTGAAACTTTATAATAATCGTTTGCTAATGTTTATTTTTTTACCTTTGATTGGAATATAAAATAAAAGATTCATTTTGAAAATTGCTCATAAAATTGATAGAGGACTCAAAGGACATTTAATTGCGCTTTCCGAGTAGAAATTTCGTATTAACAAATTATTAAGCGATGTAAAAATCTCGGTTAATGCATTTTAAACAAAGGTATTTATAATGTATTAAATTTGAAAAGAAAACCAAACGTCCATCTGAAAGTAAAACTGAAAACAGGAAAATCTGAAAACTCATCCTACGAATATTCGAACGCAGGCAACTATCAAGAAAGTGAATGCTCTGATCCAAAAAGAAAATTCGCCATTGAAACTAAGAATTTCTTTCGGCACTGTAAGTAAGATTATTTATTACAAATTTTAAGTTAAAAAAGCCGTTTAAACCTAAAATCCATCCGCTTTCGCCAAAGTATATTGCTGAAGAAAAACGAGTTGTAGACAATTATATAAGAATCACCTAGTGGCTGTGAACACTGGAAAATTCCAGTAACATTCAATGAGTCATGGGTATATTTAAGTAACTGTAATGAAACAATATCAATCTTATATTGCTCAATTGACGGAATGATCGTATGAAACGGC
Organism: Trichonephila clavata; assembly: GCA_019973975.1. Taxonomy (NCBI): domain Eukaryota; kingdom Metazoa; phylum Arthropoda; class Arachnida; order Araneae; family Nephilidae; genus Trichonephila; species Trichonephila clavata. The sequence goes on along the minus strand of BMAO01009954.1, from coordinate 29,106 downwards.
TTTGTTACTGTGCAGAAAAGTTCCCAAATGTATTCACGATAGTTGCAGATTTTTATCGCAACGCCAAATTAGAGATATCAAAGAAGTCTCAAATAAATTCAAAATTTATTCATTAGACCATCAGTAGAAAATTTTAGAGTTAATTTTTGAAATGTAAATTCTAGCCTTATATAGAAAGGACCTTGGCAAAGTTTTGCTTCATTTGGACAAGACCTCTTTTTCACCCGTCTAAGTCAACTGCCATTTATGAGCAAATTAATAATCTAAAACAGGAATAAAGTGTAAGCTATTTGATGAAATACCTTTAAAATCACCTGACGCATCTTTAGTAGACTTTTGTGCTTTCAGTTCATCAAAAAGGAGCCTTGGAAAATAATGACATCCAAGAATACTTAACATACTTTTAAAAACAGTTCAAGAATAAGGGAGTAAAAGTGGCTTGGCAGTTCTAAGAAAATGTTTACTTTTTGGAACATTTGAGCTAGAGCTATTGTTGAGAATCATGGCTATCGGATAGGAGTCAATCACCCCAAAAAAATACGGCATTTATTGATAAAAAATCAGTATCAAAAACTTTTCGATAAAGTGTGAACGATTTCGGTATTTTAATATACAAAAATAAACATTTATGAAATTTTACCTTCAGAAATAAAATGTATACATTTAGAGTAAATGCAAAATTTAGGAGTAGAAGAAAATTATTCAACGGGGACATACATGCTCGTCTAGATGTTCATGGTTAAACAGCAATACCTCGATGGCCTATTTCTAAGAACGTTTGATAGATGTAGTTGTTTCTATTTGGTTTGTTACAAACTACATTCTTAATCAAAAACCATTAAGTATAAGAATGAAATAAGTTATTTAATTGAAATCATGAGTTACAAAAATAGAAACTACTTTTTTATATCAAGGATCATAAGTTTAATTAAAAAGAAACGAGCCTTACAGTAGTCGCCACGATAACATCTGACATGTTATCGTGGCAAATTCGCAATAGCAACTTAAATCCTGAAAAAAATGTATCGAGTATGATTGGAAATAATTTTCTATGGAATAATTATATCTTTAATGAAAATTTTACTTAATTAACACAAGGAGTAAAGCAATTTTTTATCGAAAATAATTATTCTTATTCAATTTGGGGAAGAGCGGTAATTATAATTCATGATAACTAAAATATGACACACATACTTGTGTTTTGAAAGTATTTAAAAACCGTTGAAAAATAGCGCCAATAACAGTACCACTGTTAGTTGTAGAAACACTTCGATTTGTGTTCATTTCGAGCTTCAGATCATCATTCAAAAAATGTTATGAGTGGCTCGGCTTCTAGCAAACTGAAGTTAAATTTAAAATCAACACTCAAAATCATGGGAAACGAGTGATAGTTTTGTTTTTAAAAAGAGGGGAACATCTTTAGGTATATGGTAAAAGTAAAAAATGCAGGAAATCTTTAATTTTTTCAACCATTTGATTCGGAGAAATGTATACGACCACCGAAATAACTGCTTGTCCATTTTCAAACAAGCATTCTGCCGCGCATATGCCCCAATAGTTTGACTAGCAATACCCAGTCCACTTGTTTGACGATAAGAAATATTTATATAAAAAGCCACAACATGAGAGTTGTTCTGTTTGTGATAGCTCATAACGCCAGCTGCTCTGTGTCTCGGTCGTTTAAATTGTACGCAGCAATCGAAGTCAGGTATCGAAACACGTTCGTCATTGTCTAACCACATCTCTGCCTAAAGAACTTAGTTCTTCTCTGATCCTAAAGTGAGAAAACAAAAACAAAGGTCTCATGGCTTAGACCACAGGGGGTGGGGGATGGGGGCGGAGCCCCTCTCGAATGAAGGAGAAAAAACAGAACTTCACTGAATAGCTTGCGCTTCCCCAAATTCCTGTTACGCATTTCCGTCCCTTTTCCCGAAATCACTCCCACAAATCTCCAGCAATCGAGAGGAAAGATATTACATATCAAAAAACGTGCTTTACAGTAGTCGCATACGATGTGTAACATCTGACATGTTATCGAGGTAAATTCGTAATAGCAACTTAAATCCTGAAAAAAATGAATCGAGTATGATTGGAAATAATTTTCTATCGAATAATTATATATTTAATGAAAATGTTATTTACATAACAAAGGTTTTATACATTTAAAACCTTTGAAATATATCGGCAATAACAGTACCACTGTTAGTTGTCGAAACATTTCGATTTGCGCTGATTTCGAGCTTGAGTTCATCATTCAAAAAAGCTATGAGTGGCTCGGCTTCTAGCAAACTGATGTTAACTTTAAAATCACCACTCAAAATCATGGGAAGCGAGTAATAGTTTTTTTAAGAGCAGAACCACTTTCGGTATATGGTAAAAGTAAAAAATGCAGGAAATCTTTAATTTTTTGAACCGTTTGATTCGGAGAAATGTATACGACCACCGAAATAACTGCTTGTCCATTTTCACAAACAAGCATTCTGCCGCGCATATGCCCCAATAGTTTGACTAGCAATACCCAGTCCACTTGTTTGACGATAAGAAATATCTATATAAATAGGCACAACATGCGAGTTGTTCTGTTTGCGATAGATCATAACGCCAGCTGCTCTGTGTCTCGGTCGTTTAAATTGTACGCAGTAATCGAAGTCAAGTATCGAAACACGTTCGTCATTATCTAACCACATCTCTGCCAACATTAGTAACGTGCAATTTTGGTGAAATAACGTCGAAATCTGTTTCGTGAGCCCTCAGATTTGGACAATTGAGCGTAAGGATCGCAAGTTTATCCTTGATGAAGTCTAATAAGACTTGCTGGTATGTGCGAAGTAGATTTAGAGTCGAGCGCAAAGGAAACCGAGTTTTTGAATTAGAATCTTTTGAAATGATAAATTTAACAATATGAAAAAGGCTGGTGGTTTGATGGCTACTAGAGTTGGACCCCACATGGATATATCTTTTCAAGATCCAGCTAAAGGACTTAGCTTTTTCTCTGATCCTAAAGTGAGAAAACAGAACAAAAACAAAGATCCCATGGCCTAGACCGCAATGAGCTGGGGGGGGGGGAGAGCCCCTCCCGAATGAAAGATAGAAACGATAAGACACATGCAAAATCTTCCTTGGCTTGCTTATTCGCCGGATTAGTCACCTATTGAGAACGTGTGGGATTTTGGTGCTCCGCATCCTGCAGCTTCAAAAGACGAACTATTGCTGTGCACACAAGCAATATGAAATTATCTTCTACAAACAGACATTCAAAACCTGTTTGACTACATGCCACGCCATATAGCAAACTTATTTCATCGCGTGGTAGCTACACCTCATACTGAATTCGAACAATTAATATTGTTTTTTTTTCTTTGAATATTTAATCACTTATTTATTTATATTAATACATGTCGTTTGTGCATTAAATTTCATTTAATTCGGATTATTATTTTATGGTGTTGCATTTTTACGAAAATCAGTTTATAATAGCATCACGTATAGATAGCTGAGCCATATATTCAAATAAGCCGAGGCGTTTTTCAACCGAATCAGTAATTTTTATCGGGAATTTGTGGGAGCAGACATAAAAGACGACCACTTACTATACGATGGGTAGACGATGTTGAAAAGGTTCTCAAAATAATGGGAATCAACCGATGGAAGGCTGTCATGTTTGATTAGGTCAACTGGGGGAGGATCAGAGAGTTAGCATTGGCCTACAAAAGGCTGCTGAGCTTATGAAAAAGATAGAAGAAATCTGTAAATCTATATTATTGATCTCCATTCTCGAACTCTGCAAGCATTATCAAGATAATGGAATTGTTTCAAAAATATCCAACTATGCGGCACTCTGAATCATATTGGTATATTGGTTTTCCACGCCACAGCTAAAGTGTTGTGTAACCCTGGGTTAGAGTGTAGATATTAATTAACACATTGAAGAAAATATTCCACGTGCTTGTTTATTTTAATTTAAATACAGCTTCACATTGAAGCGCAAATATTTCATCTTTAAAAACAATATTTTATTCTGTACAATATTTAATTCTTAATAAATATAATTACCAAAATATTGTACATAAATATTCTTAACGATTTCATTTGAATTTAAATTACATGAGTATTTGAGAAAACTAAGAGATTTAATACAAAAAAAGAATTTAAATATAATCGGCTTATTCATTTGTAAAATTATGAGTAATAAAATAAATTTCAAAAGAAACAAACGAAATATCATAGCTTAAGCATCACACGACCTCAAACACATAATTGCTTAAATAAATATAATACCCTAACTAAAACTGTATTAGGGACGATTATAGAAATACTTTATGCAAATTTCAAGAAAAAGGCCTCTATAGCATATTCACAATTAATTAATTATTCAAGAAAAAAATGAGATGGTTTTATCTTTTATATAATATAATCTGCCAAAAAAAATTTTGTAAATTAACAGCAATAATAAATTATTCAATTCAAAAGTATGAAAGTTTTTTTGAATCATATTTATTAGTGTATTAGCATCACTAAGAGTAAACTTCATATTTGTTAATTGAAAGTTTTTGAATACAAATTAATTGAGTATTTTTACACAAATAATAACGCATTTTGCAATACTTCTTCTCATCATAGAAATCATCAGAAATGTGCTCTTCACAGAAAAAAAAAGAATTTTATGAATTGTTAGCATCTCTCTTTATAATCATTGCGTTGGTTGTACTAGTAGTAAATGCTTTTTATATGGTTAGGTCTCACTTTTAAAAAAGTTGGGTTTATATATGATGAATGATAAATAAGTCCGAAATTAAAAGTAAAGAATGTTAAAAAAGCACTCTTTGTTGTGAAAATAAAAGTTATTAAAGTTAGAGCCTGGCAATATAATTTTGAAAAGCAAAATATTTCCCTGTACATTTCCAGTTCTTATAGTAGATTTTCTTTTTCAAAAAATAAAAATTCTATAATATTTGAAGGGTATATAGAGACATTTACTATTTTTTTCCTTATGTGTATACGTCTGAATTTGAAAAACATTGCAAGGAAAAGCTACTGAGATCGATTGGGTACCTTTTAAAAGTTGCTGACTTTCGAATTGATTCCCAACTGAATGACTCCCAAATTGCAACCAGCCTCAACTGAATTCAATCAACTCCTTTTATCCTTCACATCAAGTCTTCTTTTCCTTTTTAAATCAACTACTAAGTTGCATTTGCTTTTCAAAAAGAAACTGATTCTGAAAAGATATATTGATCGTTTAACCGCGTCACATTTGGAAGCCAAACGACTCAAAAGATATAAGTTTATTATGATATGAAGAAACTTTATATTATGTCATAATCTTTATATAAGTGTTCATTCTATTGAAATATTCTATTTTAAGTAAATAATAATGGCGTGTTGCAGAATGTGTAGATACGTAAATTTTAAAAGGAAATAATAAGAACCGACTAATATTACGTCATTAGTTTTCATTTTCTTTTAATAAAATGTTGTTATTTTAGTTGATTGTATTTGATGATATGTGGAGGATTTGGTAAGGTGCACAGTTCCACCACACACTCCTATTGTATTTCAACAGGTTTAAGGAAACTGACTACATTCACAATCGTGATGTAAAAAAATGTATAAAAATGTGTATTTTTTATATTTACTGTCATAAAAATATATATATATATAATATATATATATATATGTATATATATACATAAATATACGCATCATTTTATATACATATATATATATATATATATATACATAAAAATTGCATAAATAATATTACTACAAAATTTATTTAAATATAAGTTTTCCCTCAAGAGATGAAGAAGGAGAACACATTTTTAAATCATTCTCTTTTTATGATTTTTTTTCTATTACAATAATATTTTGTCTCTCTCTCTCTCTCTCTCTCTCTCTCTATATATATATATATATATATATTATAAGAGCCTGAACAGAGTTTTTGAAACATAAAATTTTAAAGGGATTTATTCGTATTTAGCAGAGAATTTAAACAGAAAACTCCTATTACGGTTCCAATTCATATTCCCTTTGTGAATTATTTAAAACTTCAAAAAGCCTAGTTCAGGCTTTGTACATAAGTATTGGTTATATACAGTGGACTCTTGTTAATTCAAACTTTCGATAATGTGAACCTCTCGCTAACTCGAAGTATATGCTCGCCCCCTGGAAACAATTGATATTTCGATCTAAAACAATACGTTTTGGTGCACTCAATGTTTCAGAGTAAAATCTGTGGCTGACCAGCCTACAACACGCAATAATTGTAAAATATCTTATAAAACACTCAACAATGCAAACATTTACTACCTAGAGTCCTATAGCAAACAGATTGGAGCTTACATGTTTTGTGTTGTATTCTGTCTGCGTGTCTCCCATGCAATGTAGTCTGTTTGATGCCCATCGGTCTGCCATCACTTATTTGTGTTTCCCCATTCCTCAGGCGATAAGAAATTTTTATTACTTTCCTTCTTCAAGTGCACAGTTCTTGGTCGCACCTGTTGTCAGCTGTCGGTATATTTCGTTTAACACGTGGCCTTGCTACACATGTGTTTGGAAAATATTGTCCACTATTGTGTGTGAAGAAAAGATGCATAGAGACTGTGCTTTTTGTGTCGAAGTGACTAACGTTTTATGGCTCTTACGTGTGAATTATGGCATATGGTACAAAAAAGAGCATGGCCAAGACTGAACATGAATGGCATGGCCAAGACTGAGCATGACAAGACATGAATCCTTCTTGAAGAACCAATGTATTGGAGACAGTCTCTGAGGAAGTGGCTGTGAAACGATTTTATTTCTAATGAGGAATGGAAAATATTTGGTGGGGCGTGAAAGAGTCCTCTTTTGGGGAATTACTATATAAATGTATTCTTTTAATACATGACTTTTAACTTGTGTATAATATTTAAACGGCATAATATGTACTTTATAAACATATTTAAAAAAATTCTAAACATATGTACAATTGTTGTTTTATTGATAGTTTAAAATTTAAATGAGAAAAAAAATCGGGAGTTTCATCTTACCCTCTTGATATTTCGAAGTTTTTCATTGGCCCTTTCTTCGAATTATATCGAGAGTCGACTGTATCTGCAAAATATTATAACTATATAAGCAGTTTTCCTAAGTGTAGAATATTTTAAATATATTTTTTTCTCATCTCTTTTTTTTTTTAAAAAGTGAATTACATTGTTGTAATAATGTTATTTCGAATGTTATATATTATAATGTATGTGATTATAATGTTCTATTTTATATGCATATGTTAAATATCAAAATAAATTATTCATTTATATTCTTTTTCAAAACCATGGTTTCAAATGCAGTTGGATCCTTTAAATTCAAACGTTTTAGAAATCTGAGAATTTCTATTGTTCATTTTTCAAACATTTTCTCCTCAAATACAAACGTTTTATATGTTTTGTTCTTTGTCATATTCGCAAATGAAGTTGTCAAAGATATGATTTAAGGTAGCAGTAGAAGGGATGCTAAATCTAAACATTTTTCTGATGCTTTCGTCACTACCAATCAGAGGAAAATCTCTCGTTAAGGAAAGATTATAATATTTGTGAGATTGGAAGCAAAAAGAAAGAAAATCCTATTAAGAAGGTTAAAATGGAATATTACAACCTTGTTTTCTCCGGCATCTCCATTTTCATGAAATGTACCTGAGTTCCTCTCACGGCTGGATGCCTATTTTTCTTCACATAATGATATTTCGAACGGATTATTAAAATGAAAGTTTTTTCTTTGATGGAAAAGTAGTCATTTTAACCAATTAATGATTAACTCCATGAAAATAGAAGACTAATTTCCATCTAGATTAAAAGGTAGGTGGTCTGACTCAATACATATCTAAGTTGAATTAATTAATAAAATAAAATAAGTGTTGTATTTGTTGAAATTTTGTAAGAAAATTCCTTAATTACATTTAAAAAACAACTGTCATTGCTTACAAATAATAACTATTAAGAATTTCTAAGGCACAAAGAGTAAGGAGTTAGTTTCCACATCATAACTTAACTATTGTAGCTCAGTGATTATGGTCACGAACCCATGGTTTGTGTTTCTGAGTCGTGACTTTGAAACATTCTTCATTTAATCCTGAAGTGGTCACGTAGTTCACAAAATCACCCCAGGCCCATGAAATCCTTAAATCCTGGAAAACTGTTTACCGTCTACCAATGATCTTGATATTATTTTCCTCTTGACAGTCTTAATGGGAACTAAAATATTTTCGTTACATACCTCACTTTTTTTTGGGAGTCACAAACATTTTTACAACATTACGATATATGTATGTTTTGGCTGAGTTCCTCGAATAGCCACTTTTATTCCAAAGTGTTTTCAATGAACATGATTCATTTTTCCTATGTGAACAATTTGGTTGTTTTGATTAATGTTTATAAATATGGTTTATTATTGAAAATGAACAGACAATCAAAAAATAGAAATGGGCAATCTGTGATCTCTATTGAAGGAAGTGGAAACGGACGAAGCAAGGGAAGAGCCTGCTGAAATAGTGTACATTAATCAATATAGTAAAAGCAAATTTGAGAAAAGCAATGGACATGAAACATTTGAGTTGAACTGAAAATTTTGAAACATTACCTAAATCATTCATTCAAATAAATATGAAGCCACACTTCACCCTATTAAAAATACTCAAGCAAGAAAAAGTTCATCGTGATATTTGTCGATTATCAAAGGACCATAAAACTACAACAAATTGGAGAAAATATCAGAGTTTTTCCTGCAAATAGCATTCATTAAATGTTAAGGAGTTTGGTCTATGATTTGTAACCTTTATTAAAGTCACTCCGGTTTTTGAAACTCCTTGGTTCAGTTTCATGGATATTTTTTTCTTAATTATCAAAGTCCTTAAAAATAGGTAAGTATATTTTACTTCAATAAATTTTCACTAGAATAATGATTTTTGTCGTGTGCAGTAAAAATAATTATAAAAATAAGATTGGGGTGATTTCATCACCCCATGCGAACATTAACGCTAGTATCGAGTGCACGTCTTCTCCAGAGTTAAAAACTCATTTGGAGGGGGAAATGCATATCAAATATCAATGTCTTGAGTTAGTGTGGCGTGATATTCTGGAGAGTGGCGGATATTCTGTTATATAGGCCGGATGTCGTTATCATCACTCAATCAAGGTTCAAAGTTACAAGGTCAGTTAACAATTGTTCTCATGCAGTACGAAATGCAATACTATTAAAAATAAAATCAAAGCATAGAGGAACATATTAAGAAATTTAAGGTATCTGTACACCTACGAAGAAAATTTTTTGAAAAACTGTAATATTTGCTATTAAAATATTTTTTACTGATGAAACATAACTTAAAACTTTGAAAAATACATTTAATATTTTCCTTATAGCAAAAAAAAAAAAATTTAGAGAGAAAAACATAGTGAAAATTGTAATTAAATTCATTGTTAGAATAACGCACATAACTCAAATGAAAACAAAAATATCACTTTTCTGTAAATGTGATGATGTTGATCATAATAACATTTTTTTAGGGCTGGTACTATTTTCCTAATGATAATCAAATTATTACAATCTTTATCAAGGTTCGAGTAAAACAACATTGACAAATCACTTAAAAACTATTACGAGACATGATATACACCTTAGTTACTAAAAACATATCAACTCTCTATAATCATGGAAATGGTAAGAGTTCTTTAAATCTATAAAATAAATGTACTTGTAAAATTTAAACTAATTTGGTTCACAACTTTTTTTAATATTTACGTTGTCAGATGGTAATACGTTAAAAAAATGCAATTTGAGATAAATCAGAAATATACTTTAAACTGGAATTTTTAATATTAAACACAAATAGATATACTTAAAATGCACCTGATTTATAAATAACACCCTCTTTACTCTCTAAAACATTGATTTTTTTTCCTGGTTGCTTTTAAAAATTTTCTACGCTGCTTTGCATTTGGTGTTGAATGGCATTCTGCATCTTTATTTTTATTGACGTCAAGATATTTCTACGATTTTAAAGTAAAATGACTAGGAGTTATATTAAGTTTTTTTTAAAATGTCAACACACCCTTGTACCCATCATTAAATTGTATAACATCATCCAATGCACCAGATTTTAAAGTTTTGAGGCACACGAAAATTTTTCGGTACTTTCTGCCATATAATGCCATTAAAACACTCGTTTGAGTTTTCATTTTGCATGCAGGCATTTAGTAAGTAGTTCTTGGTACATAATTCTAAATATGTAGTCTTAATCATGTTTAACACTTCATTAGGTTTTTGGCCACAAGATAGTGCTGGTGGTAGTACTATCTTTTCCGATGGGACACTGTCCATACATGGGTTTCTTGGCACTGATGAGCAATGAAAAATGGCCGCAATAACATTTTGTTGAAGACCGGAGAAGTTTCCAACATTGCTACGAACAGCAATCCCATAATAGTTTTACAATCGGTCGATAAAAGAGTCAATGAATTTGATTTTATCAGACAGATTTTTATTTTTCGACTTTAGTTTGCGCAATCTCGCACCACTCTCTTTTGAACATGACTGATGCATTCATATTTTGTGACACTATCTTTACCAGAAGTATCTTTGACACTGATAAAGCCCTTAGAATCCCCGTCACCATAATATTGTGCATATTTAAGGCCTCGCTTCACAATAGAACGTTGGAAGATTCTAGTTGCAGCAACAACTTCCATTTTTAACGCAGAACCTTGAAAATTGCTATGCATACGTGATCTGTTGCAAAAGTTTCCGATTCAATGCTTTTAGGCATTTTAGAAATCTTTCTGCAGATGGGGCAATATGACGACATTATTTCAATGTCCACTACTTTACCAGTGTCAACTGACAAAGCTGCGACACACCCATTCATGGAAGTGTAACCCCTACGCTGCCATGTTCCGTCAACTGAAACACCACATTCAACTATTTTATTTTTAGAAGGATGTAGCACACTAACAGTTCAGAAGCTGCTTTTTGCATTGATAGTTCACTAACTTCTGAAATCACAGACATGAGTTTGTTCTCATGATTAGTGTACGCAGTTTTACTGAGCCTGTACCACATAATTTAAACCCAGCAGAAAAACTTTACCAATTTGTCTCATACCATAAACAAATCTTGTATTTACTTCAGGACAGTTTAAAGTTTTCTTTGAACTAGAAAACCCTGAGTAAAAGTTACAATATTTACACCTTATAACAAAATTTGAACACAAACCATATCTTTAATCCTCAGAAAGCAGTAAGCTTTCTTCGAAACATCTTGGGCAACAAAATTGTAAGAAAACATTTAAGAGGACATCAATATCTATAAATCTATTTCCAGTAAGTATTTCAAGCTCATACTCTGCTATTTCTTCATCAAAAACAGCAGGCATTTTGATCTTTGAAGAACTGGCGTTGGTGGATATTGAGCTACAATTTTTGGAATCTTTATTAGTAGATCCCTTACCACGAAATTGTAGTTTTCTCTTGGTACTAACTCTACGTTTAAAATTTCCTATTTTAAATGAAAAAAATTTAAATTTTCAGCAATCAAAAAGGATTTAACAGAAATTTCTAAAGTGCTGCGCAATCGTAAGCAGATGTAAACAAACAATAACACACTCTCTTTTCCTGCCAGATTCTGGATAAAAATGTTAATAAATACCTGTTGCCAATTATATTTTTGAAGATTCTGAAATTTCAAATTCATATTTAAAGTGTATAAACTTTCTACTATTGCATATTTAAACCATACTTTATAAAATAAAAATGTAAACAAACATTTTTTCAACTTCCGGAATGTAAACTCGTACTTCCGGTTTCAAAAAGTAGCTAACGAGTAAAATTGAAATCCCCATAACGTAAGTTCTAAAGTAGATAAAAACAAAATTTAAGCACTATTTTAAAGAAAAAAGTTCAAATTTTGAAATAAAATCAAATTTAAAAATCGAAAATTTCGGCAAAAATGACGTTTTGAAGGTGTACGGATACCTTAACAATTAAAAAATTTACATTTTTTGTATTATTTATATGTACATTATATTTTGTCCTTCATAATATCACGCATAAGGAGTAAAATAAAATAAAAAAATGCCTTTATTCATTAATTTCTCGCATTTGTTTTTCACATTCAGGACGGAATTAATGTCAGCTCCAGAAACCCGCAACGAATTTTATTCGTATGATGTCGTATTTTCCCTTTTTTTATGCAAGAGATTGTTTGATTCAAAATATTCAATAGCTTCGGCAGTCGTGAAACGGAAGTAGTAATAATAATAAAGAAACATTTTCCAAAAGTCAGAGCAAGCTGATAAACGGAGATTTAAAGAGTTTACGACGGAACAGCGTGGAACCTATTTGCATTAATTACGAGAGAAGAAGTCTGCAAATTACTTTCTCTTCAATTTACTTCCTCTCACAGTTGCTCGCCTTCTTTCTTTTTGAATCTAGAATTTAAAAAAGTGTGACTGTTATCAGGAACAAAATCACATTAGTGCCATTTATTTTCAATTTCTCATTAGTAAACAAATCATATCAAAAGAGCAAAAGCAGACACATCGAATTAACCTTCTCATTAACTTCTTATATCATGAAAATGTAATTATATAAATCAAAATGGAAATGAGGCGTACTTTGGATTTTTGACTTTGTCGACATTTTTAATGTAATTGCTTCTATTACATTTATTTTGAGTAAATGAACCTTTTTTTTATTGAAGAGATTATGAGAATATTTATAAAGAGAGAAGAAAGAGAAAGAAGCGGAAAAATAAGCTATTTATATAATTAGTAGTTCTTGTTTTTTACAGAAACCAATGTCAGTTAAATACTTTGCGGTAGTGCAAACCTTTAGGAATATGCACCTTTATATTTAGTTATTTTGAATATATTTGAGAAAAGGGTTTTTTTTAAGTATTTGTCTTTGTAAAATGTAATATACAATAAAAAATAGTTTTTAAGGGTTTTCAAACTTTTATTGATTAACAGATAAATGGTAATACTTTTTATTGATAATACTTTTATTGGTAATACTTTTATTTATTAACAGATAAATAGTAATGCTTTTTTTAAAAAAATATCTTTATTTGTCTTATAAATGTCAATTGAATTTCAAGACAAATATTTAAATAAATGTCTATTCAAAAGGCACAAATGAATCTCAAATTATTTTTCATGGGTTTCCTGAAAATTAATTATTGTTTTATTCATAATTTAGTATCTTCAATATTTATTTCTCATTAATTGCATTAATAGAAAAAAAATTTAAAATGTACAATAATTTTAAAAATAATATATTATTAAAAATTTTTAAAAAATGTCAAAATTTATTTCATTATCAAATTTTGTTCTTCAAATTTATATTGTGCTTAGAAAATATTTATGTACATTCTTCATTTTCAACAATTTTTTTTCAAATATCAGCAATTAGGGATTTCATGTTATATAATATTGTATTGTTTATATTATGTGTATGTGTCTGTTACTACTCAGATAATGGGTTTTAAATCATGCTAGTTGCTTCAATAATTTTACATGTCGAATAATTTGATACAATTCTACATCTAAAATAAATTGGTAATTTCAATCTATTCAATTTCAATAATTTCTATTTTTAGTCATTTCACTTGATAAAATGAAAGTTTTAACTGGTTTGCAAACAAAATTCTACTTCCAAAAGAAATCAATAATTATAAAAAAAAGTGACTTGTGATTTCTATTTGTGAATATATGGATATTTGAGATTTTTAAAGTGTCATTTAGCATTCTACATTTCTTTCAGATCAGCATACACTCAAAAATATTAGCATGTTATTATCAATAGTTTTTTTAGAGTGAATTGTTTCCAAAAAAATCGAAATCAAAATAATTATTATCAAGAAAATAAGAAAATATTATTGCAAGAAAATAAGAACAATATTTTAAAAACAGCATATGTATTTGAGAGAAAAATCGTGCAAATAGTTAGCATTTATGGTTAAATTTAGTATATTGTGCCAAACAATTCACATGATCATTGAAAGGCAAAAAACATTAATTTCATTCCTAAAATAGTTTTATTCCAATCCTGAAAAACGTGTTTCAATCTATTCTTTGTAATGATTTTATCATATATATATATATATATATATATATATATATTATATATATTTATTTTTATAATAAGCAACTCTTTCTATAGCATACGTGATTGAAAGTCAATTCGTGAATAGTTATTTGCGTTTTCCTTTTCTAAATATACATTAATGCTTCTGAAACAGTATCTCCTTACGATATGTTTTTCCATTTTTATTTGTTTTAATGTGGTTATTTATATATGAGCACTATTTGTGCGATTAGTATTAACATAGTGATTTTTTCGCAAGTTTTTTTTTTTTAGAATCTACTCATTGTTCCTTGAATTTAATTCTCCCCCCCCCTAATTTTTCGCAAACGTTAGTTGGATATGTATCCCATTATGTAGAGTCTCAATTGCAATTTTAGTAATAAATGATATATCATTATAGTGGCCCATTTTCAATTAGAAACAAAATTAGAAGATTTGCAGAAAGCATTAAATACATATTAGTTCTACACAAACCCTACAATGCAAATTTTATATCTACGCTGAGCGATCACTATATACTAAAAACAATGAGAGACTTTTATTAACTGCATGGAATATATATTTTGAATAATTACATTTTTTATTACGTTTCTTTTAAGTGCGTAGAAAATTGGAGAAAATAATATTTCCATATGCCATGTTCTTAAATTCTTAAACATTTTCCTATTCGTTTATTTTTACTTACATCATGCATTTTTTTAAGAATAATTTTAAAAAATCTGTTTGTCGTAAGCCTTTGTCAAAATTAGGGAACTTTAAGACTATACAAAAAAATTTTGGTGCGTTCTAATGTTTTAAATTGTTCTGTACAGATTACAAACAGAAATACAACGCAATACCTCACACAAAAATTTCTTAAGAGGTCGGGATCCATGGTTGAAAGTAACTCATCTCGTATCATACCTCGAAACAACTCCAATTAATTCTTCTGATTTTGTCGATTTTGTTAACAAAAAACAGTAAAAAATAAATTATTGAATTTATAATTAGCATTAATTAGTCAAATAAATTGTTAATTACAAGTAATTAGTTAAATTTACGTTATTTATATATATATATATATATAGTATTATCATTAATCGAAAAAAACTCAAATACTTTGGGGGGTCTGGAACCCTAGTGTGTGCGCCACTGATTCAGCGTAATTACTTGAATCTAAAAATCCCTATTTTTACACTGTTAATTCTACTGAAATTTGGGTGCGGCTTAGAATTGAAGAAAAACATTTGTTGGATGAAGGAACACCTTTTTTTTCAAAAATATAAAGGTGACCATTCATTTTAGACATTTGCATCGATAATTAATTTTATTCTGCAGTTTATCTCCAGTATCCTAAACATCATTGTTTGCTTGTATTTAGGATTTTTTTTTGTATACACTTTCTATAAATCTTCTAAGCATCGAATATATTAGGAGACAATTTTACATGCAAGAAAATGGAGGCAATTTTAGATGCAGAAAAAATTGGAAACAGCGCATTCGGTAACAAATAATTTGATGCATATGATACAAATATACGTTGATGGCAAAAGCAAAATAATATAAATTTTACTTGTAAATGTTCATCAATCGTTGATAAGTATTTTACATTCTTTTGATAAAATGTTGTAGAACAAATGCATTGGATGGCGCGGAAAACGACACCTTGTTGGAAAATGGCAACGATGGCGCCAATACCGAAGTCAGCTACGACAATGGAAGGGACTAATCCTTTCCAAAGCATGATACTAAGTCGTAGAGTATCATTAGGGCTAATGTATTTGAAAGATTTTACTACTGGAAAATAAATAAATTAATAACTTGTAATTTATTTCTATTTGATCTTTTTAAAATAATTTCTTAAATATCGGATATCTCAGTGAACCTATTATATATTTTTTATTCATTTATTTTTTCTCAAAAACTTTTAGAGAATTGAGTGTGTGGCTTACAATTTATAGCTACGTAGGTTCAAGTAAATACGGTAATCAGAAAAGACTATTATGAAATAACTTTTAAGTGTAATTTATTCCTTTAAAATACAATGATAATTTTTAGTGAAACATAAGATATTATGATTAATCTCAATTGTTTATTAGATAGGCATGGTTGAGCGGATAAAATATGCTCTCGAATCATTTGTACAGTAACGAAGATCTCAGCTAGTGCCACTTCAGACACATTCCAGAAATTTATGACTCACTGAAGATATTGAAAAATCTTATTACGGAATGGAAATTTCTGATGCGTTTCGTACCTCATCAAATCATGCATTTAATTTGATTAATGATGTTAAGTTTTAAGTGAAATTTGTTTCACCAACCTTGCCATTAATAATACAGGTCTTCGGTAAGGGTGGATATATATTATTTATCAGGAGAGTTAGGAACTGATTTTAAATCAAAGCTTTGTGACAATCTACATTAGAATTCATTATTTATTGAAAATTACACTCTTATAAAGACAGAAAGAAACAAAAATAAATGCATCGCCTATTTTACTTAAATTTTAAATACCTTAATTTTGTATTTGTGTATTCAAACATAAAGGCATTATTCTATTTTTAATTTTTTTCTATATTTACATTGTTTTTATTTTAAATCTCGAATATTTATATATTTTTCATAATAAAATAAAATCATTCGCAAATCCTACGATATTTTTCAATATATTCATAATTTAAAAGTTTTACTAAATCGCAATAGTCTGTTTTAATACCGCAATTATTGGTCAAATTAATACAATCAACTATAAACATTGACAATTTCTAAAGAAGCGAGCGGATAAACCTGAATTGTGCAAATCTCTTAAGTGAGTGAACTGAAAAAATAATATGAGAGATATCGAAAAACATTTTAGTTTATTTATATTATTATTTTATAAAACTCGAAATGTTTGCTAATATTTAATATGATAGTAATATGGATGAAAATTTTAAAAAACTTAATAATTTGTTAACATTATAAATTCTAAATTGTTTAAATACTGCTCATGTTTTTGAAGTCACATGCTCAGGAATATTGAACCTTTTAAATTACCATAAAATAAAGCGTAAAACACCCACTTTTTATACAAAAAATAAGATCAAAATTTAGAGATGCGTTCTATACACAGGAAATAAAAATGATAATTTAAAAAAATAAAGAAATGAGCATAAAAGAATTTAGACTTCTGCATAAATCGAAGTACTATTTATTTAAGAGAAATGGCGTACCTTGTTGACGTAGACCTGTAGTTCTACATGCGTGTACTATATTTTCAAAAGTTTTGGATAATACCTCTAATAAATGACTTTAAAACGTAAAGTATTGTACCTGTATATTACAGGTTTCTTCGAAAAGTAGGAAATCCGCGAGTAGGTACACTGAGAGTATACCTAAAAATTAAAAAGGTATAGGTGTACAGGTGTATTAAAAAGTATAGGTGTGCGTGTTGCTTACTAGAGGTTAAGTCATATCATTCGACGCAATTTATAAAATATTTTTGTAAGATATTGGGTAAAAACTAGCTTTGAAATTATTCTGGAAATGAAGATTTCCAAAAATTTCAAAAAATTATATGAAAGAAATGGAGGTAAATGATAGTTACGTTCAAAATGTGATAGTTATAGAAATCTCGTGAATCTCTTTCTTGGTAAATATGATACCAGGTATAATATTTTACAGAAAGTAAGCAAATAAAAAAGTACAGGTCGGGTAACAATGGCTGTACTTTAAAACTTCCGTTAAATTCCAAAGTTTCTCACAGCTTTTTGAGAAATTCACATTTTATAAATAAAATTTTTTGTATTAAAAATGCATCTAGTAATAAGTAAATTAAGTAAACTTTTTATTAAGCTGCGCAATGGTTGTAATTTGTGATTTATAATTCTAGGCTTCCCATTTTCTTATAGAAAACTGCCTGTGATTTGCTTCTGATTGTCAAGAATAACGCTAATTGCAAAGATCATTTAAGAAAAAAGAAGGAGAGGAACGGCGACTTATTTGTTCTGTTCGAACACAAGTATTAATAAATAAATGTGGTGTTGTCTGTGGTGTTAAAATTTGAAAGGTTCCTTTTTTTATGTTGAGTTTCTAATGGCAATGTCTCGATCAACCTGAAGGGCACGGCTATCAACTGGACAAATTCAATGGTTGTCTTAATCCCATTTTTTTTTATTTATTAGTGGATAACATACATTGCCCCATCAAGACAATGTGATACCTTATACAAATCTAGCCTCGCACCAAAAGCTTTTACCATGGCATTGTAATGTACTAATACGTACTCTCCCAGATCTCGAACCTTTGGAAAATTACTCTTTCCTCTCTCTAGAAAGTCTTTAGATAGTAAAAGGAGATGTTAAAAAGAGATCATGAGAATTACTTGGATGAGTCTTTTAACCAAGATAGATATTCTGGTCAATGTGGAACCATGGCACTATCAGAAAATGGTAAAAGGTTTTGAACCAAAATGGAGAAAACACAGTTCAATAAAATATTTGTGTGCTATAAGGAAACCCCTTTAATTTTCACCAAAAAAATGAGAAAATATGTTTTCATATAACAGAATACATGTTACAAATAAACACATAAATTTATAAGAACAACGTATTCAAAATAAAACAATTCAATTAAAAAAGGAATCAGAAGTTTTTAATGTGCAAAAAAAATTAAATTTCATTTTAATTAAATTATCTTGATGAAAAATACATACATATATATTGTTCCATCAAATAAATACAATTAATTTTTTTGAGATTTTTAACAATTCATAGTGAATAATTTTTCACACAATATATATACATATAAGGCTATAGAAATACGTGTTGGAAAATAAAAATTAGTGTTAATGCATCTATTGGAAAATTGAGCAAATTAAATATTATATTCATACATTTTAAAAATTTCAGAATTAAATTATAAGTGCATTTCTTTCTTTTAGCAATACTTTTCAACTTGCATACCCTATTTCTAAGTTTTATAGAATGAATATTATTCAAAAAATGATCTAATTATATACTGCAGTAAATTGAGTTTTAGCTATTTAAAATCCATTTTTTAATGTAATTTAACGTATTTGTTCGAAATATATTATTTTCTCAGGGAATGTTGCTGTAATGTATGTACAATGGTGCTGTAATATATGTGTGGAAAGTAAACCATTTAAATTTTTTTTATCTTTCATTCCCATATGTTAGGCAATGGGAAACCTCGTCAAAGGGACATTTTTGATGACAGCAGACAAATTGTTTACAGATAAAAACTACTCATGTTCTTTTTAATTTTATTAAATTGCTAACGAACACCTTTCGGGATACGTTGGGAAATGTTGCATTTGGCAATATTTGGATTTGGATAAATTGCCGCATTTTTGATCATCTGCAACATTCTTCTGAGAATCCTCTTTTTATCTTGTGCTCATCTGATGAAACATCTCAGAAGGAAATAGTCAATTGTGGCTTTTACCATTCATTTTGCAGCTGTATTTTTTATTCACAGTTAACATTTTTACAATGAGATTTTAAATAAGAAAATACATAAAGTAATTACTGATTTTCATATCCTATAATACATTTCCGAAAAAGAAAAAATAAGAAACAGAGTAAAATTTACGTCAAATTTTTTTCTTCGATTCAACCAAAGGAACTCCTATTCAAGTAACTTGAATAGGACTTCCTTTGGTAAGCCATAGAAGCACCTAATTAAGGAACTTGATTTTGTTCACTGAATAAACTTTAATTTCCTTGACTTCAACAGAATAATACAACCTTAGGACCGAATGCCTGGTTGTATATTTTTCTAAGACACCGATAAGTAGCTGTCGAAGTCGATTTGTTTTTCATTCTGATGTTAATACATATTTTCTAAAACCCAAAGCCTGAGCCACAGGAAGGCAAGGCCTTGCATACACACACACATATATATATATATATATATATATATATATATATAGTTTTAGTTTCATTACATGCTCATAATTCCTAATAATCACTAGTTTGCATTGACATATACGATGAAATACCATGTTAACTGCATATGTCATCTTATAATACATCCCACATCATCTCTCCAAATGATAGTGGTCTTAGAGAGAATCTAATACGTACGAGGTATGTGTGTTAATATTATTCCGGAACGAGTATACTACAATTATTTAATGGAGACGAAATGCATTTCCTGTTGTATTAAATACAATTCATTAACGTATTTGTTAATGATGTAAACTATTGTCAGAAAGCTTATGGATGAACAATTCAGAAATAAATCCAATAAAAGTAAAAAAAAATACATAAATGACATAATTTATACTTTTTTAAATCTGTTCCGGGCATTGATAAGTTTAATAACAACATTATCCCTTTTCCTTAACTCCTTAAGCGGTCATTAATTTACCCAAACTGCTTCAAAAAAGGCGATTTGTTTTATTGTTTATAACTGAACACTATCAATTCCCGCCTTCATAAAAAAAAAGAAATAAAACGCTGGAAGAAAAGATTTTTTAGTACCATAAACCAACTGCATCATCTTTTCAAAATACTAACATTAAACAATACACCATAAGAATTGAAAATAAGCTCAAATCAAAGAAAAAAGAAAATATCAGTGCATGTATGACGCACGGGCTAATTAATAGCAGCTAACTTTCATTAGCCCATACGGCTTACGGGAAAACCGCTTAAGATGTTAAACAAATAAAAATAGCAATGTAATAAAAAATAGAACAACAAACAATTATTTTATAGTCAGCTACATTGGAAGGCATTAGGAAAATTTTTTGAAAAATAAGGAAAATGCTTTTCATGTCCGAAAAAAAGTAAGTTCCAGTAGATGTTACTTATTAGAATCGCAATCTAGAGGGATTTAATTCGTGAATTACATTCAGACACGTAAAATAAATCATTTTTATATTTAATATACGCTTTAATACTAAAACTAATTTCAGAAAACAACCTTCATTTCAAATGACACACCACAATCGCTCATAGTTCCAATGTAAAAAATTTTATCTTTTTGCATTTCCCTGCCTATATACTTTCATAAAGGGACGAACAATTTTCTTTTCATATTCAATTTCAACAGATTCCCTTTTTTGAAAAGCTATGAACAATAAAGGGAATATCATTCTTTAATTTTAATTTCTTATTCAAGTTAAATTTTATTTTTTTTCATGAGTTAATACTTTTGCTAAAATAAAATTAAATAAGTATATATCTCATCGTTTTCTATGACTTACTACTCTTACATAGGTAATCTGGAAATGATTTGTTATTTATTATAAAAAATCAATGGTCTTAAAAAATTATGAAGACAATTGAAATACGATAGTTTCCTATGATTTTCTGATTTTGAAATATGTTTTACTTTGCATGGTACGTATTATTTTAAAAATCTCAAATCATTTTTATTTTTTATTTTTAAGCTGTGTTGGACGTGCACTGAAAGTTAAGTGCAAGTTTATCCATTGAGGGCTTGGAGCATTCGCCCAGGAGCCCTGGCACCCGGAAAAGCTGAATTTAACCAGATTTTCCTTAAATCTGCCAGTACCAAGGGAGCCTGTAGATCTTCTGCGCCCAGGGCCAAGAATGTGCTTAACCCGGCATTATCAAAGCTGTATTTTTTTCAGGAAGACAGTCTGATTTGAGTTATGAGGATGAGTTCTTCGATACCAGTGCTGGGCTATTCAGATGGGCATTTTGTATCCAGTTCATTTAAAAGAAATACTAAATAATTTGACTAAAGTTCCTCGAGGTTGAGGATACTCAAATGATTGACTGGTTGTCCATATCTCCGAACTTGAATTGAATGGAACATACTTAAAATGCTGTTGAATAAGGAATTGCTGCTCACTATCCCTTTTTTAAAGACTTACAGATCTAACAAATGAATTAGAGAAGGAATTAAAATTGAGTTTCATATCACATTTTATTTAGCCACAAAAAATACTTTTTTAAAGCCGTTTTGTTGATAGAGAAATCATATCTCGGATTGCACGTTGCATATGAGCCATCTTCCAAGTACATCATTCTTAGCCCAACATATGCTTTCAAAAGCATAAATCAGAATCATAACTGATTATTATAAATTTTTGTAATACTTTTAAGTACTTTTGTACCATACTGCCCTAAACTTGGTCAGTAATTCTTGCAATATCCGGGAAAACGTGTTTGTTCCTTAAATTTCATTACCAGTGTAAATGAAGAAATCTGTAAAATGATTCTTTAGAGTGATTCTGATTTTTTGTTTAATTAAATTATTTTATTATCTTTTCCTTATAAATCCTCCTCAATAAATTCAAAATCCTTAAATTTCAATCGAATACATTCCATTGTATTTTAAGTTTCTACTTCAAAAATATTGTTTTATAAATTATAAAATAGATTTCAATGTTATTTTCGCGAATCTATTTGTCGCTTTATATTGCAGGTAAAGAAAAAACATCATACTTTTTTTTAAAATTTTGTTCTGTTATAGACTTATACATCTTACAAAATAAATAAATGCTTTATATTTTACTGAGATTATTTTATTATTACTTTTTCCAATTAATATTGGAAAAAGTATGTCATTCTGTAACGTTTTTTTCATTTTCTAACTTATGAAATATTTTGAACTCTATACGTTAGATTATTATCTTTCAATACTCCTTCAGTATGAGATCCATTTTCAAGAATTGGGTTCCATATGTGTAACTGAAAAACAATATAACACTACATACGAATCAAGTAATATATTACAGATTTAAAGTTTTTTTTAAAAAAGTAGTGTTTCAGAAAATTTCGTCACTTTGCAAAATTTTACGATGCTTTTTTTCTTAAACATTTATAAAACAAAATCATTGATAATTGTTCTAATATGGATACTTGACAAAACTGAAATCAAATATTTTAACAGCGCTCTAAAATACTTTATTTGTAGATGTATATCGGTTTGCGTGTGTAAATAGCTTAAAACACAGAGAACGTTCTGAATACATTCTAAACACGTTTAATATATGTATAGCTTGAAATTAATTAAAGTTAACATAAAAATTGTGTTTTTTTTCATTTTATTGGCCTATAATTAATATTTTTATTGAAAATATTTTAAAACGTTAAAGATTTTTTTATTAATAAATACATTTCCAGTTTTATTTAAAGTGCTACCTGATATTTGGTTAGAAAGAAAAAAGAAGAGCGGAGAGAGTGAAAATTAGAGTAAAAGACAAAGTTACATGATTTATTCACATACACACACAGTATCCAACTATATATTTTAAATATATATTTTATATTTGAATTATTTAAAAAATTTTAAATGCATTATTAGTAAAATTATTGACGTGTTTGTGCAAAATGCTAGCTTATATTTTGTAAGAAAGAAAAAATTAGAGTAGAAAGAAAGAGTTAAAAAAGCAAAGAAGGAAAAATAATCAATACATTTAAATTATAACTATGTGTCATTGCTTTATCTGAAAATGTAAGAATAGTGTTTTTATTCTCACATTGAATTCAGATTTCAATGAAAGGACATCTATAAATTTTATTAGTATATATGCTTGAACATAAGAAAAACATATTATTGTTTGCAAGGCATGTAATAATGTGTAAAAAAGAAACATGTCAGTTTTTTTTTTGTTGTGCTTGTATATGTTCTGAATATCATAACGAAACGGATTTTTCACATAACTATTGTTTCAAATGTAGGAAGTTCATCCAGTTCAAATAATGACTTAAGTTAGATATTAACAAAAAAATTTGGAAAAAGAAATATATATTTTTATCGATCATATTTTCTTTTCTGTGATTTTTATCGACAAAGATAAATTTATTATTATCTGAAAAATGTGCATTTTTGTAATGCATCAAAAATTTTACTTAAAATACAATACATATACAGTTTTTGTAAGGTTAAGTCCATGGTGGACATTAAGTCAATCGCGATCGACAGATGGACCACCAAGAAATTTTGGGGTGATAGCCTGAAAATTAGCAGTTGGTAATTTTTTCTGAAATATTCAAGATTGTCTGTCAGTATGCAGGCTAAGTATTCTACCGACTATAACTGCGAGAATCAACTTTAGATAAACATGTTTTATTTTTTAATATATTTTGAATTGTTTCAAATAAATGCATCATTTGATTTTATTATATTTGGGATTTTGCTTTAAACGTGGTCTTAAAAATGTAAGGTATTTTCTTTTTATATTAGTTATATATAAGTAGTGTATTTATATTAGTAAGGTACAAAATATTGTAGACCTTTTCCTTATCTCACCACACATACACTATTGAGTAGACCGCAGCACCTTGAAAGATTTAGAAGTAGCCCGTACCTTGGAAAGGTCTGCCCACCCTTGTGTTAAGATGTGTAGATTAGTTTTCGCCTAGAAAAGAAAATTATATCAGAAAACATTCACTAAAAAAAACCTTAACGCTAATAAAAATACACCATCAAATGAAAAAATACCTCTGTCTAGCTACTGGGTATTTAAAAAGAGGGGAAAAAATTAACAAAGCAAAAAAAAAAATAGTAAATGTTTTTTTAAAAGATTTAATTTACAGCCATCTTAAAAAAAATTAGTTCTTTAGGTTTTACTTTGCTTTTTATATTTTTGAAATTAAATAAGCTTGTAAAAATACCATATAAATACTTTGTTTGATTCAAAACCACTCATAAACCGAGGGAAAAAATATTTTGTTTTGTTTAATTTTCCTGTAGTTTTTGTAGTTATTGCTTTACCTTTTCTCCATTTTTTCTCATTACCACTGTATTGTATAGTTTAAAGAGTTTGCTTCATTAAAATATTTGAGCTTAGTCAGCGTTTCCCAAACTGTGGGGCGCGCCCTAGGGGGGCGTGATCACTCTGTAAGTGGAATGCGAACATATTGAAAAAAAGAAAACAAAAGATTATTTCAAAAAATTATTAATTTACTGAAAGTAAACAAACAAAATACATTCTGACATAATGAAATATAAAATGTACATTTACACTGATATACTGCGATTATCGATACTGCGCAATGTATTTGATAATTAATTTAACAACACTAAGTTAAGAACAAGTTTAATAATTACCAGTTGCTCCATGGGCTTGTCACATATATAAAAACACATGCAAGAATTTACACTTAATTTTGGTAATTTGTACGGTTTATCAGTGCCGGTTTATCCACCGGGCGCATGGGGCGGGCATCCAGGGGTGCGGATGGGCTGGTTGTAAACATATTTTCTCGTTATAAATTTCGATCCTCCAGTACCAAGGGATTGTAGTAGGTCTGCATAAGTGATGATGGGAAGAAAATTAATAAATAAATAAGAACTTTTCTGAAATAAATAAATCTTTCATAAACACAGTCAAAGTCCTTTTATTGCATTCCAAAGCTTTCGGAATAATCTTATGGATAACATTGCGCAGAAAAGATTCTATTTCGGGTAACATCTCTCAGTCTTTGAAACCTCTGCCACAGTCCTGAGATCATTGACTGGGCCACATTCCGAATTCGATACTCTTCGGTTTTTGATCGTGAGGATTCCAACATTCCAACGATTCTTCCTTTTGTAAACATGTCCAATTGGCGTCTTTGTGCCATTTTCACCTTTTTTGATGGTTAACAGCGTTCAGTTGCACAGAAGTTGCACGAAACTTGTCTGAACTGCCTAAGCTGCGTGAATCGGTTTATCCGCGTTCTGGACATGCGCCGGTGTTTCGTGCAGGACATAGTCGACTGAAAGGTTTTGCATATACCTAATGTTTCTTCTTTACACAGTTAATATCCGCAAGAAAGTTTGAATAATTTTACGAATATTTACTCATGTTTTTCGCATTTTACGATTCATGTTTAACTTTTGTACACCAGTGTATATATATATATATATATAAATATATATATATACAACAAGGCCATAATTAACTTACAACAGTTCAGCTGGTGAGAAATCCTTTGGGAATATTCCAATAAAATCTACGTGTTTCAAAACATGCTGAAATCAAATATGCAAAAAATCGCAATTTGCACTGATATATGGCTCTATACCGTATTTCAAATCTCACCTATGGCATATGCAACTTCCGAACTGATAGGCAGAGCATAATGGTATTTTAAGAGGCATATAAACAATATAAGGCATAACTTACAGTTTATAAATTTGCTTCAGTTATTCAAATTTTTACAGTATCATGTAATCAAAAATTAACGTAATTTAGGATCACAAATTAAACAATCCATAAAAACGCTTTAGAAAACAACCATTATTTATTCATTGACATTATAATATAATTTTTTTAATTTGCGAACCACCAGATACAGCAACAAACTGAAAACGTAAAACAGCATAGTGCACCGTCGCATTTAAAATCGTTGTTGTAACACACCTCACGTGTCTCGTTATGTTAGATTTTAATTCCACAACAGAAACATGTCACTCTCTATTAACCATATTTTTCAGACGTCCCCACAGAAATAAACCGCAATTATTAAAATCGGGTGAATGAGGGAACCAAGTGCTTTCGAAACTTCTGTTTATAACTTGGTCCACACCAAAGGTATCATTTATAAATTTTTAACAGTTTTAGCGATGTGAGGGTTTTCCATCCTGCATAAATGCCATGGTTTCTAAACAATGTATCTCTGTGATTCTGGGATAAATTGTTCTCTCAATATCGAACCGTAGCTAGTCAATGTAACACTAAAGCATATGGGACCACTTGGAGTTTGAGTCTCAAAGAAATATGATCCCACAAGAAAGTACCGAGTCATTCCACGCCATACAGCGACAAAATCGCAATGGAGAGGTTTTTCACATTTGGTGAATTGGTTGCTCGCTTTTGATATTCTACTGTTATGTGAATTTGCACTATATAGAGTAAAATGCGCATCGTCTGTTCACAAGATTCTTTGTATTCTAGTGTCATCCTCACTGATTTTCGACTGGACAAAGTTTGCAAAATCGAATCTTAGGTTGTCAGCATAAGGTTTCAATTCTAGAAGCATTTTAATTTTATACTGATAACGCCGAATAATGTCTCGCAAAACTTTATACAAAGTTCAATAGGGAGGAGATAATGACCGAGCCACATTTCTTGCGGCGAACTGGTTTTTGAATTGTTACTCGCAGCAGCAATAGCATCATCAATTTGTTGCAATCTTTCCGGGTTTACGGAATGCCGCCCTCCTGTGCCTGAAATAACGCCCAATATATATTTTCATGTTTCTTCAAATTTTAAAGCAATATTTTTAATCCATTGACACTCATTGGACCTGTTCTTAATCGTTTCATAAGTCGGTATTCTTTCAGAGTAGCTGAATAATTGCTAAATTTTTACGGAATGTCTTCACTAAGAATGCATTTTCCTTATTATTATTCATAGTCATAATTGACAAATCCAAAATGTAGACCTTTTTATACTGTTCTATGGGCTTAAAATTTGCATAGATGTTGCCGGTAAGCATTGAAACACTATACAGCCCCATCTATCGCGTAAAAATGGCGATTTTTAATTTTTTTTTTGTTTGCACATTTGACTTGTGCATGTTCTGAAACGTGTAGTATCAAATTTCCCTAGACTATTCACGGTAGTTTTCTCTCCAATACCCCTTGAACACGTGCAGTTTAATTATTGCCACCATGTATATATATGGATATATATATATATATATATATATAATATATATGGTTAAAATTCTCAAAATAGCCAATAACAAATATTCTTTGAATAAACTAATTAAGAATGATAAATATCTTTCTATTATTCATCTAGTACTATATGAAAATTATATTTTCACAATAACTCTTATTATCAGCAAATTAAAGGTCTTCCACAAGGAGGGCCACCTAGTAACTATTTAGCCAATATTTATCTGCACTTTTATGAATATGATAACATTAGTTTTCGATTCTTGTTACATTTTTAGATACTTAGATGGCTTAATCATCTTTAGTAATACAGTAATTATGTTCCTAGTTTTAAATATTATCCCCAATATCTGAAATTATTAAAAACCAATTATAACTAATGACTCTGCAAACTTTTAGACCTACAATTAATTGTTAAGACTAATATTACTAATTAGTAATATTTTTGATAAAGAGACTCTTTTGATTTTAACATTTATTAAAATGCCTTTTTGGTAAAGTAACCTACATCTATCTATTTTTAGAAATATCATCTTAAATTTTATAAAAAGAAATAAGGATTTAGTCACAGATAATGATGTTAAGCAAAATAATTTTACGCTATTCTGCAATAATTGCTTGTAATACAAACTATCCAAGTAATTTCATTTTTAAAATATATTTCTAAATTATTTCTGTAATTCTCCTTTTTAAAGTTTAAGTATTATTCTTTGTTTTTTCTCCTTCTGTTTTTTTATTATTTTCAATTTTTTTTGTTTGCTTTGTTTAATTACAAAAAAACTATCCAGGTGGCGCCACTATTTTTTGCATCTGGTTTTACCAACTTAACACGTCATTTTAAAGGTCATTTAGCATGATTGCTCTCGTACGTACAGTTTTTTTTTTTCCGCTCACCGGTTATTTGCATTTTTTCATGTAAGTTTTTGCTTCATTATTCCTTTTAAAATTATTTTTTATTTGTATTTTGTTAGGATTCATTTCCTTTCACTTTTTCTATTATTTTATTTTATTTTTCTTTTGGTTGCAAATTACACGTGGTTGGTTTTAGGCCTAACTTTTTAATATGGGTATGTTTTCCTGTTATGTATAAAATTTCTGCTGAACAGGGGAAGGGTGGATCCATAAAATATATTTAACCCTAATTGTGCTGGTCCTAATTCAGCAACAGCTTTAGAAATCATAACAGGTCTTCATTTTAGTCTATTGACTCTTTTGGCTTCTTACATTTTAAAAGTTCTAATTCTGTTCTATGTTATACATACGCTTAGTTAATTCTTCTACAATAGACTTTTCCATCATTTTTAAAGTTGTGTTTCTTGAAATCTGGTTTAAATCTTCTAGCTTTGTTAGTGATATAATTTTGTATTATCAATTTTATTATGCCATGTATTTCTTTCATTTTTTGTTACTATATATAT
>BMAO01009953.1:0-106006 GCA_019973975.1 Trichonephila clavata | reverse complement strand
TAAACGTCTGGATCAACATGATTTTGAAGGAAAAAGTTGCGTATTTTGTTTAGTGAGACACACACCACAATTTGGCTTTTGTCAGAGTTATCGGAGTCAACTTCGATGGTCATCAAAGGGGCTACGTTACAGGGGAGACAAGCAGAGACAATACAACACAAAACATGTAAGCACCAACTTGTTTGCTACAGGACTTTACATGATAGTGAGTGTTTGAATTGTCTAGAGTGTTTTCAAATAACTTCGATTTAATATCGCGTGTTGTAGTCTTGTCAGCCACAGATTTTACTTTGAAATATTGAAGGTACCAAAACGTATTGTTTTAGTTCGAAATATCAAGAGTTTTTCAAGGGACTGAGCATATACTTCAAATTAGCGAGAGGTCCGTATTATCGAAGGTTTGAATTAGCGAGAGTTAACTGTATATATTTTAGGAAAGGTTCTTTTTCCTGTAGGTGCAGAAAGCGAGGGAAAAGAAAGAGAAAAATGCAAACGCGTCAAAGGTTTTTATAGTTTCTTGATCAAAAAAAGAAAAAAGAGGGGGGGGGGATAAGAAAGTTGCTGGATTTTTAATAATTCGTCAGCGAATTAAAAGTATACATAATTCATAAGCGATAAGGCTGATTGGGGAATGAATTTGGCTGAGTGTTAAAAATAAGTTATCGGGTGGTGTGGATCCCCCATATATGTATATAATTGATCGTGCCATAGGTTCTGATTCAATAATAAAATTTTTAAAAAAATCTGTAACCATGTGACAGGTTCTATCCGTGCTCTTTCAACTAATCCTCTTGAGGAAATTATTCTGTAACTATGGTTTGAGTTTAAAACCGCCTTCCATAGACATGATTTTATGCTATTTAAACCCTGGCAAGGTGTGTGTTAAAGTCAATCGTGGATCGTTAATTGGGAGTAGCTAGTCGTTTATCGTTAGTAAAGTGTCCTTCGGCCTCGAGTAATGATTCAAGCTCTAGAACTACCGTTCGGAGAGAGTGAGAGAATATTAACGTCGCACTGATTAGCTACACGAGGGCTTTTGGCGACGGACCGCGAAATTTTGAACCATGGTCAAGTGACGTGGACGACACCTGAGCTGGCCCCCTCTCCTAACTACCACACCACACCAACGGGAGGACGTTTGAGCTCTCGACAGATTTTACGTGCATCGCTTCCCTACACGGTGGGTCTTCAGTGGTACTGGGATCGAACTCATGACACGCTAGCCATGATCCGATACCTTGACCACTTGGCTACCGCGGCCACCCCTCCGGGTTGGGACAGCCCTGTCTATGAATCTTCTTAAAGTTTAAGTTTTACAATTAAATTTAACATCTTGCTTCTTTTATTCAAAACGATCATCGCAAGGGCCAAAAGATTCTTTGGTCAAGTATCTATCGAGGCACGTGCTAATACCATGGAAATCTCTATCATTGCTTTCCTTACAGAATATTTAAGACTGTTCAAATTGGGATGCTATATTTAGCAAAACTTCGCCTCCAAAATTGAACCCAATTTACGGACGAGTGCATTTAAATCCGGTCAACTGGAAAAGCCAATCTTCGTGTTCTATGAAGACCTGCACATTCTTTTTTAACCATCACTAGATCTTCGACTTATGAGCAAGAGTAGGGCCCTGTGGAAAAGTTCAGTCATTTCCAATTAACAGATTTACGTTCAGGGGCTTCACTATTGGTTCTATGGCAGTGTGTTTTGATCAACTTTGGCGTAGTTTTCACTCATTTCTTGCAAAAATGAATATCGTAAATGCCTTTGTCGGGGATAGAACCCGCAATCTATCGATCCGAAGTCAAGTAGCATGACCACCAGACAAAAGGGATCACCTCTGTCCAGTGGTTGTTACTGGCTTATATAGGAACCACAACAGCCTTCATAGTTGACGTTCCACCAAGCCATTACGTAAGCCGGAGGATAGCAAAACCGTGACTGGTGATATTTTAGTCGAGTCGTGGTTTTGGGTCCTGCTTTTAATAAGGACCTGAATGATTCTTTGGGTTGATACACTATAAATCTGCCACGGTCCAGTTCCTGTGTATGTTTCTGTGTTTTTCTTTTTTGTAAAGTATTTACATTGTTATTTTTACTATCAATCCCATTCAGGCACCCGATGAGAGGCCACTTTTGTAAAGTTTCTTTCCCTTACAATATTTTATATTCTTCCTCCATTCTCAAGAATTTTGGAGAGGGTCCCTCATTTGGGACCATTTTGGATACTTATTTCTTTTTGTATATCTTTGTATATCTATAAATTATCTTATCGGAGGGTCAGTTCCGATTTAAGCTGGGCCTTGGGCGCAGAAGATCTACAGGCCCCCTTGACACTGGTGGATCGAAATTTATAATCAGAAAATCTGGTTAAATCCAGCTTATCCGGGATCCTGGGTTCCCTCCCCAAGCACTCATGGAATATATCGGCACTGTTTCGAAACCCTTTGGGTGAGCTTGGGTCTCTCGAGTAAGTAAGTAAGGGTCCAGAGTCCTCATGCTTGCGCGGTTTGGAAATATGGAGAAAAGGTGTCACTTAATAAACATTGAAAATTACAAAATCTGTCGCCAGTACATCTCTTTTGCATTTGCGTGAGGTTAACAAATAAACAATCAATTAATAAGGCAAATAAAACATCAAAATAATTTCAGGTGTAAATACACCTAGTAGGAAGCATCACAAATTAGTTTCGAAAGTGTAATTTAATTTACATCTCATCTCATAAGTCTTTATAACACAACAACTTTCAGTGAAAAATCTTTCAAATCAACGAATCTAATTATTTTTTAATATTGAGCTAATAGAAAGGGAAGAAAAAGAAGGAAAACTGCATGAAAAAAGTAACTTCAAGCAATAGTAATCGAAATGTAAAATTGTTCCATATAAGAATAAAGAACAAAATAAATAAACTGATTATCACGAACCGTCACAAAACAAAAGAAAAAACAATACAAGAAAAAAGAATTTACGTCGAGAGTACAGTTAGAAAACACGTAATTAAGTTTTCCGTGATTTGTTGTTTAGTTTCCGCTATCGTTTGCAATAAAAAAAAATTCTTTTCTTTCAGAATCCAACGAACTGTATTTGTTCTCGCGTTCATCACGATTCTGCTAATTGTCCTTTAAACTGTTCACGATTCTTTTTTCCGGACAGAAAATTAATCATCCCATTACAAGTCGAATAATTCTAGGAGATTAGAATTTGTGAAAGAAAATTTTATTGATGAATATTTATTTTTCTTACTATATATATATATAGTGAGAAAGGAAGTTTCGAAATAATTTGTTTATTAAATAATTGTCGAAGTTCGTCCAAGTAGCTCTGATTTGAAGTTGAATCAGAACTCATTATAATAGTGGAAAAGTTTCTGAATTTTAGCGCGAGTTGAACAGTTTTAAAGACAGATTAAATTTAAATAATGCAAAGAAAAGTACTTTTGCAAGTATGATAAAAGTATTTAGAAGGAAAATTAATTTCATCCCTGTAAATCTACAAAAATGATAATAAATGCGTTCGTTGTAAACCGGGGGGGGGGGGCTAACTTTTTTCGGAAGAGTACGTACCACTATTGGATTAGAAGAAATTACGCATGCCACCTCCAATTTTTCCAAGAAAAAAATATGAAAAAGATGTAAAAAATTTTACTTAGACTTATGGAATTTTTAAGCAAATAGAACATTTTTTTAATGCAAGTCTAAGTTGTGGAAAGTTAAAAAAGTTATGTAATAAATAAGACAAAAGTGCAAATTTAGATTTTGTTAATAAACTTTTTACAGATTCCCATAAGTTAAGTTGCGTATAGATAAAAATGAGTAACTTGAAATATTTAATTATAAATAATTATTAAACAGTCAGGACTGTTTAATGTGGTGTTGAATTTATAGCATTTTTTACTAAGTAATCTATATTAGGATTAGTTCTTGAAGATGCTAACAAAATTATTTCGAAAACATTTGTTCACAAACGTATGTTGATCCTAGCCTACAGCAAAACCGTGTAAATTTCGAAAACTGCTTGGTACAAATTTCCAAAATTCAATATAATTTGAATCATTTGTAGTTGAAATAAGTCCCTACTGAAAGTTGTTTTTCAGTGTAATATGGCGCTGTAGGTCAAAAATTTCTGTTTGGATTTCAGGTGGGTAACAACGTCTTGCAGAGAAATTGAAAAAACATTTGTAAAAAGATCCACATTTTTTTTATCTGAGAAATTATCGAACCGGCATTGAATGAATCTTACAAAATGGATATTAAATTTTTAAATTTATCATAGCTCGAAGCATTAACTTTGTATGTAGTACCTGTATCAAAGTGAAATGTACTTTCCCCCCTCCAATATTGAGGCAAAAAAAAATCAAAAGTTTATTAAAAAAAAACAAATATGACCAATGAGGATAGAAAAAAAATACATTCGTTTCCGAGTAATCTTAAATTTAAATTGTTTAAGCTTCCCATATCGATAAAAAAAGCTTAATTCCTTAACCAATTTTTATTCTTGAATAACAAGCACTTACTGGGTAGTTTATTGTTTCCTTCCTCAGGTATTTTAAAACAAGATCTCTCGAATTTTAAATCTCGTGGGTGTATTTCCTTTGGAAAGCCAGCGCACATAATGAAGAGCATTCTCTGCGTGATTATTTTTTGTTATTTATTTAAATGTACTTAAAATAAATTTTGAGGGGGGAGGTGAGGGAGGGTTGTGAGACAACTGCACTTCAATAAAACTGTAACAAGCCCTTATAAGGGATGACAGAGCATGCCCTTACAAATGGCGCAGAGTGTTAGGAATGCATGCGATATCATCAAATCCCGCCAGAAGCGAGTGTGGTAGCATGTTAAAAGACATGGATGCCTCCAAATGGTACGACTATCAATGCTGCCACGTACTGTGCCACATTGCATGAACCTAGAATGAACATCAAGAGCTGCTGACGTGGTATGCTGTCACGCGGGTTATCATCTTGCATAATGTTCGCCTTCTTGTAGCTGTGGCGTGCCAAACATTTTTATGGCAATTCCGCTTGGGGGATTCTCGAATATATCCCTTACAGCCCGGACTTTTGACCGTGTGAATAACATTTCGGTTCACTCCAGAAAGCTTTAGAAGGACGGCGGTTTCCCAATCATAATAAGGTCGAAGCTGCTGTTGAAAATTGGTTCCACAACCAACCTCGGAGCTTTTTCATCCAGGGTATCATTCATACCATGGACAACTGGGACACTTGTTTCACCTTACAAGGGGACTTTGTCTAGTCTATTTATTACGTTTGTACTACTTCTTTCATTTGTATACTAATTTAATGGCATATTAATACCATTAAACCATTTATCAAACCTACTATAGAGCCACTTTCATTTGGCTACCCTGATACTATTCCTGATGACGTTGTAACGCTTGAAGAAAATTGAGGGGTTGAACTCGTTTGATAACACCGAGCTTGAAGACACAGATAACGGTCTTTGAGGGAGGTTATAATGCTAGGACTTCCACTACCAGGACTTAATGACACTATATGTTAACTTTGATAGCGATTGCACAAGAGGTTGATAATCGAACAATTGGCATTTAAGACTCGGGTAATCTGTGACGATCATTCTCCAGAACGGATCCGTTGGACAGCATACCAGCTGGATTTTTACTCAAATATCATCGAAGAATCATTTTCAAAAATTTAGAACGAAGAAATGAAGAAATGGTCACCAGATAATCATAACATCCAAATTCACGAAAAAAATAGCCACTGCTGGAATAAACCTGTCTTTATATTTATTGGACGCAGTCCTATGCGTTGTTATGCATATATTCTAATGTAGAACTTTTTTCACATTTCACCGCAAGGTACACATGCAAATTTTGTCTCTGTAACCTTTCTTCTCGAGTTATGCTAATTTTACTGTTTGTTGCTTATTTTTTGAGTCCCAGTGTAGCTTTAGAAAAATAATATTTTTTTTAAAGTAGTTAATGATACCGAAATACTTAATGGTACTCGAAAGGCTTCAAACTTGTAAAGTTTCTTTTCAAAACAAATAGGAACAGTTTTCCTTCGATAATCGATTAAACTAACCTGATTATACACAACTGAGAAATTCAGAGTCGTTAAAATGCAATATCGATCGTTTAAAACGATCAAAATGAACACAACACAATACGTTCTCAGCAGCTCCGATATTTCTCAAAATGAGTTAGTAATGTAGGTCAAAAGTGTCATTTATTTGAATGTATGGAACGCCATTTCGACGTTAATGCCACCTCGTGAATGAGAGAGATTTAATGAACTATAATTGATAGTTACTGTGTTAGGGAGTTGAGATAAAAATAAATAATCTCGCTGCACAAGCATAAATTATAAAGGATTTGAAATAAGGCATCTGAATTGGAAATTTGGTTGAATGTGGATGCAAAATGTAGTTTTGTTATTATTAGTTAGGATCTGAAAGATATTCGCAAATTCTTTTAAAAGTATGATAATCATTTTTGAATACTATTGCTTTGAGTTATAAATTACTAATAAACTTTTTTTTGGATTGTGATAAGGAAAATGTCAAGATTTGAAGGAATATTTTAAGTTGCTTTTGTTGGCTCGTTGTTTTAACAAAATGGGTATTGTCAGTGGCGTAACGAAGAGTATTAGGGCCCCCTGCAAAGTCAGGTTTGGGGCCCCAAGTTGGCTCTTACAAAGGATTGGAACTTGGTGTCGGTCAGGTTTTAGGCCCCTAGATCCCTGGGGCCCCCTGCAATGCGGGGTTTGGGGGGGTGTACGTTACGCCACTGGATATTGCAATGCTAGTTTGACAATTTATTTATACTTTATTTTTTATCGTAGATCATTGGAGACATTTTAAAAATTAAGTATCGTTTTGAAATATATCTGTTGCAGTACTGCAGTCGTCGTTCCGAGCATGCGCACTAAACACCTACATCTATTGACTAACCTCAGACGTTGTTACGGAAAACATTCAGGTGCGTTGAAATTTGTTTATATGCTTTTAAAATGTCCCCTATAATTTAAAAATACGTTGTTAGCGAAATTTTCTCTTTTGTTTGATTGTTAAATTCTAGCAAAGGTTTGTTAATGATAAAAGACATGCAGGGGCGTTTAAAGGCATCAGTCAACTGGGCTCAGTCTCGGGCCTCTGCCTTGGGGGCCTTTTCTTGTTCTTTATTCGGCCACAATAAAATCATGACAGAATAATTTTAATCGTCAATTGTTAGTCCCTGATATATTCTCCAAAACACTGAAAATTTCGATGTATATGTCAACTGGTAACAGTGCCAAGGCTACATTATTATGTCACGTGTCCGTGACATAATAATGTAGTTGTGTACCACCTTCGTCTGTGTACCACCATTACTCATTCAGTCGAAAGGCAGCAGTCGCGGTCGAGACCGTACGTGTATAGCTTTCTAAGATTGTGAATTATGCACATTTATTTGTTACCATTAGTACGAATATTTTACAACGTATGCCATATGTTGTCTATTTAAAAGCATCGCATGAGGGTTTACTTTTGCATGGGTGTCCAGAGCCTCAAGAAGTCTTAGGGTGTCACTGGAGACGGGTTATTACCGACAACTTTGTGTAAGAAGTAGGAAAAATAAGCTTGAGAAAGCAGACAATGTACTATTTCATCATTATCAAATGAGGCTCCTGATGTTTCATGAAGTCTCCAAGAAATTGGGACAGAATGTTTACATTTGCGGAAGTTGTATTCAAACTTGCTTCCAAAGATGCTGATAGATTTAAGCAAAAACAAACGTTTAGCAATGCTTTGACTTTCCTTGAGAGGAAATGTGACAGAGAAGATCAACTTTTAAGACAAAATGTTTTGGGGGTAGGCAGTGTGTTTTGGGTATAGATTTCTTGCCCAGTAAGACAATACATACCTTACATATCACACTGATTGTTCTTTGTTCTTTAAGAAGCACTTTGAAAATCAGTGATGATAATGATAACAACGTCAAAACGGCCATGCTGTAGTAGTTAAAAAAATTAGGTGGTATATTTCTGTGAAGATGAATTCAGAAGCTGATGGAATAGTATAGTTAGTGCTTTAATAGTTGTGAAAATTCTGTTGAAAAGTAAATTATGGTTCAGGATTTCGTGTAAAAATTAAATTGTTAAAAAATTGTTTTTGTATTTTTTAACAATAAAACTGTTTTATTTAAAAACATACCCAATATTAAAAATAAAAAAAAAATTAGCAATTCTTGTTACACTTACAACTTCTAATTCAAATTAGAATTATCGTTAAGGTACTAATAGCACTCAGAAATAGTAATAACTAGCAACAGAACTCAGAAATACACTGAAGTGGCACTGAATTAGGAATAGCAAGGGCTATGCAAATTGTGTGTAGTGCTACGTATCATTTATGCGCAAGTAAGGGCACTATGGTAATTGCATATATAGCGCGTACTGTGATTGTTCTGAATTAGTTGTTGGAATTGCCAGTATGGGTAAACTTCCTGATTTAGACGTCTTCGATCGCGGACAAATCATAGGTGCGCGACGCATGGGCCATTAAATTTCCGAAATCGTCAGACACAGCTAGAATTTTCAAGGTCGAAAGTGTCAAGAGTATACCAAGAATACATGGATGGTGAACAAAAACTAGCGATCGGGCAAACTTCAAAGGACAATTAGCCTTGGCTGTGCATGCCGAGTGACGGCTCAGGCGTATTGTACGCAGTCTGGCGATGCCAGACATTAGCTCAAATTACCATCCAGTTGAATAACGGTGCCATTTGTACAGTCAGTAAACGGACTGTTTATTTATTTTACCGTCGTTTCACTATGCTTTTATTTTTTTTTTTTTATTTTTTTTCGTCACTGTTTATCTTGTTTTCTGTTATCCGTATGGTTAATGTGTCGTTTGTTTTCCAGCAAGACAACTGTACCTGTAATATGACCCGGTTGGGTACTGGTTGGTTGGATGAGAATTCCTCTGACTTTTCTGTCATAAATTGATCACCTAGAAGCCCAGACTTAAATCATATTGAGTATATTTGGGATGTTTTGGAACAAGGCGTGAAAAGGTATCAAACTGCCCCAATGAGCCTTACTGAATTATGGACAGCTTTAGCCAATATTTGGCAAGTCATTCCCGTGGAACGTTTCCAGAAACTTGTTGAATCTGTGATCTCGTCGTGGCAGCCAAGGCCAGAAGAGGCCCAACTCGTTACTAGGTAGGTATCAGTAATTCAGTGGTACTCCAGTGTAGTGGTGATAGTATAACTATAGTTGATTTCGCAAAATGTGATTCAAGCGACACTGGTACCTTTTGTTTAAAATCGAAACAAGGAACAACAATGCAGAGGAATTTTTTTCCTAGTGATTCTATAAAAACCTTTTCTCAATGTTTAAAATTCACTTCATTTTGATCTATGAATAAGATATCACCTCAAAAAATTAAATTAGGAAGGGAAAAAGAATACACACACACACACAAATCAAAGAAAAGCAAGTTTCAATATTTTCGTCTTCAGCTATCGAAACTTAATTTACATTTCAGCAGAAGCACGACAGCTTCCTACTCCTAACAGTAGCATCTGTATACGTGTACAATTTAATACGAAAGAAATTGCCCTTCAAGAAAAACTTCCCAAGAAGCGATTTGAGGAAACTCAATTTAACCTGACGCCGGACAAGCTTTTACTTTGCATTATCTTGGAACCACGAAAGTTGATCCCTTTCTCTTTTCACTTCTATTCTCATCTCTCTTTCTCTCCCTCTTTCTTCTTCATTTCCCTCAAAATGTGTTTAGTCGAGAAGCTCTTTGATACCCACTCTATTTCCATAATCTTAAAATATTCTTCTCGTGATCTGGCAACCATCCAAATACTCTCTTCTCTTCCGTTCTTTTTTCACCAATTCTGAATAAATTCTTGCTCTCTCTTATAAAAGAATTTTATAAGCGCATTTCTGCGTAAGGTAAAAATCGTTTGCAATGTAACGGTTTCTTTTTTAAATTTTTTTATTAAAGTATCTTTTCCAATTCTTGGTAATTTTGGTTATAGTTTTTTTTTTCTGGCAATGGAGGTTCTTTTGAAAATTAGTTAAGCGATAAATAACTTTTTATTTGTGTAATAGAACTTAAAAGAATCACATTCTTGGAAGAATATCGCAATTTTTTTTTTTGAAGAAGATAAAATCGTTTGCAGAGTAACATTATCATTTAAGAATATTTGAATTTTTATTAATATTGCTTCCCTTTTTAAAAATTGATTTCAATATATTTTTAAGATTAAAAGTTCAATAAACATTTTTTAAAATTTTTTTAGAAAGGAATTCTGAAGTTTTAAAAGTAAATTTTTAAGGATTAAGCCTTTTTTTTTTCTTAAAAAAATTCTTCAATATGAAAATCTTTTTGGCCGCATGTATATGTATAGAATTAATTTTCTTTATGATTATTATTTAGCTAAGATTATTTACATTTTCACTATCAATTTATTAAAAAGTCCTCTGAACTCACTGTTTCGCTTTTAAAATTAAAATATGCAGCGAAGTATTTACGTTTTATAACTATGTAATTACTTATTTTTTGAATTAGTTTATGTTTATTCTTTTTACTGAATTACTACAAATTATAAAACTTCTAAAGAATAATACTATAAAACATTGCATAAGAAATTGTAAAATGAATTCAGTTTTAATAATTTAAAATACAAAAAATCTTAGAATTTTGTTAAAAAAGTAGTTTAACAAAAACAGTGGTGAGTGAGTGAATATTAACGCCCCACTGTTCAGCTACACGAGGGCTTTTTTGGGGACGGTCCGCGTAATTTTGAACCATGGTCAAGTGACGCGGACAACACCTGAGTTGGCACCCCCCTCTCCTAACTACCCCACCACACCAACGGGAGGACGTTTGAGCTCTCGACAGATTTTACGTGCATCGCTTCCCTACACGGTGGGTCGTCAGTGGTACTGGGATCGAACTCATGACATGCTAGCCACGATCCGATGCCTAGACCACTTGGCTACCCCAGCCACCAAAAACAGTGGTTCCTTGAATTATTTTGTATAAAGTGGTTTCTGATAATTTAACTAATATATAGATATATATCCATTTCTTAATATTTGAAAGAGTAGTTAATGAAATATGCATATAGGTAAGAGTTAAGCACAAAAGTTTCGTTAACATCACTAAAAACTAATACAATTTTTCAAATTAGAAAATTTATACTTTCCAAATAACAAAGAAGATATAAATAAACTTACCAACAATAGTAGCAAATATGAACACCCCTATCAAATAACTGATGATGGTGAAAAGGTACCTGGAAGAAATGAATACACATTTTTTTATCGAATAAAAATTATTCAAGTCTTAAAAATTTTAATAACTTTCTTTCAAAACGTTATCGTAATATTTTTGGAACTATGCAGTTGTCTTATTTTATTTGCTTAAAAATTTTATGAGTTCAAACTTTAAAGCTCTTTTAATCTCAAACTTGTTTTTTCTTTAAACTCATACTATTTCGTGTTGTTGTTCGTAATAAGGTTGACATTTTTGAGTCAAAATACATAAATATATATTTTTTTCCAACCATTATTGATTGAATTGGACTTTTATTGTTGACTATTATACGTTGATGGAAAAAATTACTATAAATTACTACAAAAACGAGTTCATTCTTTATTACTATAATTTCTAGTATGAACGAGTTTATTCTTTGTTGCTATAATTTCTTATATGAACAAGTTCATTCTTTATTGATATAATTTCTTATATGAACGAGTTCATTTTTAACTTCCTATACGAACGAGTTCATTCCTTAATTTCTTATATGAACGAGTTCATTCTTAATTTATTATACGAACGAGTTCATTCTTAATTTCTTATATGAACGAGTTCATTCTTTGTTGCTATAATTTCTTATATGAACGAGTTCACTTCTTCGTTGTTATAATTTCTTATATGAACGAGTTCATTCTTCATTTCTTATATGAACGAGTTCATTCTTCATTTCTTATATGAACGAGTTCATTCTTCATTTCTTATATGAACGAGTTCATTCTTAATTTCTTATATGAACGAGTTCATTCTTTGTTGCTATAATTTCTTATATGAATGAGTTTATTCTTAATTTCTTATATGAACGAGTTCATTCTTCATTTCTTATATGAACGAGTTCATTCTTAATTTCTTATATGAACGAGTTCATTCTTCATTTCTTATATGAACGAGTTCATTCTTCATTTCTTATATGAACGAGTTCATTCTTCATTTCTTATATGAACGAGTTCATTCTTAATTTCTTATATGAACGAGTTCATTCTTCATTTCTTATATGAACGAGTTCATTCTTAATTTCTTATATGAATGAGTTCATTCTTTGTTGCTATAACTTCTTATATGAATGAGTTTATTCTTAATTTCTTATATGAACGAGTTCATTCTTCATTTCTTATATGAACGAGTTCATTCTTAATTTCTTATATGAACGAGTTCATTCTTAATTTCTTATATGAACAAGTTCATTCTTTGTTGCTATAATTTCCTATATGAACGGATTCCCATTCCTTATTAGGAAACAACACACTTTGCTTTCTTTTTTCCATTAAATTATGATTAATGGACTTTTTTATGGCCATGCATTGTACAGATCTTGATAAAAATTTTCCCTAATATGAGTTTATTCTTGGATTTTGGAATTACATGTTATAGGAATGATAAAAAATATATATCCAAATTTCTGTGTTATGTGATTAGTACTACTATTCTCCATTCCGCTATTTGGCCCGTTTCAAAGAATCACGTTTGAATTCGTTCTGATTTGTTAATTATAGCCCTAAGTCATTTAAGATTACTCGAATCAATAACATTCAAGTTCTGCAAAATGACTTTGATGTTTGTACATCAAATACGATTATTATCAGAACACAAGTTAAAATCTCGATGCCAAAGGGAAACTATTTAATACCTCGAAGCTACGAGTGTTTATTAATTATTTACAAAATTTAATGGAGAAAACAAATTCTGTTTGGATTTCCATGGAAATCTAATCATTTCTTTTGTTTTCTGAAGTTCAAAGAAAATTCTCTTTCTGGGTATTTTTAATCATTATAATTTTATCAGGGTTTATTTTCGACTCTTGAGTGACAATATTAAGCAAATTTTATCAGTTTTGTACGCCAGATGTTTACAACAATTAATTAAATTAATTCATAGAATATATATATTTTTAATATGCACTAAAAATTTAGTTTATTTATAATTATTAGTGAAAGAAGATGTAAACAAATTAAGGAGAAATATACATCTTTGTTAATTGTTGAGAAGCCAAATGAGCTTTATTTTCATCACGTTAATTTATCTATTCCATCCTTTACTCCAGAACCTTTAAAACGCTTATCTTAATATATTTATGATTTATACAGAGATGCATTTTATATATTTTAACAATTTTTTTTGTCCAAGTCAGGATATTAATTCTTCAAATAGCACTTTTCAAGTTGAATTTTTAAGTAATATAATAATTTTTAAACTAAAAAGTATAGATAACCAAACCATTTCAGAGTTGAGATATTTAATACATTGGAAAAGAACTTACTATAAATTTCTAGACAAAATCTTTAAAATTTATTAAACAAATGGAATAAAAACACGTGGAAATAATCTTATGAGAAAAATAAATTTAAAACTATTAGAAATCAATGTTAATGTAAAATATCTCAGGAACAAACAACAAACTTGAAAATTCACTCCTTTATTTATAATTAGAATATCATTAGATAAGGGAAAAGTTCTATTATTTACTTAAATCAATAAAATGACAATACATTTAGTTCAACCTTTTCTTATTTGGTCTTCGTATTAAACCTAAATTACAACCTTTGATTCATTATTTAAAATTCTAGAGAAAACATGGATACTGACAGTAAAGAATCAGAAGTGCTGGAGTGAATTTTGGAAAATAATACTTGAATATCTTTCAAAGAATAAAAAATTGAGATAAAAGTATATCACAATAAAAAAATGATCTATTTTTAATTGTTGATGCAACAGAAGAACTGTTATCAAATTCTTACAAAAATATGACAAAACAAGTTTTGTTTGGTGTAAAAATGCAGGATACAACGTTTCGATTGATAAAAGTAATTTAATGGTTTAAAACTAAATGGAGTTCTAATTTTACAAATATCATAAGGTGAAAGACGAAATTGCTTGGATCCATCTCAGATGTTATTGTTAATAACTATTTGTTATTTCTAGAAAAGTAAAGATGAGTGTCGTGGGAACGATGCAGCACGGGCTACTAACTGACCACTTCCCCTATCTCTGAAAGTGAGAAAATGTTACATATTTCCGGCTACTTGCGTCGGTGTGGATAGGTCACCAATATTGGCTCAATAATCCTCACAGTGATATTTTCCTGGCAAAAGAAGTCGTATAATGAAACGTACGAAAACTTGATTTAGAAAAGATAACTTGGATGAATTCTTTGTTCTTGGCATGAGCATAATTTTAGTCTCTGAAATTCCCGATAAATTATCTTGATTTATTTAATATAGTCTGAAATCCCTCTTAATACTGGTTATTATAAATTGTTCCAGTCAAAATTAAATAGTATTTAAAGAGGATTTACCAGGAGAATGGGCTTAATTCATGTGACATCATAGTCACATGAATAACTACAAACACGTGTTCAGCCAATCAGTTTATAAATTTATGTGACGTCATAATCACATGATAATAGCTATCACGTGTTTCCAGCTAATTAGTTCATGCGCTTCACTGTTAACAACTTTTGATTTTCGCAAATTATTCAAAAAAGTATTTATTTGTGAACAATAACAATGCACATAGGTAAATAAAATGCTATTGGTAAAAAAATGTATGTGCAATAATTTTTTTT
Source organism: Trichonephila clavata (assembly GCA_019973975.1). Taxonomy (NCBI): domain Eukaryota; kingdom Metazoa; phylum Arthropoda; class Arachnida; order Araneae; family Nephilidae; genus Trichonephila; species Trichonephila clavata. The sequence continues at coordinate 91,140 of BMAO01009953.1, read as the reverse complement.
AATTTTCAAATTTTTTTTAAAGAATCTTAATATTTGAACATCTTTATCGAGTTATCACAGATCTGAAACTTTATTTAAATTTTACAAGTAGAACGACAAGTAGAAGACTAATGTGAAATTTTAATTCAATTGAGAACGCGTGATTGTCTTCATCACGTGACCTTTATGATTTTAAACCCTTTTGGATGTGGATTTCCTAGTTACATAATTTCTTATAGCCGTAATCTATCGTCATATGTCTATTTTCAATATTTGGTTTCCAAATAAGATGGAAAAAATAAAGATATCCTAACACGTAAACTCTCGTCGCATAATAATTATTTCTATGTAAATTATTAAAAATGATTCATACGTAAGCATAAAAGTATTTTTGTACTTCACATTATAGGAAAACATTAGGCTAAAAATAAAGTTGTTACAAAATCGATCTTCAATCATTTTAAAAAGGATGCTGGAAATAAAGGAATACTGCTAAATTTCTTTCTTATACAGTCGACTCTTGATAATTCGAAGTTGGAACCAATGAAAAACTTCGTATTATCAAGAGGAGAGGAAAAAACTCCCAAAATACACGAAGAAAATTTTTTTTCTAACACATTTAAATTTGAAACTATGTAGTAAAATAGCAATTGTACATTTGTATAAAGAATACATAGTGCACATGATTAATTTTTTTTTTGACGAAAAAAACCTTTTATCTTTAAAAATCTGTTTAATCTGTTATCGGTTCCCTCAGACACTGTCCCCAACACCATTGGTTGTTCACGGCAGGGTTCAGTCTGGCTCATGCCCTATTTGGTGCCACATGCCATAAGTCACAAATGCACAAATGAGTCATAAATCGTCATGTCACTCCCGACGTAAAATACACAATTCTACGCATATCTTCTTCACAATAGTGGGTCCTCCTTTCTGAACATATGTGTTTCAAGGCCACGTGTTAAATGAAAGATATGGATGTCAGACAACAAGTATGGCCGGTCTAGTGTCCACTTGAAGCAGGAAAGCAATAAAAGTATATTTTTGCTTGAGGAACCGGGAAACACAAAGAAGGGATGTCAGACAGATGATCATCAAAGGGGTTACATCACAGGTGAGACACGCAGAGATAATTCAACACAAAACATGTAAGCTCCAACCTGTTTACTGCAGAGTGCTACATGATAATGCGTGTTCGAATTGTCGAGAGTTTTTTTAGGATGACTTCGAGTTATCGCATGTTGTAATCTGGCCAGCCACAGATTTTACTTCAAAATATTGGATATACCAAAACGTATTGCTTTAGTTCGAAATATCAAGTTTTTCAAGGGGAAGAGCATATACTTCGAATTAGCGGGAGGTTTGAGTGAGTGATTTTTATTGGCAGAGGATCGCTATACTGCGAAATGTTACTGTATAGACAAGAAAAAAATATGAATCTCGAATAGAAAAATCTAGTATTGTTTTTTAAATGAGTATACCACCACATGTGTTGTTATGAAATCAAAAATCTAATATTCAGAAAGAATAATATCATATTATTTTCATATATTAAGAGTAAAAAATATAAAACTCGTTCTAAAAAGAAATCATGAAATTTATTTAAATCAAACCAAGTCTATTTTTAAGTACCGCTATCTCTCTTTCTCTTTTCCACTTGACATAAAAAAAGTTCTTCCGATACTATCTTGACTCGAATCATCTTTTCAGGAATCGATATTTCCTTGTTAGATAAAAAAAAACATTTTTTTTTTACTTGGAATCTTCCATTTACTTAATGACCGTCAAGAAGTGTTCTTAGTTCGCTGTCACTGCTACAGAGAAAAGAGTACTGAAAACTCTGCCATTAAAAAGTCGTTAAAAGAGAAGTCATTGCATCGTTACTCCAAAAACAGTCAGCTCGGAGATATCTCAACTCTGCCACATTGCACAGAGTGGAATTAAGCGTTTGTTTTCAGCTGAATCATCACAGAAAACGTATGAATCTGTAGCTTCTTTTCATGACGTAGCTATATACGTCATTACTGTGAATGTTTTATTTTTAAAAAAAGGAAGATAAGTTTAATTAACTATAGAGCATTTTATATGAATGAGATGACTCTTACTCATGGAGGTCTCAGAATTTTATGAATCGTTAGGAAGCGGATAGAGTAATCCTTTAGGGCTTTTGTAGTAAACAATGAGATGGAGAAATTTATTTTAATGATGTAACTTAGATGCGAGAATTTAAACGGAATATTTCGTTTGTATAACTGTTTTAGAAAGTGTATCATTAAGATTTTATCATTTTTCTCCTAAAGTTTCACGTTTTAGTGACAGATGCTACGTAACTGCAATATTGCGACGATTGTTATGTTATATACCGTAAAAAAGTAATGGTAAAAACGTTTATGGTGGCAATATAAACTCGTAAGATGATATTTAATAAAGCATTGGTAACTTTCATTCAATACAGGTGGTGCCTTTAAAACATTGAATTAAAACCAAGAATCTTTATTTGACGGAATCATGTTATTTTCTGTAATGGAGTATTTTTGTAAGGGTTTCAAAAAGTAAGGTAACAAGACCTCTGACGGGTGTGCAAGTTACCCCTATGAGCAAAAATTCCTTTGAAGAAAACGAAGATGATTACAGCATTTAAAGGATTCTGGTAGAGGGAGAAGGTAACATACGAGGTATGACACAAAAAAAAACAAGACTGGTGCAACAAATCATTGTATATACTTACAGAATCAGTGATATTTTCACCTTCAAAGTAATTCCCTTCAGCCTTCACACACTTCTGCATTCGGTGCTGCCATTGCTGGTAATAGTTCTGGAGCGAGGTTTTTGGAAGAACGTCGAATGGGGCCAAATCAGGTGAATAAGGAGGATTCCCCATCCTAGTAATGTTTTTGCTGGCTAGAAACTGCTTGACAGATAGGGCCGTGTGAGCGGATGCATTGTCTGGGTGCAACAGTCATCCATCACTCCCCGATTCTAGCCTTTTTTTCCTAATTTTTTCACGAAGTCTTTTTGGTCTTTAATATAGTATTGTAGATTTACAGTCTGACCACAGAAGTGGGCGGGAAGTCACTCATATCACGAATTTTGGCTAAGTTTTGATCTGTAATCGCTGACCTTGGGCACCTAGCAGGTGCATCCTCTTCCACACTAACCCTTCCCATTCTCTAATACCATTCTAACACATGTGCACGAGACAAGGTTCCATCTGCATAAGCCTCGGTTAATATTTGAAATGTTTTCGGGGCTGATTATCTTAATTTTCACGAGAAACTTGATGTTGATTCGACGTTTTCCCGACAGAATGCAGTTGCACATGTTCACTGAATGACACAATAGTCCCAACTGGCTTAATCGATTAAGGCGAACCTGGCTACATGAATAGAGAAGGTACGCGGGATGACGTTATCAAAACAATTGTTGCCAATTCCGCTCTTTTTTCAAGCTACACACTTAATCTTATTTTTTGAGTCACACCTTGTAGTAACAAGCCTAAAGTATCATAACTCCAGTAACATGACTAAATCTTAGTTAGAAAATGGCTGTGATGACGGAAACATGGACCGCGATTGAAATAAGAAGTGTTATACGGTTTTTTCATTTGAAGAAAGATTTTCTAGCCGATATTCATCGGAAATTGGGGGAAGTGTACGGCACAACAGGTATACAGGTATGTCACGGTGCGGTGTTTGTGCACGGCATTGACAAAAGCAGAAGATGTGCGAAAGGTTAAAAAGAGCGTTTTCGATGGGAGGCATTGGGCCATCTTCCTTACAGTCCTGACATGGCGTCAAGTGATTTTTATCTCTTCGGAGCTTTAAAGAAACATTTGGTGGTCAGGGTTTCCGAACCAATGCTGAGGTTCAGCAAACCGTCTGAAAGTAGTTCCTACGGTACTGGGTTTGATGGTTTGGTGTACCGATGGAACAAATACTTTGATAAGTAGGGTGACTATCTAGAGAAGTAATATGTACCTATGCCTTCCGATATTGTACATATATTTTTTAATTCCCGAATAAGCGTTTATTCTGAATAGGCTTGTTACCTAACTTTTTGAAAGAGCTACTGAATTTTAGCTTTAAATTTGATAATATTAAGGGGATGGTGGACCTTTACAATGTCAAATTTGGGTCAAAATTGTGATTCTTATTTTTTTACACTATTAATATTCCTTACATTTCATAGAATAATTCTGTCAAAGAATTTTGTCATTTTGATTAATAATAATCGAATTTTTTTTTACTCAAATAAATGTTTAAAATGTACTTTTGTTAGCTCGCAAATTTTTCCTTTTCATTGTTTCGTAAAAAGCTCCTTGCGTTTCAAATTACGTCACATCTCTTTGAAATTTTCACAACTTATGAAAGATGATATAATTCTCAAATTTGTGCATTAGTTTTCTAAAACATTTAAAAGATCATATTTTGTGTTGTTTTGAATACCTTGAATGTGTGATAATTAGTGAAAAGTTTCATATAGTATAAAGAATTTATCTTTTAATCATCAAATTTTATTCTGAATTTAAAATCCCTGCATAGGCCTATTTTATTGTAGTTCATCAAAATACAAACAAAAATTAAGTACATATCTTAAAAACTAATGCGCAAGGAGCATTTTTAAAAATAGTTTAAAAAATTTAGTTTTTTAAAAAAATAATCAGTTTATATATATATATTTAAAACTATTCTTAAATTGTGAAATATAATAATTATTTACTATATTGATTCCATTTTCAGCTAATTAAGCTAACAATTTAAGAAATTGGTTTTAAAGGTCCACCGTCCCCTTAAGGTTTTGATGAAATGTGGGATTCATTTACATATTTAAATTTGAAAGGCGATTTTTTGAAAAAAGCATTTCTCACAGCTTTCTATACTAACTTTTTTGAATAGCTATGCCACTTAGGTTCGTCTTGCCCCGTTGCCAAGGCATTTTCAAAGTTTTAGCGAAATCCAATCTTGATCTTTTAAAAGATCGTTTTTATATTCAAATACCCCTCCTTATATTTCACATAACTGTTTATTCCGATATAACTGAATTATGTAATTGTATCTTGCCACTATTAATTTTGAACAAATTAAAACACAGGGTTATCCATAATTCCCTCTAAGGTTTCGGAGCGCTGTAGTAAGAAAACTACAGGCGAATACATCAAAAAAGAACATATGGAAGAATACAGATTAAATTCAAGTTTTATTTACATATTTTACAGGTGCTCTGAGTGTGAATCCTTGGTTACACGGCATACGTCAATGCAATAGTCCAGTTTCTGCCACTCTCTAGTCAACATGGTGCTATTAACGTTATTGGCAGCACTCGTTGCCCTTTCGAACAGTTCTGCTACATCTAGCGGCAAAGGGGGTACGAATGTTTGTACCTTATGTAAAAGATCAACACTGATAACAAGGAAAGGATAACACGTGCTGTCAATAATGTTGATAGCCCCATGTTGGTGGCAGAAACTGGACAATCGTATTGATGTATGCCGTGTGACCACGGATTCATATACAGATCACCTGCAAAATACGTATATAATTGTCTTAGTTTCTTACTACAGTGCCCTGAAACCTTGGAGTGAATTATGAATAACCCAGTATTTAGAATGCATGAATTAATTACGACATATTATTTTGCAACATAAATTTAGTTGAATTAAAATATAAAACTAATAGAGAGAAATTTTATTAAATATGAATATTAAATAGTATTATAATTTATGAAATATAGTAATATTTAGAATACATTAGTTGAAATGGTATCCATCGTATATCCATCGAAGACATGGAATTTATATAGGTAAAGAATAAATCTTTTCCCTCTACATAACTAATATATACATACTTCAAAATATCCCATTCTTAGAATTAAAGTTTTCATGGATATCAATCTAATGTATGTATTATTACACTTTATACCGTTCATACACATAAAGTATCGAATTTTACTCATACAATTCGTGGAAAGTTGCTGATCTTAGTGGTTTTCGAACGAGTGGTTAGAAGCATATTTATCTGATCTATCCATCTACGGCTCCGGAGATTTGTGTCTTCCTACGTCTGAGCCGAAATGGAATTCCCCATTGGGTCTTGCCCTTAACGAATTGCGATTCTCGGAGAAGGGGTCTTCACAAACATGTGTAATCGTTTCTATTGTTTTATACATGTATTATATTCTAGAATATCACATATCGTAGGATATATAATGAAGCACATATTCACATATTGTAGAGTACACTTTTTTCACATTATTACACAGATAACATAATTTTCCATATACAACCTCTGACAATAAAGTTCGGGGAATAGTCCTCTAACATTAATGTAGATGAAATAGTAACGAAAGTTACCTCACTGTCCTTCGAAATAGTCACCTCCCATAACTATGCAACCATGACATCTGCTATACATGTCCTGGAAACTTTGTAAGAAGTCTTCTTTTGGGATGGAGTTCAAAAGCATCGCCACGTTTCGTTGGATGTTATCGATATCGTAAATGTCGATAACATCTTTTTATCATCCCTGAATTATATGTAATGATATGTCACACGGATTCACGGTTAATCTGCAGTTCATCAGCTGTCATGCGCATAGAGTTAATTGATGATCTTTAGTGATTAATTTCCTCACTTTCCCAATATTTTCGTCACTAACGGAGGTCGCCAGTCTTCCGCTACGGGGGTTGTCAGAAACACTTTTCCTGCCTTTCGAAAAAGGGCGAACCACTCGTACACACACATCATAAACAGTGCTTGGTCTTCATAAAGACGTAACAGTATCAAGTAAGTTTCTTTTGTTGTTTCGCCAAGCTTAAGCAACACTTTAAATTGATCTTTTGTTCATTCATTTTCCTGTTCTCAGTTAAGAACCAACGTACTAAACAAGCACTTTGTAAAACAAGTCTTACACGAAACACAAATGAGTCTCAACTGAACAACGGTGGGGCAGATGGTCAACACTTACCACTACGCACGTGCAGCGTTTTGTTTCGCCATTGTTGCCAGAACGGCTGTTCTGACTTCATTCACCGAACTTTATTGTCAGAGACTGTATGTTCTATTACTAATATACACTATTGCAAAATACTGATCATAGTTAAAGCTAAATTTGGGGCGTACATGTAAGTGATATATATATTAATTATTAATATAATCATATTAATTTGCTTCGAGTTCGGGTTTACTATTATTACCTTTCAGGCTGAGAGTTTTATGAACTTGTTAAATATAAATAATTATTTTAGTTATAATTTAGCCTTCCGTCAATTTGACATTAGAAGGACTTTAAAATGAAACAAGTTTTACCAACCAAATTTAAACTACAGAGCTTTTTAAATAGAGCGTATTAAAACAATTAAATGGCAACACTTCTTTGGGTACATTATTAGTAAATCAATTCTATAGAGAAAATTTGGTACTTACGTATTATTGCAACCTATTGGCGAAATTATCTGAAACAAAACACATGGTTGTCAATTCAGTGCGTACGACACATAGGAAATCCGGGTTACCAATTTGGCGAGTTATTAATAGAGTTGGCGATTGTTGCAATAATACGTAAGTACCGAAAATTTATATAAAGATACCTTTCATTAAATGTAAAAACAAAACGAGTTTTAAAATACTTGCTAATAACGGGCTTCAGGTACAAAAATTAACTATTCTTTTTCGATATGTATCAAGCATTTTTTTAAAATCAAGTAATATATAAAGAGATTCATTTTAAATGTTTTATTTATACTTGGCAGATTGACAAGTGAGAATTTTTAATTACAATTTGTATGTGTTACTATGGTAAGAGTTTTTTTTTTTAATCTTTAGGGAACATGGGACGATTTATGAGAAAATCTTTGATTTAATGGTTTTTACAATTTTTTTTGTTTGTAACCTATGTATATGTATTACGTAAAACCATTTTTGTGTTCAAAATACCACAAAAAGCTAACGATTAAAATTTTAAAGGAAAAATTAAAAAATTTATAAAGGGATTTTAAAATGCTACCCCTCAGATTAAAATGCTACCCGTAAAAGTTGATTTACAAGTACGTCAAACTATGAAAACAGAAGTTGGCATGGGTTTTCTGCTAGTGTAGCGTGACTGATATTTGTAAAATTCCTTTTTTATGAGTTTCTTATTGAAAATTCCTTAAAAAATGCATAAACTCTAAATTAAACTATTATATTTTTAAAAATAAGTGCTGCTCTGATTTCGAAATATATATCAACTTTTGTTATAGTAATAGGTTGGAAAAACATCAAATCATTTGTCCTAATAGAAAACAGACCTTAGCATTTTAAGTGAAGAAAAATTATTTAGTTAAATATTATTAGCTATTTTTTTCTTTCTGAGAGAACTTAGTTTAAAGTTTTTATTTGCCATTGGAATGTGAATAAAACAAACATAAAAGTTATTCTAATTCTGAATTTTTTTTTAAAATTTGGAGCTTTCAAATATTTTGAGGTTATAGAAAATTATTTAAAAAATACTTTAGTATAAAAAATTATTGGAATTTTTGACGAATTTTTTGTCAACTGAATCGTATTGTGTCCCTTAAATAAGATACATAATAAATAAACAAATTTTAATTAATCTTTTTTTTTTCAATTCCTACTGTAGTTCACATTCTCGCTTTTTATATATATTTATATATATCTTGTTCAAATTTTAAATCGTTAATAAAATACTTTTTATTCATCCACTGAAGTTCAAATACATTTTTTAAAACTTGTAGTAGGTGACATTTTATGACAATACAGTTTTTCAAATATTAATTCAATAATTAAATTTTTTTTAATTTAAATTTATTCTGCGTTATTTTTGATGAAGTTACAACTAACTAGAACAGTTGGAGCCCCTCAAGTTCAAATATATGTTTTAAAACTTGTGGTGGATATCACGATATTAATAAGTTTTTTTTTTTAAATCTTCATTCATTCATTAAATTTGATTAACTAAAATAAATTTTTCTCTGTTGACCTAAGTAGGAAATGACTTTTAATTTTTTTTTCTTGTTCGGTTTCAATTTGCATATTAAAATAATTTCGTTTTATTTATTTAATACATATTTTTAATCCCATTCCTTACTCTTTCTAATCACAGTCCTCCAAGTAAATGAAAATATCAAAACAACACTAATGAGTTAAATGAACACTTTATTTTCTACTTAGTATCTCTTTTCTTCAGGAATTCCTAAGCACTAAATTACGTAGTCGCAAACATTTCGAACATTAATACGCTTAGAAATATTTAACCCACGCAGCGAAACTATTATTTATTTCATTTTTCTGTTGAGATATTCCAGCCTTATCAACATCTCATTAATCGAGATGGAAAAAGAGAGAAATAGAAAGAGAGAGAGAAAAAAAATGTCTGTCCTTTCCGATAATCTTCATCCAAACGAGCTGCCTGTGTCGATCGAATATTGTCAGAAAGTCCTCTAGTTCGTAAAGTATACTCTTCGTGATTACGAAGAACACTCGACTTTGAGTGCAACAATTTAGAATTAAATTAAGTGTTGTCTTCCACCGAAGTTAATTAAGCGAAAAGGGGCTTGCTAACAAGGAAAGTTGGGTGTAAGGAAAAAAAGTAGATTGAAGAATTTCGAAAAATCACTGCTAGAAAACCTTGTTGATGGAACCTCTTTGTCGAAGTTTGTTAATAAGGTTTATTTTCTATCGGAATGCGTGGGTATTGCAAAAAGTAGACGCATTTCTGTAAATTGATAGATGATTTGATTTTATTAGTTGTCGAATAATTCGCTGAAAATACTCGTATATCTGAATGAAATGTTTTAAAAAAAAGAGTGGATCTGTAAGCTTTGTTTTTTACAGCATAATAGATCCATAGGACGCTTGTTTTCCTTGAATCTTCATTGTGTAAACATTCAAGAAAAGTTAATAAATATTTTTTTTTTGAAATAAAATTTTCAGTGAGATTGAAATTTCGAATTTTTATCTTACTGTTTCACACCCGAATTGGCAAATAAAAATAGTGAAATGTGCATGCATGAGATGGTGAGAGAAAGAGAGTGAGAATGAGAGAGTGAAAGTGAGGGTTAGAATAAGAATGAAGGAAAGTGAGAATAAGGAATGAAAGAGGAGAGAGAGAGAATGGAATGAAAGAGAGAGAGAATGCGAGAAAGTGAGAATGAGAGAGTGAAAGTGAGAGAATGAGAATGAAAGAAAATAAGGAGAATGAAAGTGTATAAACGAGGATGAGAGTGAGACGGAACGAGAGAGATAACGAGATTAAGTGTGCATGACCGAGTGAAAGTGTATGATATTAAGTGTGTGTATGATAGAGAGAGAGTGCATGTATGATAGAGTGAGTGTGTGTATGATAGAAAGAGAGTGTGAGTATGATAGAGAGTGAATGTGTGTATGATAGAGAGTGAATGTGTGTATGATAGAGAGTGAATGTGTGTATGATAGAGAGTGAATGTGTGTATGATAGAGAGTGAATGTGTGCATGATAGAGAATGAGAGTGTGCATGATAGAGATTGAGTGCATGTATGATAGAGAGTGAGTGCGTGTATTATAGAGTGAGTGAGTGTATTATAGAGTGAGTGAGTGTATTATAGAGTGAGTGAGTGTATTATAGAGTGAGTGAGTGTATTATAGAGGAGTGCGTGTATTATAGAGTGCGTGCATTATAGAGTGAGTGCGTGTATTATAGAGTGAGTGCGTGTATTATAGAGTGAGTGCGTGTATTATAGAGTGAGTGCGTGCATTATAGAGTGAGTGCATGCATGATAGAGTGAGCGTGTGTATGATAGAGAGTGAATGTGTGTATGATAGAGAGTGAATGTGTGTATGATAGAGAGTGAATGTGTGTAAAAAAGAGAGAGTATGTGTGTAAAAAAAGAGAGTGAATGTGTGTATGACAGAGAATGATAGTGTGTACGACGGAGAGTGAGTGTGTGTATGACAGAGAATGAGTGTGTGTATGACAGAGAATGAGTGCGTGTATGGCAGAGAATGAGTGCGTGTATGATAGAGATTGAGTGCGTGTATGATAGAGATTGAGTGCGTGTATGATAGTGAGTGAGTGTATGACAGAGAGTGAGTGAGTTTTTGATAGAGAGAGTGATGAGAGTGAGTGAGTAGTTATGACAGAGAGTGAGTGAGTGTATGACAGAGAGCGAGTGGGTGTATGACAGAGAGTGAGTGAGTTTTTGATAGAGAGGGAGTGTGTATGAAAGAGAGCGAGTTTTTGATAGAGGGAGTGAGTGTATGAAAGAGAGTGAGTGGGTGTATGACAGACTGTGAGTGAGTTTGTGATAGAGTGAGTGAGTTTTTGATAGAGAGTGAGATGAGCGTGTGTGTGAGAGAGATTGCTTATTAAATTAACACCATGAGAAGTGTTGGTGACGAATTTTGTAACTTTCAGCCATGATCAAGTGACTAGGATGACACTTTATTCACAGAATTTCCTCATCATGCCAACGAGAGGACTTTCAACCTCGAAAGATTTAAAGAGCTTCTGCTACTCTACATGCTTAAGAAAATATTTAGAGGTTATAGTTCTCAGGGCTTGTTGTGCTAGTAATTTACAATTCAAACTAAAATTAAAATTTCAACGTTAATTGCTCCCATAAATAGAATGTCTTTGGACAATTGTAATGGTGTTCATTGTCTTAACAGAGCCGATCTTGTAAAAACCTAAAATATCTCTGTCTGCTCATCTCTGAAGTTTCAGTAAGGAATGGATTTAGCAATGCCTTTCCGAAAATCACGACACACAATATTCTTTATTGATTGATTATTTCTGAAGTAATAACTTCAGCTATTGGACACTGAACGCTCCGGTTAGGAACGGAAACAACACCTACGGTTACAAGAGATCGAGACCGGGTTTATGTGAGGCCTTTGATTACTAAGGACTTTACTAAGTTCAAATCTTGACCTCATTCTCAAAATTTATGCATCGTAAACGTCATTCAATCTTCGAAATGTGTGACAGCCGCTTATTTTAATGAAAGAATGAAGAACACCTTACGGGAAATCCATTGCGTAAGTATGGAATTTGCTGTTAATTAATGGGTTCCAAGATTAATAAAAATAAGCAATTAAATAATAAAAATAAATAAAATAAAAAATTGAATTTATATAACTAATTTCTGTATATAACTGCAAACATGACGCTTATTCCTATTACAAATTAAAACTACATGGCACCAAAATAAAAAGCATGAAAAACGCTTTCAAATTGACTCTGTGAAAAGAAGAATGATTGTGAAAACTCCAAAGAAACAATCTAGTTGTTGAAAGAGAAAACAATAGTTCTAACTCGCCTCGCGAATACTGACAACGGATTTCCTGAGAATGCCAGATAAAACAAGACAGGGGTGGTCCTCCTTTCGTTTAATCTGTTTACGTTCCACCCGGAAGTCGTGTTCGCTACGGAGTGTCATAAGGTGAGGACGCGGAGTAAATAAATTGAGTATGGAACTGATCAAGGCGACTGCTGTGATTGGTTGTCTCTATTTTTACTACTTGTTTGATTGGTTGCCTTCCGCAGTTTGTGACATAATCGATTCCTTTCGTTCAATATCCTTCGAGGGAAAAAATCTTATGTAGCAAAGAATTGTTGCAAGTGTATCGATCCATGAAAATTCTTTGAAGTCACTATTGTTTTGTTTGTATAAATACATGCGAATTTTAATAGAATTTTTTTGGGAAAAACATTAGAATTGGTTTGCAAAGAGCAGTTGTATAGCTTATGAAAAACCGTAAAATAGCGCTCAACGAGTTTTTGGACTGAGATTGAGAGCTACATTAGTGTCACATTATGAAACAGCATGAGAGCTATTGGCTACGGACCTCGTAACTTTGAACCAGAATCAAGTGACGAGGACGCCACCAAAGCTGGCTCACCCTCTCCTAACTACCACACCACACCAAGGGGAGGACGTTGAGCTCTCTCTCGACAGATTTAACGTGCATCGCTTCCTTTCAGCGGTACTCGGCTCGAGCTCATGACAAGCCGGCACGAGTCCGTTACCTTGACCACTAGGCTATCGCTGCCACTCTAAGCAAATAAACCCGAAACACTTAGTGTTTTTTTTGTGTTTTTCAACCCCCACTCACTTACTCACTAGAGTTTTTAGGATCCTAGTACGCTCTCTATCATATGACAATTGTTGTAAATTAAATATTAGATGTATAGATGGCGCTACAAGTCATGTGAGAGAAGATGTATACGCGTTTTGGCTTGTAGAGTCAGAATCATGTAATGTTCTTTGTGTTGTGTACATGTCTTCCGTGTTGTCTGCAAAATAAACAAAATGACAAAAGATGAACTGAATTATTGAATAGAGAATGAAAGATACATTGGAATAATAATAGTCTACCTGACCATGGAATATATTAACTAAGGAAATACAATAACAATCTTGTTTACTGAGACCATTTTATGCATATAAATGATTTTCACATTCTCATTCAAGTAAGAAAAAGACCCACAGTAGATGTTCAAAGAGGCATTCAAGCAGTGGCGTAACGTACACCACCACAACCCCCACACCACGGGGGGGGGGCAGGGTTCTAGGGGGCTCAAAGCCTAGCTGCCGCCAAGTATCTACCCTTTGTAAAATCCAACTTGTGGGTCCAGAACTTGACTTTGCAGGGGCCAAAGGTTCTTCGTTACGCCACTGCATTCAAGGGTACCATTGGACAGTGGTCTTCAAAATGGGGTAAGCGTGACGCATTGGGCACGCAAAGTGATACTTGAGTGAGTGAGTGAATATTAACGTCGCACTGTTCAGCTACAGGAGGGCTTTTGGCGACGGACCACGTAATTTTGAATCATGGTCAAGTGACGACGACAACACCTGAGCTGGCAGCCCTCTCTCCTAACTACCACACCACACCAATGGGAGGACGTTTGAGCTCTCGACAGATGGAACGTACATCGATCCCCTACACGGAGGGTCTTCAGCGGAACTGGGCTCACACTTATGACACTCCGGCCGCGAGTCCGTTACCTTGACCACTAGGCTACCATGGCCATCACCAGGGCTCGAACTCGCGACTCACCGTCCATGGGTTCGTGATCCTGACCACTCGACCTCCGCAGGCGCAATGAACTTTTTTCGTTATTTTTTTACTCCATCTCTTAAATGTTTATTCATAAATCTCTCACAGCAAGTTGTGACGGATCTGTACGGTTTCCCTAACCTCCTCAATAATTGTTTAAAGTTTTATTTATTTCAACCAATCTCCACCGGGAGCCAAAGCGTGAATTATGCAAATGAGATATTTTATATAAGTTCGGGTTTTGCGAGTTAAAGTAGAAAAGTAAAAGAGAGAGAGAGAGAGAGTAGTAAAGTGAAGAATTAGATTTTTGAAGTAAAATGAATTGAAGCATCGGTAAATCAACACGTAGTTGTTGACTGATTTAGTAAGTAGTGACGCGACGAGCTAAGCTGAAGAGTTAAAGATTGAAATTGGAATGTCGAGTGGGGATCCTAGCCATTAGCTGATCCAGCCCGGAATACATCCTTCACCACGACGGACCTGCCAAAGTACAAGAATCAGGTTAGTGACTTAGAAATTGTGAATACGTGTACGTGTGTTAGCTGTAATTGTAAGTGCTGATCTTTCGTGGATTCAGTTCCGATTCCGTAGTTTCGCTAATAGTAACCCCTCTCATGCTCCACTGTGTTTTATTGTTCTTAAATTTGAATCGTGTGTGTGCAACTTGCCTTAATTAAGAGGTATCAATAAATATATTGATTTGTAATGATGTATCTTGAATTCGTTAATCCGCCTACACGTCCAGAAACAAGTAATGGTAGACGGGGAGATGATAATCTTAGGGGAGGTTATATGTCACGACAAAGTGAATATTTTAGATTAAGTTTCAAAAGTTCAAATGACAGTATTTGAAAAGATCTTTCTAGAATAGTTCTGTCTTCAATGCTGACGAGCTTTCTGTGTAATTTAGTAATAATAACTTCATTTTCATAGTCCGACACGCATAACATATTGAAAGAAAAATAAATATTGACGAATTCTATGAACTGTGTGCCTACCACTTAGACCGAGACACGAAATATTAATTTTCGTATAATTTAATATTTGTAATGTAATGAATCACAAGCTCAAAATATACAAGAAGTAGATGACATAATGTTTAACTTCTTTAAACTTATTGTTTTAGGCTTTAATTAAACTTTCTTATTCTTTTTAGCTGTTGCCATATCATAGATTTAGCTTAAGTTCTTGTATACAGAGTATCCAATAAACAGCGCTCAAACTCTCAGCAGCCAGATTCCTCATTGGGAGTACATAAAAAAGACCCAAGGATCTGTACCTGTACGATTCATACGAGAATAATAAGGTAAATGATGATGATACACAATGATCATTGTGAGACCCAGCGCATTCCTGTGCTTCTGGACATGAAAAGCTGTATATGGCCTACCTACGCCGCTGTATCAAAAGGCGGCAGTTTTATGGCCACCACGATCACCAGATCTCACACCGCTGTATTTTTTCCTATGGGGCCATCTCAAGGAATTAGTTTATGGAGATGTAGTGACCACATAAAAGGACTTTGTTGCCAGTATGCATGCTATTTTAACTTCGGTGGACACCACGTTGCTGCGACGTGTGCACTCATTCATTCCACTGTGTGCTGAAGCGTGCCTCGATATACTGGGTGTGTGACAGTTCTATCCGAGACCTTTTCTTGGGGAATTCTTGGTCTTTAAAAATTATTTTATTAGAAAGCTTCCTCCGAAGAAGTAAATTATGATTACTATATAATGTCTAGGCTTTCAGGTTTGAGAGAGAGAGAGAGAGAGGGAGATAGAACAGATTGCTAACGGAATAGTGGTTAATCAAACTGAATGTGAATAGCGGATATTCAATATTTGATAATTGAATTACTTAAGGTGATGATCTCTTACATGAAATTGAATCTAGATTAGATAGCGAAGAAGTCAGAGCTATTGAATTAAGTAAGTGTGTTAAACATTAAAGTTTTCTCATATCTCACGTATCTCGTTAATTGTCTTCATATTTATTGATTGGGTGCATCTCTTATTCTTGATCGATTGAATTTGAGTTGAGGTTAATATTATGAAAAAATGGAAGTTTCATTGATCATGGCTAGTTTTCATTCCGATTCTCCCACACCTTTAGGCACGGAGGCAAGATCAGTATCGGTAAAAACTTTGAACATCTTCCTTTTTAAATATTTGGAAATACTGCAGTTGATATGTCCAAAACGGTGTTTTTTCTTGCTACGTTATGCTTTGTTTTTCGTATTTTTCTCGTAAACTATGGATTGTACAGGTACAGCTCTTCGGGTATTTCTTTATGTACTCCAAACGTGGAAATCTAACTGTGGAGGTTGGAGCGCTATTTTTGGAACACCCTGTAGGTAACATGTTAAAGATTTTATAATGGTCTCGCCAAATTGACTTATTAATGATTACAATTGAATAAGAATATTTAGCATCTCATAGTATAGGTCAAGTCTATATTGTGAATTAATGATCCAAATATGTTGAATGGTACAGCTAGAAAAAGAAATCTCCCCCACCCCCGCATAATAATAGAGGTTGCTGAGTGGTTGCAAACGTGTGACTAACGATGTTCAACTCAACTCGAGTGTTTGAGTACTGTAATTGTATCAAAAATATAATTTGAAAAGATGCAAACAAAAGAATGAATAATAAAATTCAGATGATTTATGCTAAATAAGTAAATATTTTTTGAATTTTACATCAAGCATGATTTGAAAACGAAGAATAATTTTTTTTTTGAGAAAGTTCACCTCTAAATATAAAATAAATTACAAATACAGTCGAGACTCTCGTTAATTCAAACCTTCGAAAATACGAATCTCTTGCTAATTCGATGCTCAGTTTCTACAAAAACGCTTGATATTTCGAACTAAAACAATACGTTTTGGTACACTCAATATTTCGAAGTAAAATCCGCGGCTGGCCAGACTACAACACGTGATAACTCAAAGTTATTTTTCAACTCTCAACAATTCGAACACTCACTATCATGTAGAGTCCTGCAGCAAACAGGTTGGAGCTTGCATGTTTTATGTTGTATTCTCTCTGCGTCTCTCCCCTGTAACATAGCCCCTTTGATGACCATTTGTCTGCCATCCCTTCTTTGAGTTTTCTGGTTTCTCAAGCAAAAAGACACTTTTATTGCCTTCCTTCTTCAAGTGGACAATAGACCGGCTACACTAGTTGTCCTCCTTCCATATCTTTCGTTTAACACGTGGCCTTGCTACACATGTGTTCAGAAAAAAGTCAACTGTGTGACGGATCTATACGGTCTTCGACTAACCTTCTCTATTTTCTGCAAAATAATTTATTTATTTCTTCACAGAGAGCCAAGCGTGATTTATGCAAATAAGATATATTATATAAGTTCGGGTTTCGCGAGTTAAAAGAGTTAAGTAAAGCTAAGAGATAGAAGAGGGAAGTTAAGTGAAATAAAGAACGAGAAGTCAGCACGCAGTTGTTGACATTCGTAGGTAGCGGTTACGTGTGGAGCTACGTGAGGAAAAGCTGATCGAAGATTGTAAAAATCCTTGTTACAGAGTGTGGATCCTTCACCCATTCCCCAGCCAGTAAAAAGGCAGAAATCATCACGAAGGAACAGCCGATGTAAAAGATAAGGTCAGTGATTTTATTTAAGTTATTGCGAATATTCGTGCGTGGCGTAGCTGTAATTGTGCGTGTTCAAGCTTTCCTAGATTCAGTTGCTATTCTGTTATTCCGCTAGTAGTAATTCCCCTTTCCGTACTCCACTCTAATTTGTTTCTCTTAAATTTGAATTGTGTGTTTCTAACTATTGGTGTTAATTAGAATCAGTAAATCTAGTCGATTTGCAATTATGTCTTTTGATCATTTATGTCCGCCTACACATCCAGTAGTATTTGCAAATAGACAGGGAGATGGTAGTGTAAGGGGTGGCATTCAGCCACGACAACTGTTGAGTAGAGATGCGTAGGAGTGTATTTTGCGTCAAAGTGACATGACAATGTATGACTAATCTGTGTGACTCAAGACATGTAGCACCAAATAGGGCATAGACCGGATTGAACCCTGCCTTTAAGACCAAATGATATCGGGGACAGTGTTCGGGGGAACCCTCAAAAGATCAAGCAGATTTTTAAAGATAAAAGATTTTTTCGTTAAAAAAAGATTAATTATGTACAGTATGTATTCTTTTAATAATTGCTTTTAACACATAAATAGTTTTTAATACAAAATACTTTTAAGATAGGATTTTTAACTTCTGTACAATATGTACTTTTTAAAAATACTTTAAAATAATTTTATACATATGTACACAATTGTTGTTGTTTTTTACGTAGTTTCAAATTTAAATGGGTTAGAAAAATATTTCTCTTCGTGTATTTTGGGAGTTTTTTCCAACCCTCTTGATAATTCGAAGTTTACCATTGGTCCCCCCAACTTCGAATTATCGAGAATCGACTGCACTTAGCAAAAAATTTAAACAAATGAATTTTAACACATTTGCGGATGTTTTGCTACCTTAGCTTACCAATAGGGTAGCAAGTAGAGCTGCATATTTCGATTTGTCCACAAGCGTCTTCGAAATTAAAGTGTCCAGGCAACTTGTAATGTATTTGACGTCATCGACTCTATATTGAGTTAAATTGTGGCCTCTAAATTGGGAAGCAAGTCCCATAAATAAATACAGCAATCATATGCTCCAGCTCACTCAACGACTTTAGGGACTGACTAAACGGAACCATGGCAACATACATATTCAAAATTCGATTTTTCAATTTCATTATTAAAAGATAGAGTAGCTTTCTGAATCTAAGAATGTATAACACTTATATGATCGTTGTTAAAATAACCTTAAAAACAGAAAAAAGTAATTGACAAATTGTAAACAAACGTTTACAAATGTAGTTTTTTCACTTTTTTTCCATAGTATAATTTTTTACTTTTAGGTACACTTTTAAAAAAAGTATTGCCCTAATGGTTCCAAATTTTTTATGCTTTTGTACAGGATACCTATGCATGTAATGAACCTGTTTTTTAAGTGGAAGCAGTACATAGTTTTTTTTAAAAAATTGATTATGTGTAAAAAAAGGGGAATTTTTTAAAAAAAATTACAGAATTTTATAATTTTTTAAGAGAAACTATCTTAATATTTTATTAAAAAATAGGTTCACTATATTTTGTGTATTGTTTTACATATGTGCAAAAATATTTTACATGTTTAAGAGATACTTTTAAAAAATCATACCTAAACATAAACATGTATTATGAGATCTCGAAAATTATGTTCAACTTAAATTAAACAGAATTTTTTTTTTCAACTTAAAAATTATTTTTGTATTTCTACAGAATGACTAATATATTTATTAATTTATGAATAGTTATCTTTGTTAAGTTAGTGACTAATATTTTTATTCAGTTCACAAAAAAAAAACTAAACTCAATTGGAAATTTTTAAAGATATATGTCTCATAAACAAAGTTTCTTATTTTTGACAATCTACTCTTTTAAGCATATCCTGGTACCCTTAATGTAGCCACCTATAATAGTCCATAAAGGTAATCCTGAAGATGCTCAATCGGCATAAAATCTAGAAATAGAGATGACCGTTCCACTAGCTTCAAGACTTGATTTTTAAGCTATTCAACAATAGCTCGATGAGGTCGGGAATTGTTATCCAATAGGGGATGAATTCCTCAACAATGTAACTGGCAATGATGTTTGCATGAAGTAAAGATTTAGGTCATAGTAATCCTCTATGGATAAGGCCAGTGTGAGAAACACCAAACCGTGTCTCAACTCCCTTTATAATTGTCTTTAAGCAGTATTAGATTGGTAATATCTAGTCCCTTGTTTTCTCTAGATCATAGGTTCTCAACGTGGGCGATAACGCCCCCTTGTGGGCGTTTGAGACTTTCAGGGGGGTGGTAAAAAACCCAGAGAAAATTAGAAGGCGTTGAGATGGCCAGGAGGGGCTTGGGCAGATTAACCAAATAT
Organism: Trichonephila clavata; assembly: GCA_019973975.1. Lineage (NCBI taxonomy): Eukaryota > Metazoa > Arthropoda > Arachnida > Araneae > Nephilidae > Trichonephila > Trichonephila clavata. The sequence goes on along the minus strand of BMAO01009953.1, from coordinate 71,150 downwards.
AGTCTAAAAAAGACTAAGAAAACACTCTGATTATTACTAACAAAAGTAAAATTTAATGCTGTTTACTTATGATGATTGCATGTATTAAAATCATTTCTATATTACATGTACGAAAATTCACATATTTCGGTAGTTCGAAAAGTGGATAAAAAACTTAAATATTACATTACATTCAGACCTACATTAAACCGAATGATATAGTAAATTTTAATTTCTGTAGTGCACGTGTTGTCTTTGTCTGTGAGCAGTAGGGAAAATGTTTCGTCCACTGGATTTCATTACGAATATTATTCAAGAAACATAATAAAATATGTTAATCAGGAATTAACGTATGATTCTTTAAAGGCTGAAACTGTCAATTTATATTTATCTTCGTATCATCAAAACCCCTGCCTGTCTTTATAACAGGTAAGCTCAAACTTTTATTCCACTCTTTTAAATGAAGAAATTCAGTAGCGTTTCAATTCCAAAACACTATCCTATCTATGACTAGATTATATAATATTACACAGTTTATTATATTTGTGGCAACAGCTATTTCAGATTCGCAAATAAAAAAAAATGGAGCTTCAGAAAACTTAAATTAAAAAATATATTCTATTAGTTATAGGATATGTTTTAAAACTTAACTCTTGTTTTCACCATGTATTAAGTACACTTTTATTCCTCTAGAGTGGGAGGGGCGGTATCGAAATATTCACTAGAAAAGTGGGCGCTAGCTCAAAAAAGGTTGGGAACCTATGCTCTAGATCATCATTCTCCAAAGTTAATCGGATATCGTCTGTTTCCACAGAAGTCCATTTCTGTCTGGTACAGTTAACACATTTTCCTTCTTCCACGTAAAAGTTTATTAGGAATTAATTATATAGGCAACTGTGCATCCCAGTCGCGGATATCGTCTTACCTATTGTGAAGCAAGGATCTGAAACGTGAAGCGGAGTAAGGTTCTTTTTTGGGGTCGCGAAAGAACTAGAGTAATCTTGCGCAAGGGTTGTAACTTGTGGTTGGCTTGGAGCAGATCTTGATATTTAATTTTTGGATTCAAATTGATCAAAGAACTCTCACCCTAAATGTATATTGTTCAATTTCTATTTTTCCATTCAATTTGAAATACATTTTCTTAAATTTGTAGTGGATGACACTTGATGTTAATACAGTTTATTGAGTCGCCCATCCGGTATAGTGGTTAGCGATGCTGACTGCTATGCCGTAGGGCCTGGGTTCGAATCCAGGAGAAGGCATGGATGTTTGTAAATGTATAGTGCCTTCGCGGCAGGGGGATACTCTAAAATAGCCGTCGAGCCGCAAGTCCTCTCGTGAGGTTGGTGAAAGGGGAAGAGAGGTGGGAGGCCCCTGAGTACTCCCAGGGTGTTCTCCCTCAAAATTGGGGTGGAACCGAGCCAAATCGTACTGTCACCTTCATGGTGCTCAAAAGCTACGTCTAACGACAGGCGTACAATATAATATAGCTCGATGCCATGATGAATTTCGTGGGCCTCGATCTGACTACGTCAGACAGGTGGCATTAGCAACAACAACAGTTTCTTAAAATATTAATTCATTAATTGAATTTAATTTTTAAATTTATTCCGCGTTATTTCTGTCGAAGTTACAACTGGCTGTAACAGATGGCGCCAGTACGTTTTTCTAACGAAGTAGGAATTGATTAAAATTTTTTTTACATTAATTGTTATTACTGTATTCAAGCGAGAACGGTTTCCACTATTGGCTGTATATCGCGGTATTTCACGACATCTTTTGATCTGGTGAAATTGTTCGGCGGTATAATACGTAAGTACCAAATAGATTTAAATATATAATTTTTATACTTTATATAAACCATATTTTTTACTTTTTTTTAATGGTGGCATCAAAAGACTGGTTGTATCATGAATTTTAGATGCCCTGTTATATTAGAATAAAAAAAAATCTATTTATACATAAAAAATCTTACTTTTACCTATATACTTTTAGCGAAAAAATTATTATTGGTTTTAATAAAAAAAACTAATGAATATAGCTTTTTTATTTTGCAATGAAAAGAGTCTACGAGAAGAAACACTTTTTTCAAGGTTTAAAAACTTAATTATCTCCTGCTTAGAAATACAAAATGTGTATTTTATGCTTGTTAAAATATTGTTTGGGTACGTATTTCTCCAATGATAAGTTTACAATTAAACTAATTAGTCAAATTTTCTTTCATTTTGTTGATCATAGGTATTTTTTTTTATCAAGCTCCTTTTTTCACGAGAAACTACCAATGACGTTGCGTCTTCTTAAAAACTTTTCGGAACCAATTAAAGAGTTTGAGGAGGAGTTTAATTAACTTCACATTTTTTTGTAAAACTTTCTTTGCTTACTCGTATAAAGTGCACTATTGATTCAGAAATTTACTGTCATCACATTTTCTTAGTAAAAAAAAAAATTCTTTCCTTGCTCCTTTTTTTAGCGCATTTGAAAAACCTTTCTAATAAATAAAATGTCAGGTTAACTTTTTAGTTTTTTTTACAGTAACGTTGTCTAAAAAAAGAGAAGTTTTTTACATTATTAGTCAATTATTATCTTATGAGGCATGAATCTAAATGGGAGTGATTAAAGTCTTTAATAGTAAAGTGAATTTATAGATTTTGATGTACTTAAAAAACAAAAGCAATTACATATATGCATGGTCTTCTTCCAAATGCAGAAGTTCACTCAATCAATTTATTAGGTTTTTTAGAATAATTGTAATCTATTCTGAATTGTTTTAGTAATTTCAATACATTTTCTTTTATCAGGAACCAAGCGTACAAACATCTATGATAACACATATTAAACAAGTAACATAAAAAAAAAATTTTAAAGTCAATTCCTACTTTGAATGGAATAAAAGAAAGTATTTTATTAATGATCGAAAATTTGAACGATATATATATATTGTTCAAATTTTCAATCGTTAATTAGCAAGATAATCAGCTAATCGTTAATCCAGATTAGCTTACCAAGTTGCAATAGGGGGAAGGTTGGCACCATCAAACTAATTTAACCCCACTTATCGATCCTAAGTCCGAGGTTGCACTTGGATATTTAAAAAAAAATTTATCTTATACAATATGAATCTCGTTTGAAAACATTATATATTTATTATTTTTATATTCGCCATTGATATTTTGGATAATTCGGATATATTAACGAATAATAAAATCTTTTATAATAAAATCCCTTTTATTTTTTAAAAATTTGCTGCTATGAAAAGATTTGTTTTAATTCTAATATTTTTTGTATCGGTATTTAAACGTATTTAATTTCTTGGCAATATTATGGACCATTTATTAAGAAAAAAAATTTATTCGCTATGTCAGTAGTTTTGAATAAACAGACATTAACATGCCTATTGCACGCATACCTTATAAAGTATTAAGTAAGCACGCTTATTTACGAATGATTTTAAAGATCTCTCATTTTTAAAGCTCATTAAATTCAAAATTCCTCGTCGCTTTTAAATTAACAACGATTTAGAATTATTTTTTAAACATTTTAATGTTCTTTTTCAACTGCAATCAAAAGTTTGAACTTAGATCAAGAATTTTTATAAGATACATTTGTAGTAGAAGGTTGGGCAAGCCTGATAGAACTATAAAATCGAACATGGAGTTCATAAAATAAGAAATTTCTCACGCAATGGTATCTAATATAAATAATACTTTGTCATTATAAAAGAATAGGGCAATAAAAATTTATTTCCTTTAGAAAACGAGGAGTATCAAATTCGTTATTTTAAACTTAAAAATGTCAACAGAATTAAGACTGTTTGCTTTTTGAATAAAAGAGTAAAACACAAACTCGGAAACTTTCCTAGCAGAAAAATGTACTTACTTGAATTATCACATTTTGACTTTATTAGTCTGTTTATATATCTTTAATGGTTTTTTAATCATCACGTTTCGTATTGTATCATTGTTTCGTTTCCTTTCTGTGTAATGCCGTTAGAAATTTTTTTATGTGGTAATGGAAGGAATTGATTATCCATTGAATATTTTTTAAATATTAAGATGTAATTAAATAATTGCAATATCGTAGAATCACAAGAACTTTTTTTGATATTGGAGCATTTTTTATACATAAAACGCTTCCAATTTGATTTGGGCTAAGACTAAGAAAAGGGAGATGATCTTTCGTTTATACAAATCCAAAAGAGTGTAGTTGTTTAATTCTTATTATTAGCTCACTCTTTCCCTATAATTTCCCTATTTTTTCCCTTTCCCTAAATTTGCAATCGTTAATAAAATACTTTCTATTCATCCAATCAAGTTCAAATAACTTTTTTAAACTTGTAGTGGATGACACTTGATATTAATACAGTTTTTTAAAATATTAATTCATTAATTACCTGCTAGCTAATTAAATTAATTACAGGTTTTCGATGCCAATTTAGATTTGTCTTCTTTGTTGTAATGATGTAACTGTTAAAACAATGACAAAAGTTAGCGTCCAAAACCGGTTTTTCAGCCAAACTAGCCAAACCGGGTGTGCATTGTTACAACAATGCAGACAAATCATGCTCTTTTTTCAATTTCTACTATTAGTTGACTCTCTCCCTATATATATATATACATATATATGTGTGTGTGTGTAAGGATAATTAAATTAGATCTAAAATTAAACCCTAGACCACTTCTAAATTTTATTTTCCCGTTACATCTTCAAGTATTAAATTTATTACCCAGTTCGGGAATGAAGAACACATGGCTTTAACAGATCCTCGCCACTCCTACCATTAATTTTTATTACCTGGTATTTCAAATATACCTCTTCAATAAGGAATGTACTTGAAAAGACATCTGGCTTTTGAGTAACCGCGGACTCTTGATTTTTAACACGTGTCCGTCTCTCTCTCTTACAAATCAGATTGCAAAGTGATTTCATGGAATAAAGACGGTTAAAATAAAATGTCTTGATGTTCACTCGCAAAACACGACAGCAATAAGCTGGCAGGATAACTGAAAATGCATTCTTAACTTTATTTTAAATCCCTCGAGAAAAATTAAAACATTTTAAAAAATGGATGCCAAAGTCAGACAACTACTATGGAAATTGCTTTAAAGGACTTTATGGAATCCGGAACGCACTGTATCTGTCTATGCTGAAGAGGTCGGGTTGCCGTGAATGAAAGAAACGTTCTCTGATGGCGAGGGAAAAAAAGTAGAAGCGTGCGTCAATATTCGAAACAGTGGGAAAATGTGCGATAATCCCGATGTGAATTTGACCAACATCGAATACATTATTGGAAGACCAACATCGAATTTATAATTGAAAATCACCATCGAATCCAATAATGAAGGAGCAACATCGAAAAATTTACAAAATCAAATCAACGAACAGCAAAAAAGATATGTGGATTACCGTCAACTAAAAATCTCTGCACGTAAGAAATAGAGGTCAGTGAAATTATTAGTTTACATTCATGTAATACAAAAGTGAGTGAATTTTATTTAACAAGACTCTTCGAAGAGGAACAGTAATATAAATGATATTAAACTTTTATATGGTATATTTTGTGTTAAGTGATGTTTATATTTAGAAGAGAAAGTAAAATGTGTTTTATTATATAAAATTTTGAGAAATTTTAATGAACTTCATTATTTTTTTTAAAATTTTTAAAGGATTTATATAATTTATATGATAGTATTGGTGTTATAAAGTTGAAAGATATTAAGTTAATTATTGGAGAAATAACTCTAATGTACTAATAATAAATGATATTGATTATGATGAGAAACAAAATTAAAGTCACATTGCATTCTTTTTATCCACTGAATTTTATTATTTTGTTAATTATTTTATTCATCAGTAACTTTATTAAATTTAAATTTAAAATTTTCTCATCTTGAAATTGTGTGTTTTGATATACTGGCCACATATCAGGATTCACTGTTTCTCGAAATTTTCCTTGTCTAAAATTAAAGTAATTTAACAATTTGAAGTTTATTTTGGAAATGATACAGTGGATCGAAGAGAATTCAATCATTATGGTTTTGTATATGTCTTGAAAAATTAAGAGGACAAACTTATTTAGTTTGATTTGTATACCTCTTATTGTTTTCATATTAGAATCCCTGAACATCTGTGATTTGATCACGCAGATTTGTCAGAGAGATGTGTTAGTATTAGTATGATGTAAATTATATTACTGAATGTGAAATGCGAAGGAGAAAAATTTGTCAATGAAATGAATAAGCTGAAAATTTACGGAGAGATTCAAAATATTTTATGTGATGATTTGAAATAAAAGTGAATATGGTGAAAAATTTACTATACTAATTTGTATGTGTTGTTGAAAAATAATTACTATAATAATGATAGATTTCTTTCTAGAGATGATTCCACTTTTCGAATCGAGATAAATAAAAGAGCTCTTATATTCTTATATTCTTTATTCTTATATCCTTATATTCTTTATTTCTTATATCCTTATATTCTTATATTGTTATCTTATATTCTTATAATACATATAAAAGGAATATGGTCTGGTGTGTTGAATAGTGTATAAGTGTTATATAAACTGTTCTCATATTATTAATCATATCATTTCATTAATGTCTATGCTTTGATATTTTAACAGTGTATTTCAGCTATGTATAATTTTACGTAACAAAATTAAGTAGTATTACGAGGGCGCCTGAGTAGATTTTAATAGAAAATTATTATCTTAATATTTGTGTATCATGTATTTTTAAAAATTATATTATTGTTTAATATGATAAATTTCCACGCATATACTACAAATAGATAGACTATGTGCTAGCAACAACACAAATCTAATAATATGAAAGATTTGGAGGAAACGTTAAGCTCTTTTCTGGATAAAATATAGATTTGAAAACGCTAATGTACATTTATGTGTAAGGAATTTCATTTTTATCAATTAATATTTTAGAAGTGTTTTATTTTGTTTATTGGTATAATTTCGTTTATTGTATTGTATTTTGATTTTATTATTCGTATTACTTAAATCTATTTATTGTGTGTAAAATGTATTTCTATATTATGTAATGTGCTGTTTTGTATATATCGAAAATTTATTATGTTTGTAAGAGAGAAAGGGGCACCATTACTCCAATTTTAAAATGGGGGGGGGGAATGTAAGGATAACTAAATTAGATCTAAAATTAAACCCTAGACCACTTCTAAATTTTATTTTCCCGTTACATCTTCAAGTATTAAATGTATTACCTAGTTCGAAAATGAAGAACACATGGCTTTAACAGATCCTCGCCACTCCTACCATTAATTTTTATATTACCTGGTATTTCAAATATACCTCTTCAATAAGGAATGTACTTGAAAAGACATCTGGCTTTAAAGTAACCGCGGATTCTTGATTTTCAACACGTATCCGTCTCTCTCTCTTGCAAATCAGATTACAAAGTGATTTCATGGAATAAAGACGGTTAAAATAAAATGTCTTGATGTTCACTCGCAAAACACGACATATATATATAGTTCAAATTTTCAATCCTTAATAAAGTACTTTCTATTCATCCATTCAAAGTAGGAATTATAACTTAAATTTTTTTTATATTACTTGTTTTTATGCTGAAACAATTTTATTTTATTTATTTTATGCCAAAAGAGATTTTCACTCTGTAGGTGCGTGTGGTCGCGGCAGTCCCCAAGTCAGAATCGTGGGTTCATTACCAGCATTGTTTCAGAACAGCTGCGTAAAATTACGAGCTCTTTCGCCAATGACCTGGCGCCAAATTAAATTTAATTCAGATAGAATGTGTCTATAATGACCCATGAGCCTGACCTAAGAAAAATATGGATTATAATTGGATAGTTACGAAATCCAGTCTGGACTCGAAAGAAAGTCTCATATGGGATAAAAAATTTTCAAAATACAGATGAGGTGCCATCACAATTATTGTACAACTCTAGCGCAATTTTAATTAAAATAAATACGAACTCCGTAATTTATACAGTAAAATACGTTTAACGCGAAAGTGCCAGTTAACACGAAACAATGCAACAATCCCGACAAAATACAGTGGTACCTCGACATACGAGTGCCTCAACAACGAGTTTTTCGAGATGCGAGCCGGCGAGCGAGTGATTTTTAGCTTTGAGTTACGAGCGAAATTCGAGATACGAGTTCGGTTTAGCAGGTCAGCCGGTAGTAGCATCCATCACGGTCAGTGAATCAGTTAGCAGCGTGCTTCCGCTGTGATAAGTTGTGTAGTTGTGTTCGCGTTTTGTGTTGCGTTTACATTTACATTTACAGTTGTAGTTCATTTATTTTTATAACCATGGATCGGAAGAAAGTTTGTGAAAAGTCCAGTGCTAAGAAAACGATGATGAGTATTGAATTAAAACGTGAAATAGAGGAGATATAAGAGTTACAGTCACAGCAGCATACGGAGGTTATGCAAGAAATTGGTTTCGAGGAGTCAGAGGAGGAGGTTATTTCTACAAGTGAGATAAAGGAGATCTTAGGAATGTGGGAGAGTTTCACAGTTCGTGGAAAAGAAACACCCAGAAAAAGTTGCAACAGGTCGTGCATCTGATCTTTTTAATGACACTTGCCTAACTCATTTCCGGAACATTCTGAGAGGGAGGAAGAAACAAACCTCCTTGGACAGGTTTTTTTCTAAACGGCCTACAGGTGAAAGCGAGAAAAATGTAGCGAAAAAGGCAAAGACCAGTGAGGATATCTAATTTATTTCTTTACATTCTCTTTTTTGTTTTTGTACAATAAATATTTGTCATTTATAAATAGGTTTTTATTATTCAAAACCACGTAACAAAAATAACTGGGGTGACATTTTGGGGGTTGGAACAGATTAATGGTAGTTCAATTGTTTTGTATGTGGAAATTTGCTTCGAGATACGAGTAATTCAAGATACGAGCAAGGTTGCGGAACGAATTAAACTCGTATGTCGAGGTACCACTGTACTGTGTACTTTAATGCATTTTTTCTCTTAACAAGAAACAAAAATGAAGTTTAACACGAAAAGATTTCCCTTCTGGGAATGAACAAAATACTTAAAACACCAGACGAAGTTTGAGAAAGTTTCTGTATTAATGGACTATCCTACTGCATAAGCGGAAGAATTTGTTGCTATATATGATGATAATGTATTTATAGTCCAAATTATGTCACAGATATTTTGGAGTTAGTTCAAAGCTGAAAAAACATCGTTGATGCAGCTTTTAATGAGGAAATTGAGCAGCTCCTGTTCCCACGTCGTCCGAAATAAGGAACATTATGAAAAGTATGCGCAGTTATTTAAACACACAATCTTATGGTGAAGTGAATGACAAAACGATTGTGCGATTTGTTGACCATTTGATGCTAAAAAAGAAACGCAAAGGAAAATTCAGACTATTTTCCCCAAACTCAATAAATGTTTTGTTTTTCAAAGAACCTGAAAATTTTGAATTAAATTTCGTTAAATTTTCATGAATATTTTTTGTTTCATTGATTTTGATTACAAACAAGAATATATACATATATATGAAAATAAAATGTACTCTCATAAACTTAATTTTGTTGAATATATGCTTCTTTTTTGCAATATTCTTTAACACAAAACATATTTCAGTCCCCTCAGTTTCGTGTTAAGATATGCGACTGGTTGCGACAACTTTTTTCTTAAAAAAATGGAGATATGGGGATTTTTTTTCTTCTTATTTTTAGATTTGTTTAGTACATTTTAAGAAAAATATGCTAAAATTAAGAAGAGAAAAAAGAAATTATTATTACTAAAATGGAAAAAAAAAATAGGTAAAAATTGACACAATATAGCATAAACGCGGTCCATTCTGTACCAAAAGTTTATGAACAAGTTTTCAATTTTTTCATTCTAATGTGTTGCTATGTTATTCATTTTTGAAATGACCTTCAGTATAAAAGATATATATTTTTTTTACAAAAACTAGAGCCCTTTATCTCAGTTATTAGATGAAATTGCTTAAAAAAAACAGTGATTATATTCACATAAGAGACTGTAAATTTTGCAATAAAACAGTGATTGATAAATCTGAAGCTTAAAGCAATTCTACTATTATACAGAACTTACAGAAAAAATTTCACAGTTCATTATTTTCAAAATTTTTTTCAATCGCTGGCGCCCCGTTTGAGTATTTAAAAAAAAAACATATTTCGAGAAAAAGGGGTTTTAAAGTATAACATCTTGCTTAAAGTAATGGCGTATGCTTTTACTAAAACACTTGTATTTTTTGTTTTAGTGAACAGAAAATAATAAACTTGGTATTTTTATAAAACGAATAAGATGGCGTATAAAAGAAAATAAACAAAATTTGTCAATTTTTGGCAAAATTCGCAATTTTAGGGTAGTCGGATGCCTTAAGTGATTTTCACTGCATTTATAAAACATTAATTTTCAAGAAATTTATTCGAAGCTATAGACTAAATACTAATTCAGTTATTTAGCAAAAAGTTAGTTAATTTTAATATCAACGTTAGCATTAATATTCAAATTGGTAAACTTGTCGCTTACCAGAAATAAGATTTAAATATTATTTTTGCAATCCTCTATTTCAGAATAATACTGAAATCTATTGGATATGTGTACTTAAATGCGATATAATTGGAACTTTTCTGGGATAAACCGTTTCGGAAATAATCTAAAGATCATAAACTCCTTTTGTAATAATAGTAAGTGTTTTCGAAATTTCTAACACTCAATTAAAAGTATCAAGTTTCAGAATCACTGTTAATCAACATCGTTTAAAGGTCCAATGATTACTAAAAACAAATCACGGTTTAATTCGACAGGACTTCGATGGTGTTTGCTTTATAATAAGTCCCTGAATTCCTATGTAGTTGCACGTCTTGCGAATCGATTTCGGAAATGTTTGGTGATTAGTTCATTAATGCTCAGGTTCTTAAGGGAGTTTGTTTCCATTTACCCTGATTTTTTTTACTTTTTCAGGCGAATATGTAGATCATAGTGTATGTACAAAATTTGTGATAACCAAAGAAATAATCCCAGGAAAAATTGTAAAAAAAGCACTGTTCTCTCAGTGTGGTGAGGTCGAAAGGAAGACTAGCAATATTCCAAAATAATTTCAATTTATTTTCAGTATCAACAACAACGTAAAATCTATTAACCAAGTCTAGAGATGTGCCCAAATTCTAAAAATAAATTACAACAGCGAGGCAGACGAGATACGAGAATACTAAATATACAGATCACTGATGTCCAAGTAATAACTTCTAATTCTTTTGGTGACCTAATCTAAGTTAATTTCTATTTGACAAATTGTCAACTTTAATATTACAATATTCAGTTACTAAGTATCCACGCCTTATTTCACGTTTAATCAATTACTGCTAGCCGTAGCAGTCTAACCTCTCTCTAGAATCTCTATCTCTAACTAGAAAGTTTAATCTTTATGTACAAGATTTAATTTGCATACTCACATCTTCTTCGCAGGAAGGTTTTCAATAAAATAAATTTTAAAGACAATTTTTCCATAACAGGATTTGTTAGTTGAAAAATCCTGAATACAGACCCATGACAACTGTATTTGATTTGAGTTTAATTAACGCCGCACATTTTGAAGCAACAAGAGGGATATTAGCGACGAACCTTGATCAAGTGACGAGGACGACACCAAAGATGGTCTCCATCTTTCTCAACTTTCACACCAAGTCAAAAGAAGGATAATGAGCCGTGACATATTTATATTAACGTCGCACTATAAAGATGTACTAGTACTATTGGCAACAGACCTCTTAATTTTGAACCATGTTCAAGTGACGAGGACGGCACATGAGCTGGCACCCCTGTTCTAACTTTCCCACCACACCAACGAGAGGACGTTTTAGCTTCCATATATTTCACGTGTATGGGCTCCCCATCTGCACGGCAGATCTTCAGCAACTCATGACACGCCAGCTAGGTGTAATAGGTTACCATAAAATATGAAGAACATTCTCCGTTTTAAGAAATAAACTTATGAAAAAGTCATTTTTAAACCAAATTTTCTCTTTGAAATTTGCAGCGACCACTCGTTATCTTCCAATTTAATGTTTTTGGTTTGTATTCACACTGTCCTAGATGGGCTGTGAATCTATTAAAGTATCCGAATAAGTTCGGAGGCCAATTTTTCAAAAATTGATTTTCAGAATTAATTTATAATTTTAAAGAACATAAATAGGCTTAAAAAGCCATATTTATTAAATAAATAACATGTATCACCTTTTGTTTTTGAAAAAAATATTATTTTTATGAAATTTTAGCAACATTTTTAAAGTTAAGAAAAACGGTATAAATAAAAATAAATTGCACATAATCCAATTTTAGTTTCATTGATATACTGCTTGATCCTTCTGAAGTGTCACAAATCACAGAATAAAAAATATTTTAAGAAATAAATATTTTATTAGCATTTTAACATTTGATGTTAAGGATTTTTCATCAAAATTACTGCATGTTTTAAGCTAAAAATGGCTGTAAAATGTAATTAAATGTAAGTGTCATAAAACCTGCGGTTTGATATACTCTGAAGGGCCCATAACATATATATTATAAATTTCATTGAATTTAATTGGATTGTTTTGGAGATATCACGTTTTTCGTGTACAAATTATCGTAAAAATTTCATTCTTCAACAAACGCCTTTAGATAAAATAAATGCTATAAAAACAACTTAAAAAACTCTCTAGTTTTGCGCGTATCAGTCCTTCTCTCTCAATAATTAAATTTCTTTTTTCCCTAATGGCTCAACCAATACCAAACATCAAACACCTAAAAAGCACTTTTTCAACCTATTCGGATGTATCCGACTACTTGAGACAAGTTTTTTTAAAAAAAAGATAGAGATATGGGGATTTTTTTTTGGTGCTTTTTAGATATGTTTATTGCTTTTTAAAAAAAGTATACTAAAATTAAGAAGAGAAAAAGAAATTATTATTACAAAAATGGGTAAACATTTACAAAAAACTACATAAACGGGCCTATTCTGTACCAAAACTTTTCGAACAAATTTTAAATTTTACAATTCTGATGTGTTGCTATGTTATTCAATTTTGAAATGACCTACAGGATAAGAGAGAGATATTTTAGTTTTCACAAAAACTAGAGCATTTCTTAGTTATCATATGAAATTGCCTAAAAAACAGTGATTATATTCACATAAGGGGCTAAATTTCGTAATAAAACAGTGATTGAGATAAATCTGAATGTTAAAACAATTCTACTATAATACAGAACTTACAGAAAAAATTTCGGTTAATTATTTTTTAGCAATCGCTGGCCCCGTTTGAGTATTTTCTAAAAAACATATTTCGAGAAAAAGGGATTTTAAAGCATAACATCTGCTTTTACTAAAACACTTTTTTGTTTTGTTCTAGTGAGCGGAAAATTAGAAACTTGGTATTTTTATAAAGCTAATAAGATGGCGTATAAAAGAAAATGATAAACAAAATTTGTCAATCAACGGTGATTAATAAATCTGAAGGTTAAAACACTTCTACTATTATACAGAACATACACAAAAAATTTCAGTTTTTATTTTCAAAATTTTATTAGCAAAAGAGATTTCCCCGTTTAAGCATTCAAAAAACACACATTTAGAGTAAACCGCGTTTTAAAGTATGACATCTTGCTTAAATTAGGTGGCATCTGTTTTAACAAAAACACTTGTAGTGTTTGTTCTAGTGAACGGAAAATAATAAACTCAGTATTTTTATAAAGCTAATAAGGTGTGCCATAAAATAAACTTATAAAAATTGGTTTCAAATTTTGGCAAAATTCACAATTTTAGGGTAGTTCGATACCTTAAATTAATGGGTACATAATGCTATTTTTTAACATTATATTTCTAAATTAAAATTTTAGAAAACTTAAATTTATTGAAATAAAAATGTTATTACTTATTGCGTTTAATATTTACTATGCAATATTGATAAGGCGCTATTTGCTTCTATAATAATTACTTGATATTCTTGCGACTATCTGTAGGTACATCTGTACTCGCAAACGTTCGAGAAGATATCTCTCCACTCCATCCCCTTCAAAATTTTTGTGTGAACTAAATTTGTGTGTCTTTTCAAAGCCATACGACATAATATTCTCTTTATAGTTGAAATATTTTCCCTTATTTGTCCCTGGATTCCTCGACTTGTCCGAATAATACCTGAAGTGTTAATAGATCTATTGTGCTATGTTTAGGATCTCGGAAGTTCCAACTTCTGTAGTATCAAGTCTTGATATGCACCTCAAGTTTAATGTACCACAAAAATGTTAAACATGTCGTCTGGCAATTCTCAAAGGGCTTAGCAGTGTTTTAATCAGCCCCTTTGTTAGAACCTTGATACGAAATTAGTTGAAAGGTTGTAGTAGCTGAACACCTTCCCTCCATCTTAGCACTGACTTTAACCTTAACTATGCTTGACCGGATTTGAACCGCCTATCTGTGGTCTTCAGACATCTGTCTAGACAACTGGCTGTTTGCAGGTTAATCGTATAGAGCGAAAGGAATTCGTCACTGTGAGTCAATTACTAGAAGCATTTGCTCCTAACATCCCCATTTACTCCTTTAAATTCATGGGAAAGAACCTGTTTCAAATTAGTTTTGTTAAATTAGGCGGAGATTCAGAAACGTATTTTAGGAAGTGAAGAAAAACTCATGCTAAGCCTAATGTGGGAGTTATTTTTCAGAAGATGCATTATAGGGAATTTGTTGTATTTAATTAATCAGTGATAATATTGGGTTGATGCATAACTATCCGGCGTTTTTTTCAACAAAATTTATTTAACAAAATCAATAAAAATATTTAACAAAAACATGTTTAAGTGATTATTCGGGAGCGTAGTCACCGTCTACTTCAATTACTGCTTCCCATTTGCTTGGAGACGGTCGATTCCACGAGCCAGAAGTCACGTTTCTTAGAGGCGATCCACGCTTTGACATCGGCCACCAAGTCATCCGATCGTCGATCCCGAGCCTGATCATCGAAATCCGATATGGCCGACCTCTTCCTGGCTTATCCTCCAAGCTGGTATCACCTGATTTAAAACGGGAAAACCACTCCTTACACTGACTTTCGCTGATTGTTCCTTTGCCAAAAAGTTCGTTGAGATCGCGAAATGACTGTGCTGCTTTTTCATCCTTTCTCGAAGTGGTAGAGCGAAATATGGAGAATACGACTATGGGTTTCGACACTCATTTTTTTAAAACAATAAATAAGATTATTTTTATACAAAAATAATAAACATAACAAATATAATTTATATCAGCGGTTAAAAAACGCGCTGATATAAACGCCGGATAATTATGCATCAACCCAATATGTTACCATTTATAAATGTCAAAATCGTCAGATGGCGCCACCAGATAGTGTTTGTACGGTTCCCCTCTAGTTGAGGGACGGAAACTACAAGGGAGAGACTCATTAGGCTGCTTGAGATCTGGTGGGCATCATCGAGAGGGAATCTTTCCCAATGTTAATTTTTTTATACATAAAATATAGAACTGTGTACATATAAATTTAGAGGCTAGAAGAATACCTATGTACAGGAAATACACCAGAGATGGATCATTTGTGCTTATTGAATGATTCCTGATTCATCACAGCGCTATAATGTTTATAACTATTATTAATATTTAAAATTATGTTGATTTATTGTCTAAAAAGTAAAAAAAGAGAATGCTTACTGCAGATTGGTAGCTGGCGTGGCCAAGTCTCCAATGGTGGTGAGTGTCAGGGTGGACCAATAGACTGATCCCAGGTACTTTCTCACCAGTGGTGAATGTTCCGGATTCTCGGGATTCTTATACGCCCAATTGCCCTTGAACCCTTCCAGTTCGGAAAGCATGTAATAAAAGCATCCAAACCAGTGTGCCAGCAAGAGCAGGACGTGTATGAGATTGGCCACTCGCCATAGGTTAGGGTAGGCAGTCCTCGATTCTACGGCATAGTAGAATTTGTAGATTCGTCTCGCTTTTAGAAACCTAGAGCCCGAAAGAAGACGATAAGAGTTAGTATCTACATACTCAATAAATTTCGATTTTGTGAAAATCTTTATAAAGCAATTCTCCAAGTTTTATTGTTGTACAACCAAGTATTATAACACTTAGCTTCCGTGTATAAGTTTGAGATACTTGCGCAATTTAAAATGAGAAGGAATCTCACTTAACACATTCAAATTTTTAATTTACGAGTTTTTCTTAATGTTTCATCTTTACTTATGAAAAATTAAAATAAAGAACTAAAGTTGTTTTTATTTGTATTATCACTAAAGAGAAAACTTTCCCCCGCAAAATGCATATTGTTCACAGATATTTCTCATAGAAAATGATATGAACTATTTTATCAGGCAAAAAGAAGGCAATCTACTCCGTTCGAATTTTTAATATACAGTAGAACGTCGTTTATCCGAATCAATTGGGACCGGACACCGTTCAGATAAGCGATTGTTCGGATAACCGAAAAGCGATTGTGATCCATACAGTATATGAAACCGGACACTGTACGAATATTGAAAATCATCACATGCGGGAAACGTGCTTGAAGAAAAAGCAAAATAGGTGCAAAATGTCGCAATTTTACCTTGATTGTGAAAAATAATCACTTATTCTTCGCTGTACCATTGTACACCGTTGTTTTTTCCCTGCAAGGTCTCCGATTCTCTTCAGCAGCAGTAGTTGAGTAGGACAGCACTCTGATTGTTGTTCGTACCACTCCATAGCTGTCTCTAACGCAGAAAAAGGATCAGCATTTGATGGACTCTTGCTATTTTCGCCGTTGTTGTTGTCTTTGTCTTCATCCGTTTCATCGTCGATAGGGTCGGATTCTTCTTGCACGGAAGTCACAATCTCGTCATCATTTGGCATTTGAAATCCACAGTTTTTTTGCATCACATATCATCCAGGTTTCTACATCAACAAAACTCAACAAAAGAGCCCGTATACACCCCCTCACTTGGAAACATACTGTCCTAATATTCCGCTCAGATGTTTACCAAATCACCCAACTGAAATTCCCAAAATATCCTCACCTTGGGATTTCCCGTCACTTTTGGCCTCACGCGAAACACTTGTTGAGCATTACACTGTTCGAAAACGTATCCGGACTTTGGTTCGGATATTTGACGCTCCGGTTAATGAACGTTCGGATAAACGACGTACTACTGTAGGATGAAATATAATTGAGAATCATACAATCCTCCTCTTAAAAACTACTGCGGCTTTTTATCAATGTAAAACATGTTTAATATTTAAATAAGTAATTTATGTTGTAAAAACTCTTAAATTAGTGGTAAGTAACGAGATATGTTTGACATATTCTTTAACGCATGTGAATAAACACAGAGGAAGTCATTTTTATTTAATCAACGAAATTTCGGAGTTGAGGATTTAAGTCTACGTCCTCTATCTATTGGTACGCAATGAACAAAGTTGGTGAAGATTTTTAAATTAATATTACATATATCAAAATTCAAGTAACCAATATACAATTGAAAAAGGTAGTCAAATTAAGAACTTATATTACGCCTTTTCTTTATTTTGATGAGAAGATTATTAAAGAAGACACACTCCTTATGATTGGTTTGATTTAAACTGACGTTCTTCTAGAACGTTCTTCAAACTTTTTTTTTTGTTGCGGTACAACTTTTAACAATTTCAAAATTTGGCAGGCACAATAACAATTAAATAAGTTTTAAAAAGTTTTACTTACCTGTAATGCACTATGTAAAGTAGTTTATAATAATAATTTTCGGTGTTAAATAAAATAATGTGCACAACAAAGACAATAAAGTGTTTATTGAGTAATTAATTACAAATTAACCATAAGAATACATTTAATGAGAAATTTGAGCTTGATGAATTCTGATAATTTCGTTTATGCTGGGTTATAAAAATGATAATACCACTTTCATTTCGTCATCTACATTTAAAAGTCTCGATCTTTTTCAATTCCAACACTATTATTTCACTCTCCATATATGTATATATATATATACATTGAACTTGTAGTGGAAGGCACTTGATGTTAATACAGTTTTTTCAAATATTAATTCATTAATTAAATTAAAAAATGAATAAACAGTATCAAACAAAAATAATAGTTCAACAGCCTATATAGAAAGGAAAATTGTTCGTTGTGTCCCTGTAGGGCAACGGACAGCGCGTTGGACTTCTAATCCAAAGCTCGTCGGTTCGAATCCCACCTGGGATGGCCTAATTTCTGAGAATGTGATTTCTTTTTTACTATACTATTTTATTAGAATAATTAAATTTAATTAATGAATAAATAGTAACAAACAAACAAAAAAATAGTCCAACACTATATGTAGAAAGGAAAATAGAAAATCGCTTTCTATTTTGTCAATTAATATTATGGTTCTGACATATGTTTACGCATATTTATATTAATTGTAACTATTTAATAAAAAGTAACTAAAATAACATTTTTCTTTGTTGACCTAAGAAGGAATTGATTTAATATTTTTTTATACATTACTTGTTTAATTTTCTTTTTTCATGCTAAAAATTCGAATTTACGCAAATAAGATGTAGAAAATTATAACAGTATTTTTAAAGCTTTTTTGTCTATTATGATACAATCGCCTCTTAATTTTATTATAAAAGGAATTAATCAACTCTTCCGAATGTTTTGTGAAATTAAAACTCGATTATTACAGAGCGAAATAAATTTTTCCTCTTCATTCAAAGTTAAATCATATACAGATGTATTACGGATCAAAAAAATTTTTTTTTATAACCATATATCCACGAAAGGGTAAGTTAAATATACCAAGGGTACCCTTAGTGTTTCTTTCTATAAAACGGCCGAATGATTCGGTTCTGGGTTTTATTTTTCCCCCCACAGAGTTTAATTAACAATTTAAAAGAAAATTAGCGGCACACTTCAAGAATTTCGCGGCACACAAAAGTGCCTCACAGTGGTTGAGAATCATTATCTTAGAACAACACGTTATTGAACAACCTTCCTCTAACCCTCTAGTCCAGCGATACTCAACCTGTGGCCCGCGAGCCATTTTAAGTGGCTCGGGCAGTGCCCATTGCTCTGAAAAATTCACTTACTTAGGAACAATACATCAAAAATTCAGCGTCAAGAAATCAAATTTTTGAATTTTTTTTTATTTGTAACAGTTGCGGTTAGTGATAACAGACAATAGTCGAGTAGTGACAATTTTATGGGTGGAACTAATTCTTAACTATCTTTCATACCTTGCAAGCGAAAAATATCGGAAGAAAATACATCGTTTCAAGACGATTGGGAGGTTGACTATTTTGTAGTGAAAAATAAACATGGATCAGAGCAATTGTGTTCGATTTGTCACGAAAATGCTGTATTTAAAAAATACCAATAAACAGGAATCATTCAGTGACACTTTTCCTGGAAGATCTCTTTCAAGAAGTAATAAATAGGCTTTCTTGAATAATCTTTGCAACAGCAACAAAGTGTATTGTCAGTGGTAATGTCACAGCGGTAACAAAGACATCTTACGAAGTTTGTTATATTATTGGTAATCATATGAAACCGTTTACTGATGCAGATATTGTGAAGAGAGGAGTGTTTCTTAAATGCTTCTAATTCAGTGTTAGTGACAATATATATATATATATAATTATAATCAAAGAAGCAAAACAGGAGTTAAAATATTTTGATCAATTTTCCCATACCTTAACTTTTCATCCTCATAATGCGGCCAGCGTGAAATTGCTAACATATGTATGCGGCCCACCGCGAAATAGCTGACATATGTATGTGGCCCAGCAGAAAAAAAAGGTTGAGGGTTGAGTACCCCTGCTTTAGTCCCTCTGGAATGGAGGGAGGGGGAGTCCATTCTTATGGACCAGAGGGAGTACATATTTTTTTTATTTTATCGTTTTATATTAAATAAATAGAGTTTAAAAATAAAATATAATATGAATTTTATAAAATAGTATCTGTGTGGATTGATGCAAATAAGTTTTATAATCTTAGGTTGAGTTATTTAGGCTCGAATACATTCAAGATTTCTGTTACTTGATAAAAATTTGTATTCTACATTTGTTCCTTAGCAAATCAGATTCTACTAACATATATAAAAGTTTACTAACAGGATTTTCGATACTTCATTTATTCGTTTCAATACACTCATATTTTACGAAAAGAATTCTTGTATCGTTTTCCGTTACTTTGAGACATTTATTTTCTTATTCTTTTTAAGAGGGAAATATTATCTTTAAAACGTAAAGTAAACAGAGTACTACAGAAATAAACAAATCCGATATTCATTCCAAAAGCAATCTTACAATAGCAGAAAAACCTTGCTATTGTAAGATCGCTAGCAGGAAAATTCTGCTTACAATTTAACAATAGGTATTTTATAAAACATTTTTGTGCACCTTTGTCAGAACTTCTTTTGAATGTTTATTATTTTTTTTTCGTTGCAGGGCATTCTTGAAAGTCTAAAAGATTCTAAGAGGAAAAGAGAAGAAAGAATTGAGAATGGCAACAAAGAAAGGAAAATTGGTTTAAATTCATAACTGTTGTTTGTAGCCAACAAAATATTAAAATCGTTACTATTACAGAAATTTTGGTTTTTAAATCTTGTGATTATCGTCGTATTAAATGCAAATAATATTTATATTGGTTCGAAGAATTCGTTATTATAATTCATTTTTGTAAGAAAATTTAATAAAAAAGTTTGTTTAATGGTGTTATTTGAAATTTTAAAAATTATTTCAAGTTAAAAGTAATATCAGAGCTGTTTGTATATAATTTTGCTAATAACGCAAAACGTTAAATTCGAACAATATGAAAAGGAAATTACAACAGAAAACAATTAATGTAAAGGAAAACTTCAATTTTTAAAGGATAACATGACTTTTAGTCTCAACCGTCCTCGTACACAGACACACACACACGCGCGCGAGGTGTATAAATTAATTTTTTTGATATTTCTGATGAAAACGGACTCATGTAAATATTATGTTATTTGGAATATACGGTGTATTTAATAATTGTATATTTTTTACTTCTTTATCATGTTGAACACGGTAGATAATCTTTTAAATTCAGAAAATGTACAATAAAAGATAGGTTCTTTTGAAGTAAATCATAATTTATGTGGGACACTGCAGTAATTATATAATACACTTTCTTCCAAGAAGAAACAACGGACATTCGTAAAATTTACAATAGCACAAAGTTTATACAGCAATACAAATTCTTAGCCACAATATCACACTAAATCAATGAAACGCACAGTCACTGTCAAGCTTTGACTCCATTGTTCCCTCCATGCATTGTTCTTACATATGCCGGAAAAAGCATTCAAGAAACTTCTAAATTATTCTAGAAATCTTCTGGATTCTTGCAGATACATTTATTTTTATCGCCAAATTATGTGACTTGGAGACACTTGGAAGCCAAATTTATATCGAAAATCATTCTGATTCATTTATTATTACAAAAAGAGTAATTTCTCCCATAGACTGCAAATGAACTTTATGGTCACAGCACCCTTTCGGTAGAGAAGCGAACTGAGTCCGAAATTTTCATCTGTACATATAAAGAAAATCGACTCACTCATCATGATATCAACGAAACTGTTAGACCTAAAGACTTGAAATTTGGCAGGCGTTTTCCTTTTGTTGAGTAGATATCCGCTAAGAACGGGATTTTTTTTTGTTGCGAAAATTGATTCCCAAGGAAGTGAATGAACAGGGATGAGAAAGATAAAAATTCTTATTTTTGAACTACCAGACTTACAATCCTGAAATTCGGCAAAAATGTTCCATGTGTTAAGTAGATATCTGCTAAGAACTGATTTTCCTGAAATCGTTTCTCAAGGGGGGAATTGCAGGGGGGGGGGGAATTCATCCCTTTTTTTTTTGAAGCACTAGATTTTTATACACTTTAAATTTGGAAAACAAGTCTCGAGTTGAGATCCACTAAGAACGTGTTTTCCTGAAACCGTTTCCCAAAGGAGATTGTCTGGAGTTAAGGAGGGTGTTATATATTTTAAATAAATTCATTGTGTGTGTTTGCTTTCTTTATACTTGAAATTTGGTAACAATGTTTCTTTGGTTGATATAAATGGGGTTGGCGAAAATCGACTTCGAAGGGAGAAGATCATGGGGGGCGTAACAAGATAGAATTTCGTCTAAGAAATTCAAGACCTGTCCTTTTGAAATCAAGAGAAGAGATATATAGGAATGTTTTTCAGTACATTAAGTGATTAATGATAGTTGTTTAGATAAGTGATTGAGTGAGTGAATATTAACGTCGCACTGTTCAGCTACACGAGAGCTTTGGCGACGGTCCTCGTAATTTTGAACCATGATCAAGTGACGAGGACGACACCTGATCTGGCACCCCCTTTCCTAACTACCAAATCACACCAACGGGAGGACGTTTGAGGTCTCGACAGATTTAACGTGCATCGCTCCCCATACACGGCGGGTCTTTAGTGGTACTGGGCTCGGACTCGTGATATGCCAGCTACGATTCGATACCTTGACCACTCGGCTACTATGACCACGATAATACTTAGATAAAAACAACATAGAGAGATGATATACAGTCATACAGTATAGTGAAAACCTCAGCAATGACTATCAACATTATAAAGGAAATGGTATAGAGATAAGATTCTATCAAAAAAGAATTTTAAAACAGTTACACTGCAAAATATTCGTAACAAATGAAATAACTGTGAGGAATATATTATTTTGAGTCTGTGAATTCTCATATCCTTCTATCAGTGAAAATACAAAATCATTCACGGCAACTTTATTGAAATTTGTTTGAATAAAACGCACAAAATAAAATCATGAATAACTCATACTTTCTTAATGTAAACAATTCTGAATGTAAATGCATTGTAAATGTTTAAGTGTTTTTGTTTGAATTCATCGAAAAATGTATTTATATTGATTGAAAATAGCTGAGTTTCTTTGAAATATAAATTAAAATTGTCTAGACATGAATTGTTTTTTTAAGCAAATAACGTAAGTATGGTGTTATTTATAGATTCATGATTCAGAATATAATAATTCTTTTTAAAAAAGTAAAGCAGGTGTATTTCAGTCACATCTATTGATATAATAACTAATAGATTTCTTAAGCAATTGCATTGCTATAAACATCACACATGGAATTTTGACATTCACAATTCCACGATTATTAATAATTTAATTATGTTTACTAAATGTATAAAAACATTTTGGTCGACTCGTCGACTCTTTTTTAAAGAATAAACTTCTTTTGCCTTTAAACATAATTTTATTTCGCAATCGCGTCTGAAAAAATACACTCTAACCGCCTGTACGTTTCCCTTCCCCTACAACTTGTGTTGGTCGCTTATTTCATTTAATATTCCCGTGTTCTAAAAACACACTTTTATTTCTAAAATATATTAAATTTAAATGATGAATTTTGTCACTGTTTTTAAGTTGATACTGATTTATCATAGAAGAATAGAGCCGAATAGAAAACTTTAATTAAATGCGATACTTAAGCAACTAGTTGGGCAGAATTTAATTTTAGATGAAATTGGTTTTAATACATAGATTCCTAGTTTTAATCTCAAAATAAAGTTTTTCTATTGCAGCGGACTATCTCGAGAGGATTCTCTCTTATAAGCCGACATGGAATAATATACTGTAATTTTTTTTTTACTTTATCGGACATCTCTTTACATGAACCACCATCAAAATGCACTTACAATATTTTTATATACTACTGTTTGTTCAAAAATGCAACACCATGAAGGAATCATCAACGTTAAATGAAAATTAATGCACAAATGACTTATATTAGTACAAATAAATGACGAAATTTTCAAACAAAAAAAAACAATAATAAGTATCCGAAATCAGTATTTGGTGTAACCACCACGCAATGCAATAAGTGCTGCTATAAGATGTGGCATGGAGTCAAATAGATTTTAAATGTCTTCTTGTGGAAGAGAATTTCATATTGCTTGTATGCGCAGCAAAAGTTTTTCTTTTGAAGCTGCAGGACACGGATCACAAGCGAGAAGCCGACCAACCAAATCCCATACGCGCTCAATAGGCGACATATCCGGCGAATAAGCAGTCCAAGGAAGAAGTTGCATGTGTTGGGCTGAACAGAAGTCTCGAACACTCTTTGTAACATGTGGACGTGCATTATCCTGCTGAAAGATAGCTCCAGGGATGCCTTGAAGGAAGGGAACGACATCGGGCTGTAGCACTTCACGGACTACCTGTTGCTATTGAGATTACCCTCAATTTGTAGCAAATTGGATCGTTCCATGGTACGAAATCGCAACCCAAACCATAACTCCGAGTGTTAGACCACTATGTCGTTCTATAACGCACTCTAGAAGGCAGCGTTCACTGGAATAGCGTCTAACACGAATACGGCCGTCATGTCCCCATATTGAAACGAGATTCATCTGAAAAGACAACTTGGTGCCAATTAGCTTGCCAGGCTCATGAGCCCATTGCATACGCGGCCGTCGATGGTTTGCCGTGAGGGGTACCCTGTATAAAGGCACCCTTGCAAGCAATCCACGGTGCAGCAGGTGTCGACGAATTGACGAAGTCGACATTAGTATACCTGCAGCAGTAGACCAACGTGCTGCCAACTGCCTGGATGAAGCTGTACGGTCATTCACCGCCATGCGATCGTCGCGCCCTGACGTCTTTTTCCGTCGTCCACTGCCAGTTTTTCCGAGTTGTTATATTTGAAGAAACTTTATCATAAAAAGTACATATTTATCTAAAATAATACCGTACATAAGCATACAAAATGTATTTTATATAAAAATACATGCATAAACTATAAGATTTGTTTTTTAATTTTAAAATGTTTTTGATGACTTTAACATTTTTACCCAATCAGAAAATATGAAATTTTATCTAAATTTTACAAATAGAACAACATGTACAAATTGGCTTAATGTCTGTTTTGTGTTCAATAGAGAACACGCGTTTGTCTTCATCATGTTATGACAGTGCTTCTCAAACTTTCAATATTTGAAACCCAATATTCAATCATAATTTTCATCGCGCCCCCCTCCATACAATAACATTGTATTGAATTCAATAATACTATACTTTGCTGCTAAAACTACAAAACGACTTAAATCTCTTAAGTGCCAGTGGCGTATAAAAACTTCTCTCATTCAAAGCATTAGTTGCCCTGGACGTATATATACGTCTTTCCGAAGTACGATCTTCTCTGTGCATTACTATCCATAAAATTATTCCGAAAGCTTAGGAAAAAAAGGACTTTGGCAGTGTTGGCGATGGATTTATTTATTTCAGAGAAGGTTTTACTTATTTATTCCTTTTCACCCACCCCCCTCCAACATATCACATACACGCACCTACTTGAAAAACGGTGGCATTGGGGAGAGAATCGCGTAACTTTTAATCGGCAGTTAAGGGATTAATTATAAACAGTACAAATTATCAAGATAAGTGTTAAATTGTGTATATAATTTTATATATGACAAGCCCGTGGGAGAGATCACTGGTAATCTCATTAAACTTGTTCTTAACTTAGTATTGTGAAAAATTAATTATAAAATACATTATGCAATACTGATAAATTTATAAGTGTATTACATTAGTGCAAACGTGTATTTTATATTTTATTATGTAAGAATGCATTTTGTTTGCTTAGTTTTAATAAATGAATAATTTTTTTAAAATAATCTTTTGTTTTTCGACCTTTCAATATGCTTCTCCCCCTCCCTCGAGTTTGAGAAACGCTGTGTTATGATCTGTAAATACCAAATATTTTTATTTACTTAAATTTTTATTAAAGACTGAATGAATGTGTATTTAAGTATGATCACCAGGTTTATGTCCTCAACAGGTATAATCATACATATTTTTATTTAGCAGAATGCATTTTCCTAAGTTTAAATATCCCACTAGTATTGCCATTTATAAGTTAGAAAAACTTTTTATAATTCAAACCACTTGTCTTGCCTTCTTTCAGAGCAAATAGTTTTATACTCTCTTTTCCTTTTCTTTTACCATTAAACTTTTTATTTTCTTTCAAAAGGGCTGTGGATTGGTAATTACCATTGCAGACCTAGTACATCCCCCTGATGCTGGTATCACTTCTAATTGTGACCCCATATCGGTGGATACCAATTACCACAATGTAATTTTGACTCCCAGTTTCTTCCCCAGAGAGAGGGGCTCACCTGAGCTCTGACAATGAGAAATTGTTCTTGGAATTTAATTTAGTCTGGAACATCCAAATCAAAGAAGCACACTTGGGATCTTTAACATGCCGCTTAATCATAGGACATGGACTCTTGATTTTTCGCATCATGAAAACCCACCGACTTGGGACAGGTTCGAAACCGCAAATTTGGGCATAAAAGGCCAGCGCTTTACCCACTACGCAACTCAGCTGGATTTCACATTAAACTAAATTTAGACAAATTTTCTGCCCTTATGTAACAACTAACGTAAATACAAGATGAAAATTGAGTTACAGAATGTAACTAAGTAGGAAAGAACTTTCAGAATTAATTATATACAGACATGATGTCCCATTAAATATTTTAATTCTCTAAATGCCCTATAAATCGCGTATCAACGTTGTAATGAATAGAAATCCATGGCAACAATTTCGGCAAATCCCTATGTACTTCTAAAAACAAATGCAAGGAATAGTTGTCTGGATTATTCCAATCACCTTCGGAGACATTTTCTGAAGTCCTAGACAGGAAATAAAAGAAAGGAACAAGGAAGTGTAATCATCGAAGACAGCACAAAGTGATCATTATTTGGGATTATCAAGCTTAGATGCAGCTTTCGCAAAACATAACTGGACTTCAGCCTCTAGATTTGTTGCAAATTTCCTGGATATCCCATGTCGAGTTTAGTTGGCTATTCGTTTGGATATTTTCTATAAGAAGAATTAAGCTCTGTAACATAACATGGAGTCACGATCGATATTTTTATTGAAGGGTCTCAGGTGTTAATTTTGTCGCAAGAGGTGAAAATGTTAACAATTTTCAAACAGGTATCCTTCTTTTAAATTTAAATTAAATAATTCGAATCTTTTACATGTTATTTACAAAGGATTATGGCTTAAAAAAAGTACAAAATGTTTGAAATATAATTATAATTTTAAAAGTTATAAGCATATGCAAATAAGAAAGAATTTTGTAATAAATATTAAGTATTTTTTGCATTGCGCACGCTATTTTCTAAAATAGTAGCCTTTGATGTGTATAAAACTTTATAGAATTATAAAATGTATCATACTCTTTAAACCCTAGTAATTCAAGAATAATATATCTTTTGTATTTCAAAAAAATTGAAAAACATTGAAACTTTAAAATTTTTTTTTGAAAATATAAGTTTTTTTTTTAAAAATTATAATTTATTATTCTATTTATACTTAAAATTACTAAAGTGTAATAGGGATACAATTAACTCTATAAATCAACTTATTGCTAATAATTAAAGCTAATACTTTTGAAAATAGCATGCGCGCAGTAAAACTTAATTAATATTTCTTATAAAACTATTTCTTATTTTCATATGATTATAATTTTTAAAATTATAATTATACTTTAAACATTTTACACTTTTTTGAAAGCCCCATTCCTTTATAAACAATGTGTAAAAGATTCGAATTATTTAATTTTAATTTCAAAGAGTTGTATGTATTTGAATATTGTTTATATTTTCAGCCCTCCAGAAAAAGTTAACACCCCTGAGACCCCTTGAAACGATTTCTTGACATCTATGTTCTTTATGGTATCCGAACACGTTCGACATTATGATTTTGCAAAAGCACACAAACGAATATTTCTTTTAATATTTAGTATCACTTAGATCAGAATACACTTATAAAATTGTTTTAAGAATATTATTATAATAATAAATTATTTAAATGCAGTATTTTGGCAAAAAATGAACTTAGAATGAACTATTTTCAAAGCGTTCTCCTTTTATAAAAAATGCTTCTGTAATAATAGTATTTTACCTTTTGATATCTAATACTTCTCCAGAGAACCTGAACTACGACTTTTGTAAAATTCACATTATTTTCAGAGTTACTACCCATTGAAATAATTATCAGTGTTTTCCTGTTAAAATTTCTCCACTCTGATGTATTAAAATATGGATAATTCCACTTCGAAGTTAAATTCTAAAATACTAGTTCAGGCTCTGTACAGAGGTCTGAGCTATATATAGGCAAAATATTATTATTACAGAAGCATTTTCCATAAAAGAAGAATTTTTGGAAAATAAATAATTCTATTTTCATTTTTTTGCCAAAATATTGCATTTAAATAATTTTTTATTGTAAAAATAATCTTAAAGCAATTTTATACATCTATTCTAATTTAAGTGGCACTAAGTATTTAAAAAAATATTCGTTTGTACTCTTTTGCAAAAATAGCGGTTCCGAACGTAGTCGGATACCTTAGAGTATCCAAACACGTTCGCAGTACTTAAAAAAAAAAAAAAAAATTTTTTTAGGAATCAAAATCAATAAATATACTAATATTTAACTCTAATAATATTTTAAAAAATTATCTAAATTTTACAAAATTCATAATTATAAGTGGAATTTGAGCAATATTTTTTAAAAAACTCCCAAGCAATTGGAGAAAAAAAATAATAAACTAATATCAAAAAGAGTATTACTAAAACAAATAAGATGCATTTATCTAGAAAATATACTAAAATTGTAACGTTTTATTAAAATTTAAAAATTTTTAGAGCTGATCGAGTAAATATTATAAGAAATATGACATTCTTTGTGAGTATTATTTAAATAAGAGATTATAACTCAAAAACTACTCGAACAATAAAAAATATTTTAGTATGTTCTCTAGAAAATAATATAAATATCAGGTTCAAAAGGTTTTATAAAAATACATTGATAATATTTTGAGTTATCAGACTCGCCATGATAGATTTTGAACAGTTTAACTGGTAGATTAAAGACTCACAACATCCGGTTTTTCTAATTTTATAAAATTGACTAGCTGATATATACGCTCTTCACACGGGTTAGTTGAAAAATTAAACAATTCAAATTGAACAATAAAGACGCTTTTAATGAGTTAATTTTACGTGAATTGCAAATTAAACTAAAAAAAATCTTTTTGCATATCTCAGCTGAGCAAAAAGCAATATTTGTTAAATTTTAAGTCTGTGGATCTCATAGCTGATAAAAAGGATTTTTATCAATTATAATAACGCGTAATTCTCTTGTGGGTCGATTTTTAAAAACACCTTCTTAAGCTGATCTCTGTTCCGCAAAAGTAACACATTGTTACAAATTTTGAGTAATGAACGTTTAAAATAGTGTAAATAATTTATATCTGGATGTGTAATACGTTAATATTACTTTATGTTGTATTTTTATGTTAAAATTGTAGAAATAGCAAGCAACGCCGTATTTTACATTATAATGTTGATTCAATGTAAACACCGCAAAATATTGGCGATAGAGCCAAGTTGACAGCATTTTTGGCAACCACGTTGGCAAATTAGCGATTGATCGAATGGTAAAGAAGTTGATATGCTGTAGCGCCACCTGGCGGGGAGCTAAAACAAACAAAGAGGATAGCATTAAACCCTTCCGCCACAAAAAAATAGATATACATACCAATTTTCATAGTGATCGTTTGAACGGTGTTGGAGCGAAGCGAGGTCATAGATACGAAAATCCATTTATTGTAGTTTGGCCTTTAGATAACGTAGAAACAAAGTATGTTTTGTAAACCCAAAAGATAACTCTATTCAATAAAATAAAAAACAAAGATATGTGTTTTGACCGAATTTTGTGATTTCAACGTGTTCGGATACCTTAAATTACAATTAAGCATAAAATTTAATTTTTAAAATTTCAATAACATGATTAAACCATACTGCTGGCTGGAAAATTAACTTTATTCAAATTTTAACATAAAAATAAAAAAAAAAAAAAAAAAAAAAAAAAAAAAAAAAAAAAAAAAAATTAAAAAAAAAATAAAAAAATTTTTTTCTATCAACATCACACTTTAAAACAACGAGAGGGCTATTGGTGATGAACCTCGCAATTTTAAGCCTTATTCAAGTGATGAGGATGATATCTAAGGTGTCCCCTACGCTCTAAGCTTCCACATCACGCCAATGAGAGGACTTTGAGTCTCTGCACTGTAACGAGTTCTATTCGCAATTCTTAACCAATCCTCTAAGGAAAATTCTTTCGATAACGTTATATGATTATGAAACTGCTTTTTATTACCGAAATCCTTTTGAAATATACCAAACAATTTGAGGATTTGTATGGATTTTTTTCTACCTATGCCACATGTGCTCTCAATGGATTTTTTTATATAAAAGAAAGACTTCATGAACTTTATTGTTTTATTATATGAAACGACGAGACATAAAAATAGATCCTTTAATTTCCTCCATATGGCTACAGGGCTATCCTCCCCTCAGCACATAGTTTTATATCACCAAATCTAAAATAAAAGATCTAGACAGAACACAAACACATTTTTTTTGATGGCAAAGAACAGAAAAGGAAAATAAAGAGAGGAGACCGCACAAGTGAATCTCCGAAAGGTATTGCTTTTCACTCTTACCCAACTCATCTTAGAGTGGTTAGCAAAGTTAAACGACGTTCGATGGACAAGTCTTATAGACTCAGCTGTCCTCCATGTTTGAACAACCCCAGAAGAGTTCACGGGGGCCTTTCTAAGAAAGACGTTGAATGAAGAGTGTTTATAGACAAATATGAAAGTGAAGGTCAGTTCGAATTGAAGGAAGTGTGCTTTACAATTTTATCTGTGTAATTCCCATATGCCTGTGTGACATTATTGTAACGGAATTATGATTTTATTCATGGATCATGATGTTCATAAAGCAAGATGCAACAAATATCTAATAACTAACGTATTGTACCTACGATCAATTTCGCCAGTTAAAAAATATCGCCAAATACTGTCATCTTTATTATTAATGTGTTTGAACATTTTCCGAAACATTTTCCCCCTATTGGCTGCCTATCGCAGCATTTGGCAACGCATTTTGATGCGACGAAATTGGTCGACGGTATCATATGTAAGTAACGAAATTTGTTATTTTAGAATTCTTATTTGATGCTATAAAAGATGTAAATCATTTTTATTTTTGTGAAACATTTTGTGCGAGTAAATTGATAATTTAAGTGCGAGAATCTAGAATTTTTATTTAAGATAGGGTAAAAATATTAATATTTAGAAGTATTTGTATTTTTTTTTACCCTCTTTATATGTGTAGCTATTTACTTAACCACATCATATGCAAGATAAAAACTTGCGGTAATGCTTTCGGCGTTCAAATACAGCATATAAACAACGGATTTCTGTGAAAGACAGCGTTAGATGTATGATTAGCATTCAATATGCAAAGAGTTTCAACTGAGCATATTATTGAACTTTACTACCGTCTGACTGAAAGTAATGAAGTTTAAAAAAAACTGAATAAATCTTGCGAGAGCAGTTTATAAAACAAAATTGTTTAGCGAAGCGAAACGGATACCTGTTGTAAGCTTTATAATGAGGTCGCAGATGAACGACTGCTCAATCGATTTATTGGACGGAATCAGGTGGACTTGTTATTTGTGGGCACCACACTTCTCAGATATGATTGACTATTTCCTGGGGTCATAATAAAAGCAACTTTCTCTTAAAGAGAATCATCATCAGCTTCCATATTTAATTCAAGTCTATATTTAAGTTGTTGTTTCCTTTCCCACTTGTTCGACAGAAACATCTAGAACAAGTCCATGAACCCGTGCGTTGTAGCAAGACTTGACACCAGCTAGCGTTAATGGCAACAAATACAAGCCAAGATGTGAGCAGGAACGGCTTGGGTCATATTGCAATTCGGACAAGGAGGGTAATCTTAAAGACCCACCACAAGCCGTTGAGCTCGAGAATGTCCACTGCGCAGCCTAGCAAGAATCGTTCATCTCGCCTACTGTTTGTCCCAATCAAAGTAGCACCAAGATGGTTTTTCCTTCGTACTATTCATGTACAGGGGCCTACCTCCAAGAGGAACTGATATCTGAAAAGTAAGGCAGCCACCAAGTGTAAAATCTTTAGCCAGACCATCCGCAATCTCATTCTCGTAGACATTCACGTGCGACGGTCCCCACTGAAAAAAAAAGATCTTATTATTGGCACTCGAGTAATTTAAAAGCTGGACAATACTCTTTGTCGTTCTGCCACTATACCTCCACCCCTCAGACAGATGCTGATTAGAGCTTCAATATCTAAATATCTATATTGACATTCTCAGTAATGCAAACCTTCAAAGCCTTCTCAAAAGCTTAAAGTTCTGTAGTCTATATTTATACTAGCCGTTACCCTAACGCTTCACTGGCATTGTAAGTTATTGATAACTACACTGCTGGCCACCGTAAATGCAACACCCTGAAGGAAGAAGCAAATAACATGAAATTTACAACATTCATTAGTGGAGGTGAGATATGCAAATGATAAGAATTTCAGCGCAGACACACATCACGCACGCCTGTGGCGCACCTCAAAGCGCTATTTAAGGCTTGGAGATTTCAACGATTTCAAGTTCGGCAATTGTTTTTTTCTTGTGGTTTTTTCAAAAAACGATCAGTTATGTCTCGT
Source organism: Trichonephila clavata (assembly GCA_019973975.1). Lineage (NCBI taxonomy): Eukaryota > Metazoa > Arthropoda > Arachnida > Araneae > Nephilidae > Trichonephila > Trichonephila clavata. The sequence goes on along the minus strand of BMAO01009953.1, from coordinate 38,522 downwards.
AGAAAACAGCCATTAACTTTTGATCAAGTATCCGAGTTCGACAGAGGAAGGATAGTGGCCTACAGAGATTGTGGATTATCTTTCAGGAAAATCGGTAGTCGTGTTGGAGAAACCAAACAACTGTAATGCGGATATGGGACCGTTGGATGCAAGAGGGTAGGACGGACCGACGTGGTCGATCGAATCCACCTCAGTGCACCACTTCACGTGAGGACAGGCAAATTGTGCGCATGGCAGTGACGGATCGCTCAGTCACAGCACGAACCATGGCACAGCACATTGAGTCTGTAATGCATCATTCAGTGTCTGCGCGTACCATTCGACGCCGTTTACAGCAGAGTGGTCTGTCCGCAAGACGTCCATTGCTTGGTCTACCCTTGACGCAGAACCACAGACGTCTCCACCGCCAATGGTGCTATAAAAGAAGGGTGTGGGCGGCCGAATGGAATGAAGTTGTCTTTACTGACGAGTCACGCATCTGTCTGCAACACCACGATGGTCGGATTCGAGTCTGGAGACACCGTGGAGAGAGGATGCTGAACAGCTGCGTTATACACCACCACACTGGTCCTGCACCGGGTATTATGGTATGGGGCGGTATTGGATATCACTTTCGCACTTCTCTAGTACGCATTACCGGTACTTTAAACAACCAGCGCTACAACTCCGAGGTGTTGGAGCCAGTTGTCCTTCCTTACCTTCAGGGCTTGGCCACAGCCATATTTCAACAGGATAATGCGTGACCACACGTGGCACGAATTGTCCAAAGGTTCTTCGTTAGTCACCAGATTGAATTGCTTCCCTGGTCGTCTCGCTCTCCGGATCTTTCACCGATAGAAAACATGTGGTCCATGGTTGCTCAACGATTAAACCAGATTACACCCCCGCTGCCACACCAGATCACCTTTGGCAACGTGTGGAAGGTTCTTGGTCTGCTGTACCCCAAGAACACATCCAAGGTTTCTTTGAATCAATGCCAAGGCGTGTGGCAGCGGTGATCTCCTATAATGTCGGCTACTCTGGCTACTGATTCTTGCAGGAACCACACTTCACAGAAGTCTATAAATTTAATCATTTGATACTTGGTCAACATGTTATCTGCAAAATAAATTTTGTTGTGTTATCTCTTGTCTTTCTTGGTGTTGCATTTACGGTGGCTAGCAGTGTAAGTCGTGACATTAAACTTTCGATTGTATAGAGAAACTTTCCTGTAGCCCTAGACTCCTGATTTAAATAGGAAAGGACTTGAACATTTAAAACGAAGGTATAATTATCTCTTTTAGACCTCTATAACCCCTTATCCTATCTTTGGAAGTCGATTTCATCAAAATCTCATTTCTTAGTTGATCTCTACTCAGCAAAAGAAACATACGTACAGTATATCAAGCCAGTATTACAGTTCAAAACGTGAATTTTTATCTATAATGCCTAGGCTATGAAATATATTCTGTTTCAAGAACAGTCGTTTGGTTTTATTCGCGCGAGTGCCATATTTGTAACATAATAAATTGTGCCAAATCCTTTTAATTGCCGAAAAAGCACAATTAGTACAAATAAAAACAAATAACCAAACTCAGTAAATGCAAGAAATGAAGCAAAAGGGAGTGAATTAAAGAAATATCTAAAATAATAATTAGAAAAAACTGCTGGGCCTTTCGGGAACCGCGTCACCCTTATTTACCAAAGACAGCACAGAGAAAAAAGGGACCACCGGGAAAAATAAGGATAATTTTAGACCAGGGGTCTGCAATCTTTTAGCCATGACGTGACAAAATAATCTACCAATAAGATTCAGTGTGTTTCTCAGTGGGACATTTTTGAAACAATTCGATTCCCTTTATAATGCATACAGAGTTAGAGAATGGAGGTCAATAATATCTACAGTCGACTCTCAAGAATTCGAAGTTGAAGGGACCAATGGAAAACTTCAAATTGTCAAGAGGGTAGAAAAAAAATTCCCAAAATACAAGAAGAAATTTTTTCCCAACACATGTAAATTTGAAATTATTTAATAAAACAACAATTGTACGTATGTGTACAATTTTTTAAAAGTATTTTTAAAAAAGTATGTATTATATATACAGTATAAATATTTTACAGAAGTTAAAAGTCTCCTGTATTAAAAGAATACGTTCATACACAATCAAAAACATCTCTTCTTCACAAGAGTAGACCATCCTTTCTGAACACATGTTTAGCAAAAACCACGTGTTAAATGAAAGATATGGACAGCTGAAAACAGGTGCGATTGGTCTATTGTCCACTTGAAAAAAAAGCAAGAATAATGTCTTTTCACCTGAGGTACCCGAAAATACTAAGAATGGTTGCAGACAGATGTTCATCAAAGAGGCTACGTTACAAGGGAGACACGCAGAGACAACACAACGTGAAACTTTTAAGCTCCAACCTGTTTATTACAGGACTACCCCTGATATAAAACTCTCGAAAATTCGAACACTCACTAAGATAACTTCGAATTAAAGCATGTCGTCGTCTGCCATAGATTTTACATCGAAATATTGAGTGTATCAAAACGTATTGTTTTAGTTCGAAATATCAAGAGTTTTTCTAGGGACTGATCATATGCTTCGAAATATCTCTTATAGAGAGTTTCGTATTATCGAAAGTTTGAAATATCGAGAGTCGACTGTATATATATATTTATGGTTTTTTTACATTAATTTGCATCATTTAAATATTTATATATTTTTAAACATATTTATTAAAATAAGAAATAGACAACATACAATATAAGTATTTTCCATGAAAACAGTTAAATAGAAAGATGAATAAAGTTTGTAATGCGAACCTAGTGTTGCTTCTCAGGCAAAATCAGGTGTGCAATCTGTGACTTTCAGTTGGACACGATTCTAAACATTCAGTCGTTAAACAATTTCTCTGAGGCCTCGAAATATTTTTCGTGTGAGGAAAGATTTTTTACTTAGATATGTAGAACAAAAAGCCGAAAGCAGAGTACATGTAATTTTCTCTCTTCAAACAATTAAATGTCACCAGTAATGACATTCAATAATTTACAAAATAGAGTTATCTTCCAGATTTTTTCGTAATTCCGTAAATGTACATAATACTGGAGATATTTGTCAAATAAGGCTCATTTCAAATTTATCAAATTCCATTCACTCAAAAATTGACAAATTTGTAGAGTTGTGCAGAGTGCCACTGAGAATTGTACCTCGTGCGACATGTGGCACACGTGCCGAAGGTTGCCAACCCCTGTTTTAGACCTTTATGGTTGTAAATACCTTATTCAGAAAACTAAAGCACACTTCTGAAGAGTAAGGGTTTTGTCTTATTTATAATGGTAACATCTTCAGTTCAAGCCGTTATCTTCGGATGAATCTCTCAAGACTCAATGATTATTAAGCCGTGATTCTGTATACGGCATTGCCCGGCGGTGTACCCTAACTACTTCCAAAAACAAGTTTAATAACATGCCAACTTTCTCTGTGCTCCCTTAGAGCCATATGCTGACTCCACTGTCTCAAGCATGGAAAGGAGTGAAGCTGAAATGATTTGCTTTCTTTTTTCCTGTACTAACTTAAGCTCAAGAGCTCTCTTATGTAGTGCACGTCAGCGCACTTCATTCTAAATGTCAAACCTTAGCAGAATGATCAAACAAGCGTTCTCCCTTCCGTCGTAATATATAAAGCTATATTTAGAGGTTAGCAGATACTGACTCTAGTTGCTTCGATCGAAATGAAAGAAATGTTAGTTTCATATCAATGACCTAAAGGCTATTGAAGTGTATTGTTTCAAGGACAGCCAATATTGTTGTCAACAAGAATCAAATAGTTTAAACTTATTGGTAAATTTACGTTGCATTTGATTTTGCCTTAGCTCTTGTATTTAATGCATTACGAAGCGAGGTTTCAACAAATGTGTTTTAACTGTTCCAAACAATGAAGAGTGACAAATTAATGTACAAATAAAATCAGTTTGACACATGAGAATTAGGGAAAATGAGAACGTTTCGAGAGGTCTTAAGCAAAGGAAACAAGTTTATAATTTATTTTAAGTAATTTAAACCGTTTCAGCTTACAAATATTTTACCACTGAGATTTCATGATGTCTTTTTTTTTCAAATAAGGAAATATTTCGTATTTTTTTTCATTTCTGAAGAAAATTCACAGATGATTATCAATTCTTTAATTCTTATTCTCTCTTAATTACGTGGACACTACCTGAATCTTTATGGTCACGAATTTGCAGCCGTCATCGTTGCGTGAGAGTGTGGCGGTGCATCCGAGGACAGAACCCGCGACCTATGGATCCGAAGCCGAGTAACATGATCACTAGACAAAAGTGATCATCCCTGTCAGGAGGCTGTTACTGGCTTTATCTTTTTAAGCCAGCCTACGCTCGCCTACCTAGAAAATAGTGGCATTGGGAAGCGGATCACGTAACTTTTACTCGGCAATTAATTATAAATCGTACAAATTATCAAGATAATTATTAATTGTTTAGTGTAATGTTGTATATGACACAAGCCCGTAACTTAACTGATTATTATTAAACTTGTTCTTAACTATTATAAAATACTCTGTGCAGTACTGATACATTTATAAGTGCATTAAATCTGAACAAATGTTAATTTTATTTCTTATTATGGCAGAATATAATTTGTATGTTTACTTTCAATAAATTAATAATTTTTTTAAAAAATAATCTTTTGTTTTCGATTTTTCGATATGCTCGCGCCCCCTCGTAGGAGTTATCACGACCCTTTAGGGGGAGGGGGCGCGCCCCACAGTTTAAGAAACGCTGCGCTAGGGTGATGAGGAAGTTAAAAAATAAGGACTCAAGCTCAGATGTAATGATTTTCACTTGATCGAGGTTAATAATTACGAGGTCAATCACTTATGTCTCTGTATTCCTTTAGAGTGGAAAGTTAATAAAAATAAAATAAAATATCTTGAGTCCTTTGAATATTATTATTTGCTAGAACGAGGAAATAACTCTGCCAGACAAATTCAATTAAGTAATAATTTTTGTGATGAAAAATTTGCTCTTTTATATTCCATTTTTTAAAAAAAAAAAATGTGATTCCATGAAATTTTTAAATAAACTTTTCTTTGTCTCGGGAAAATTTCAGTTCAGTCAATGATAACACTTTCAGAAGTATTAAGGAATAAATCCTGAAATATATTATTCGAAAGAAAATACAATAAAATCAAATACGTAACAGAAAAAGGAGGGAGCAGACAAAAAAAAATAGCGAAATGGCCTTTGAAGATAGATTAATTTTCAACAACCGCCCATACGAATTCATGCTATTTTTAAATGATTCTAAAAAACGTCGATATCTTATAAACATTCATTTTTGAGAAATAGGGGATTATGGTTTTCAGTTTTATATTTAATCTCTTTAAAAACATCCTAAGGAAATAAGTAATTAGGGCCGAAAATTGAATGAGAAATACTAACCCGCATTTAAACGGATTTAACTGATTAAAATAACTATAAGTTAAAGAAAAATAAGAGAATTTACCATTTAAAATAACTGCGTTCGACAGTAATACGAATTATTTGTAAAGTACCTATGAATAAAACATGGTGAAATGAATCAGAATTTATTCCAGATTCTTAAGTTATTTTTAACAAGCTAAAAATCTCACTTTTCTCTTTCAGATTAAAAACAAATATTGTTTTGTCAGAATGAAGAGATTAAAATGTCCTTTCCGAAACAGATGTTATAACTAATGAACATAAAGGGGATGGAAAATTAAACTTCAGGTACAAAAACAATACTTAGGGAAGAGAATATTTAAGAAAGGTACGCCCTTTCTTTCCGGAAGATTTAATTAAATTCGTATACAATGGTATTAACTTTAAAATGCAATAGAAACAAAGCTGATGAAAAAAAAAAGAATGTTATTTTTTGTTTGCTTATTTTAAAAGGATAGAAGATAATAACCAGAGAACTCATTAAAAAGTATTTTTTTTATCTTTTATTTTAAAAATACCTGCCCACCTTTTAATATACTTGTCAAAGAATAGAATTTGAAAAGAAAAATGTGTTTTCTTCCGGTTATTAATATTAAAATAACAAAAACAAGATGTACAAAACCATGAATTAAAAGTTAACGCAGTATAATATAAGTTAAATTAAAGCTAAAACTTATATAATTATAAAAACTCATATAATTCTCAAATTAAAATTTTTTACTGCTAAAAATGCAAGAGACTTAACTGTGTGAATCTGTCTTTTTGTATTCAATAACAAATCTCTTTCAAGTAACTCAGTTTAATTTATACCAAGTAATATAAATTTTTTTTTTAACGTCAATTCCTACTTTGTTAGAAAAACGTACTGACGCCATTTGTTGCAGCTAATTGTAACTACGACGGAAATATAACGCAGAATAAATTTAAAATTAAAAAATAAAATTTAATTAATGAATTAATATTTGAAAAAGAAACTGTATTAACATCAAGTGTCATCCACTACAAGTTTAAAAAATTTATTTGAACTTGATTGGATGAATAGAAAGTATTTTATTAACAATTGAAAATTTGAACAAAATAAATATGTAGAGAGTGTAAGCTAATAGTAGGAATTGAAAAAAGAAAACCATAAAATTTTAACATAAATTAAGTTATTAGATTATTAAACCACAAGTTTATTTTTACTCGTATTCAGTAATTCAAAATTGTTTTAATATATTGAAATAATTTTGAATTACTAAATGCGAAATTAAAATAATTTTGAAAATACTAGGTTTTGAAAATTAGAATTATTCGAAATTTTACCGTATTTACTCGATTATAAGACGCCGTCTATTCTTAGCTGCACCCTGAATTCTCAAAATGCTTTTGTGAAAAAATGTTGTTATTGATTCTAAGCCACACCCCCGATTCTGTAAAGGATTTAAGATACTCAATACTTAAGAAATTTAAAAAAACTATAATGACAAATAATAAGTTAATAATTAATTTATTTGACCAGTATTAAAAATTTTAAATAACATATATTAACCCTTTAATTACTCTGATCATTAGTATCATGTTTCGAAATAGATTCGTCACTCCCATTTATCCCAGCTGACTTCGGAATCGGTGACGGCGACGCCATTTTTCCACACGGTGTCGTCTTTCATGCCATCCAATGCATTTGTTATGAAACGGTTTCTTAAAACAATGTCTTGCAAAATAATGTGAAATTAATTTTAAGACTGATGAACATTTACGCCATCGACGTGTATTTGTTTCATCCGTGTCAAATGATCAGTGGCTGCTACTCTAGTTCCGTTTTTTTCTTCATATAAAATTGCCTCCCTTTTCATACTTGCGTCATAGTGTACTCGTCTTGATGATATTACAGTTGTCTTTGATGTTTAGGATAGATTGAATTACATATGTAATAATTCCTAAATGATTAATTCCATTTGTTATTTAGACGATTATATGTACTATATTTTTATACAAATGATTCAGTCCATTCTTTTAGACATTTTGATTTATTTTCTTTGACGACACAAAAGACAAGTACACAGCACAAAAGAACTTTACATAACTGATTCTACAAGCAAGAAAAACTCAGATGACTTGAAACGCCATCTATTCATTTGACATTTAATTTATAATAACACATACTGAAGATAAACTGCGAAATGACGTAAGTTATTAATATGCAAGTGGCCAAAATGAACGATTACATTTTTCCTTTTGAAAGAGTTTGAAACTCAATTTCTTCCATCCAACAAATGTTTTACCTTCGATTCTAAGACGCAACCGGTTTTCAGTAGCATTAACACTGGAAAAATCGTGCGGCTTAGATTCCAGTAAATACGGTATATTAAGTTCCAATCATTACCAGCCCTCATCGCTAATTATTTCATGACGTTGTGTGACTGTATACCTTTTTAAAATTATTTATATCTAAGTCCAAGCATTACGATTGCGATTGTATTGAAAAACATTCTTATATCCCTCATTTCTTGATTAAAACATTATTTGAAATTTTTGTATACCTTTTACTTTCCTATACCCCCAGAGTCGATTCCTACAAAACTCATTCTTAGTGGATCTCTTTACAACAAAGATAACATGCTAGCCTAATTTCAAGTCTTTAAACCAAACATTTCAAAAACGCATTTTTTATACCTAAAACGCTTGCTCCCCTTTGGGAATCTATTTTCACAAAACCAGTTCCTAGTGGATCCCTATACAACCAAGTAAACATGTTTGCAAAGGGTTCTATTCGCGTTTCCACTAATCTTCTTGGGTAAAATACTCTTTTAACAGTGGCTTTCGTTGAAAACCGCTTTCCGTATAGATGACTTGGTTTTATGTAAATGCGAGCTTCTATTTAAGTGCTAGTCGTGGTCTAGGCGGGATGATGGTTGAAAATTGAGAATAAAAGGAAAGCATAGTGTTAGCGACCGGTGGTCGGACTTAGTATTGTTAATTCAAGAAGGAACGATTAAGCCAGTGTTGAAGCAAAAGCGCTCAGGCAAGTAGATAAGTACTCTTATTTATATTACTGCTAGTTTAGTAAGTTTGATTGCCCCTTGGGTTTAGTTATTATAGTGAATTCTCAGGTTTTTGATAAGGTCTAATAAGTGGAAAAAGGAAGTAAATATGTTTAAATTCACAGAAATGTCTGATTCTTACTCGAACCCTCTCACTTCTGCGGTCGAAGGACCACGACATGCTTACTAAATCGCAATTCTGTACCTCTAATAGACCCAAACAGAACATTTTATATCTATAACACCCCCAACCTCTCCTGTGAGTTGATTTTCACAAAATCCGTTCTTAGTGGATCTGTACTCCCTACTAAGGAAAATATGCTTACCAAATCTCAAGTCTGTAGGTCTAATAGCTCAAAAACGCGTTTTATTCACCTTTTACATCCCAGTTAAACCCCTAGACTTCCGTAAAACCTGCTCCTGGTGGCACGATACTCAACAGAACAGACATATTTGCTAAACTTCAAGTCTGTAGTTCAAAAACGGGAAATTTTATCAAAAACTCCCTCGTAACTCCCTTTAGAAATCGATTTCCGCAAAACTTATTCTGAGCGGATCTCTACTTAATAAAAGAAACGTGCTTATCAAATTTCAAGCCTGTGGGTGTAATAGTTTTGGAGATCTCGCGATGAGCGAGTGACAGAATGAGTGTTGCTTTTCTCCTTTACATTTATAGATTAATGGATTTATCTTAATATTTCTCCGAATTTTTTCTACACATTATACTAGTCACGATTTTTTGAGTATATTAATCAGTTTGCTAAATACATGATCTAATCAATAACGACAAAAATATTTAAATGTCAATCATACAAAAGTACAGAAAATTAACTAAAGATCTTATTATGTATTTTTGCGTTGGAGTTTGTACAGATATATGCAAATAAGATATACAGGTTGTCCAGGATTAAAGTACCCAAAAGTTATGGCTTATTTCTATGGAACCACCCATCAGAAGGTAACAAACTGCTCATCCATGGATTGGAAAGCCCTCCGGGATTTTTTGGGTCTAGTCCGATTGGCCGCATGTGAGCGCATTATTCGGCAATCACAGACGATAAACTTGTTACACTGACTTCGTCAGTAAAGATGTGGACGCCACAGCAAAAGATGCAGAGCGTACTTTGGTTAACGGAATTTTAATCAGTCACGCGTGTATAGCGACGTGTTCGAAAAGAATGGAATGACGATGTCACGACATCAAAATCTATCCACCAATGGGAAAGAACCTTAAAGGGGACGGGAACTTTGGTATCTCAAACTGGCAAGTATCCTTAAGTTTTCATGATGAAGCACACTGTTAATCGTGTGCTTGATTGATTTTGTAGGAGGCATGATAAGTCTGTTTGACAAGCCAGTAACAACATTCCATTCTATACGCGCGCGACCAATTTACGCACTGCACCTTTTGCTGTGGATACCACATCCTTACTAATGAAGTCATAGTAACAAGTTTATCGTCTGCGATTGCCGAATAATGCGCGCACATGCGGCCAATCGGACTAGACCAAAAAAATCTCGGTGGGTTTCCAATCCACTGATGAACAGTTTATTACATTCTGATGGGTAGTTCCGTAATAATTAGTCACAACATTTGAATGTTTTAAGCCCGGACACCTCGTAATTCATTGCTAGACGACGCGACATGACAAATTATGTATATAATTCGGAGGCAATTTTAAAAACTTTCTAAACAAAAATTCAACCGAAACATGCCACATACATTTTTATTTCGAAAGAATATGCGCGGGAACTTCAAGTCTTATTGTTTATTTTATACCTATTCAGAGTCGGTTTCTTTCAGGTGGTTGGTTTTGTCTTACACGCTCTGATAATTATTTTGCTCTCTCTTTGAAAGAGATTTATGATACCGAAATAAAATATATCCTGACAGTTGAAAGCAATTAAGAAACTTTTGATTAAGGATTTAGTATCTGAATATTTAAAAAAGTCTATTTTTATTGTGGTGGAATATGAAGAGTTTTGAAACTATAAATATTGATGAAAAAGTATACGACTAATTTTATTTTTGCCTAAACTTTTGATTCAACTCTTTAACAACAGTTCCTTGGTGGCTAAGAATACACACAAATGAGAATGAATAAATTTAAACTGTGAAATATTTATAAAATCTAGGTACCAATAAATTGTACTGATCCTTTTTCAAACGTCTGCTTTCATCAACAGTGATTTTAATTTTCAAAAACATTTTACAATAGGTATGCATTTCTCTTATAAATCATACATAACTAAAGAAAAATTCGTTCTAAAATCAAACAATTTTTTACCAATCAATCCATGTGTTATAATAATTTATACATAAGCAGGGTTTCGAGCAAGAATTGAAATTTAAACAAGCTATTAAGTTATCCTACTATTTGCGATCCTACTATTTAAAAAAAAATGGAGATATGTGAATTTTTTTTCGCATGGTTTTTAGATTTGTTTAGTACATTTTAAGAAAAATATGCTAAAATTAAGATGATAAAAAGAAATTATTATTACTAAAACGGGAAAAACCGAATAGAAATTTACAAAAAATAACATAAACGCGGCCCATTCTGTACCAAAACTTTATGAACAAATTTTCAATTTTTCAATTCTGATGCGTTGCTATGTTATTCATTTTTGAAATGACCTTCAGGATAAGAGATATTTTAATTTTCACAAAAACTAGAGCACTTTATCTTAGTTATTTATGAAATTGCTTAAAATAACTGTGATTATATTAACATAAAGTACTGTAAATTTTTTAATAAAACAGTGATTGATAAAACTGAAAGTTAAAACACTTCTACTATTATACAGAACATACAGAAAAATTTTAGTTCATTATTTTCAAAACTCTTTTGGCAATTGCTGTCCCCATTTAAGCATTTTCAAAAAACATTTCGAGTAAAACGCGTTTTAAAGTATGACATCTTGCTTCAAGTAATGGCATCTGCTTTTACTAAAACACTTGGTAGTTTTTGTTCTAGTGAACGGAAAATAATACACTTGGTATTTTTATAAAGCTAATAAGATGGCCTATGAAATAAAATCATAAAATAATTGCCAATTTTCGGCAAAATTTACAATTTTAGGGTAGTCGGATACCTTAAGAAAATCTTACATATAAATTATATACAGAGATAGTATTTTGTATCAGAGAATATCTTTTAAGCTTGGCGACATCTTTGGTGTATGTCCTTACGGCAATAATAACGAAGATAATCTTTCTTTCATGAAATAGTATTTTTTGATACAGCACTGAAAATTGGCAACGAAATTTACGTTTCTTTAGTGAAGGAATTATCTTCAGCACACAGATTTATTCTTAAAGAGCCTTCATGTGAAAGCAATCATATTTCTCTATATCCGGGGTGGGCATTAAGTCGACCGCGATCGATCGGTAAACCGCCAGAACATTTTAGGGTGATTGCCTAAGACCTAATAATCGTTCCATCATATGAAAGTTCAAAAATATCGTATTTACTCGAATCTAAGCCGCCATCGATTCTAAACCGTGCCTCAAATTCTGAACAAGATTTTTCGAAAATTAAAAAATAGTCTAAAATGGTTTACCGATATCCAAATTTACGAAATTAAAATAAATTTAAAAGGGAAACTAATAAGAAGTGAATAATTAATTATTTTATCAGTATTATAAACTTTTAAAGCATACATGAAGTTGTATGTAATTGGTCTAAATACTCCTCCAACCAATTTTTTTCCCTCTTCGATTCTAAGCCATGCCCCATTTTCAGTAGCATTAACATTGGGAAAAAAAGCGGCTTGGAAAATACGGTATTTAAAGATACGGAAAAAAATCGAACCATAAGAGAAAATTTCGTTGAATAGAGAATACACTTCGCTATTTTGAGGTAATTTTTACGATGAAAATCGAAAAATGTTCTTGGTTCCAGGAAAAAGTTGGCTAAATAGAGAAATTTCCTAAAATAGAAGTTCGTAAAATGGAGGTTCGACTGTATTGTATACTTTCTTTTATCTCACTACATCTACGCCACTGAGTGGACCGCGTCACCTTGAAAAATTAAAAGTAGCCCGTGCCCTGGAAAAGTCTGCCCATCCCTGCTCTATATCTTTAATTTGGGTTGGGTTGATACGTAATGCTATGAAAATGAAAATTTTACAGATTATAAGGAAAGGGCATACAGAGCTGAGTTTGTGGGTGTATTTTTAAAGAAAAGATTATTCGCCATACATGGATTGAGCCAGTGGAGCCGTCAGATGTAAATATTATTGAACATTTTGGAGTACTCTAGATCAGGGGTACTCAACCTTTTTTTCTACCGGGTCGCATACATATGTTAGCTATTTCAAGCGGGCTGCATACATATGATGGCTATTTACGCGGGCCACGACATGTGGATTAATGGAGAGGGGGGGGGAATGCCTTAAGACCAAAATAACATAGAAAACTTAAAATGCAGAAATTGATTAAAATATTAAAACTCCTATTTTGCTATTTTTAATTATTATTTTTTTATACCTCTTATTTTTGTCACTGAATTTTTCTAAATTGGAAGCAGTGATTCACAATTTCTGCATCAGTAAACGGTTTCGTATGATTACCATTGATATAACAAATTTCAAAGGGTGTCTCTGTTATCGCTGTGACATTATCACTGACAAAACACGTTTTTGCTGTTGTAAAGATTTTTCAAGAAAGCCTATTTATCATCTCTTGAAAGAGATCTTCGAGGAAAAGTGTCATTGAACGATTCCTGTTTATTTGTATTTTTTTAAATACACTTTCGTGACAAATTAAACAATTACTGGACCATGCTTGTTGTTCACAACAAAAAAGTCAACTTCCCAATCGTCTTAAAACAATCTATTCTCTTCGAATATTTTTCGCTTGAAAGATATGTTCCCCTCATAAAATGGCCGCTACTCCATTGTTGTCTATTATCAATAATCAGAAAAAAATATCAATTTGCACCCATACGATATCAACAGCAAGAAGAAAAATTGTTATATTTGATTTTTTAACAAAGAATTTCCCACCAAATTTTTATAAATAAAAAGGAATTCTTCAGAGCATTGGGCACTTCCCGGGCCACTTAAAAAGGCCCGATGGGCCGCAGGTTGAGTATCGCTGCTGTAGATAAATGAATAAATTGAAGTTAAAGCTTTTGCTAATCCGAGTTCTCAAAAGAATAGGAATTGGTGCCAAAATTGCTTTTAAGTTCATTTACAGTAAGAAGATGTTTTGAATTGTTTCCTGGGATGGCGAAATTTTTAATGCGACCATCTCTACGACGCATAATATCTTGTTTTTTTAACATAGGTTTTGACTATTTTTGGTTTAATCTTTATGTTCGCAAACATTTTCGTTCTATTCATCTTTTTTATGCTTGTATTTGGTATCTCGCAGTCTTACCAAAAGTAATTGAAATGTACGAAACAATTTGTGATATTCTTCACATATTATGTTTCATTAATTCAAACCTAGATACTAATGTGTTAGATTAATATCAAGTACAGATGGATCCAATACTGCCTTGTTAATTACCATTCCGTTATTTTCCTACATACAAGTTTTCCAATTTCATATTTTTTAAATTCTAAAATATTTTGACACTATACACATCCTGTAAAATTTTTACTGCACAATTGTATTTCTTTATAGATATGGTAAGAAAAAAAATCCATGTAATCCATCCATCCCACCTACTCCTAGGTATTGAGGAGGATAGAACACAGTACCTTCTGATCTGTAAGCACGTAACATACCACTAGACAAAAGTGATCACCGCTGCTATTGCACATTCTTTTTGGTATTTTCAACACTTTAAATGTATTGTTAGCTTTTTTTCATTTCGAAGTATTAAAGTTATCTTTTATTGTTAAAAAAAGAATCCTAGCTTTCGCAATACTTTTTAGATAAAAAAAATACTAGTAAGGATATTTATACTACTTATTTTTATTTTAATCGTTTGAGTTACATCTATACAAAATAAGTTGTGCAAATTAATACTGAAAGAAATCTTAACTTTCTTTTAACAAGTCCTTAGAAAAAAAGCGTGTTAATTCAATTTTTATTTATTTTAGAGAAAAGGAATAATAAATAGTTAGTGTATAAAACTGGGATCGTATATCATGGCAAACTTATATTAATATTAACACATAAATTTTAATCTTATTCTTGAACATTTGGAGTGGATAGGGTTTCAGTGGTATTATTTAAGCATCATATTTATATACAATTTGATATACTACAACTTATCAAGAAGTTTGACACTTACCTTGGGAACCTCAACAGCGGAGAATCTCCAACCATCCCTTGTAGAAAACTAAGGGGTGCCAGTGCTGCCACATCCAGAAAGAAGTCCCTCGAAGTCACATAGTGCTTCGCTAATTGTGCCCCATCTCTCACCATGATACCCTGCTCCAAATACCCAGTACGAAATTGCACAGCAATATCCAAGAAGTACACCACATCAGAACACCAGTCCAGGACATTCCATAGAACGACATGTGCTTCCTGGAGTTCTGGAAAAGCCTCTCGGGCGATAAGAGTCCAACTGTTGTACAGTCCACAAAAAGTGACCAGCCACAACCACCAGAAAAGTAAGGATTCATCTGGGTTGAGGACACTGGCACGGGCCAGCCGATAGAACCAGTTGTTTGCCTTGATGGGGTCTTTATCGCTGAGGATTACGTTTGGCGGTCGGGTTGAGAAGCGTTTCAGGAAAGAGTCTTCTCTTTTGAGGGGTGGTTTTCGGTGGTGGGTGACCGCATTGCCCAGTTGAACGGTGGTACGGAGTTTCTTCCATCTGGATCCACTGGGGCTATCGCTGCCAGATTCTGTCTTGTGAATACTTTCTGGAATTAAAATTCAGAAATCTTTATGTCAATTGTGAAAAGAAAAGACTACAAGAGATATGTAACTATATATTTGAAAATCAAATAATAGAGAGAGCTATGAATCCATGATATATTTCAGAAATTAATATAATATCGATCTATTGAAAATGAAGCTTTATCAGTGTAGGGCTTGTTATATGAAAAATAATTTTTCGAAATATACAAATAAATAAATAAAAATAAAACATAATCCGTATAGAAGATACTCTAAGAAATCATATTAATAGTTACAAATAAAATCACAAACGGTAAGCTACCATTTATCAAGCAAACATTTGTCCTAACTATTTTTTAATATTTCTCGAAACTTTTCGAATATTTTACTACTAAAGTTCATTTTTCTTCACAAATTTGTGTTGATATACAAATTTAACAAGTCTTTTCCAATGTTAAAAATGTTTAGACTAAACCAGTCAATCGTATTAGTTTGGCATGAGATACCTATTGCTTGTTGAGGTAAATTATTTAAGAGTTGAGTATAAGTGAGTTACTTAAGTGTACTTGTATTTTGCAAAATTTATCTCGCTATGTGTGTGGTGACAATTCGAATCTTCTATGTTTATATAATTCTCCAGAATTAATATGCATTTATACTTTATCCCGATATTTTTCTTGTTAAGAAAGGGAACATATATAGCCTTGAAATTATTTATGAACAACCCCTTAATACTTTTTACTTTTTCAGCAACCTTCTACGGGTCTACTTTTATTTCCGATAAATTACATTATTTTTCTAACAATCACATAATCAGTAAAACAGTTACGTCAGCGCATACCCCTTCATCTGACGTTTTATTAACGTTTTTAATTTGAAATAGTCTGATATATTATACATATATATAAGCATGATGTGATATCTATAAAACACATGATGTAAAAGATATTGTTAGGAAAGGTAATACAGTAAAACCTGTTTTTGTACGGTAGTTAGGGACCGCATAAAATTAAGCCGCACAAAAAATATGCGAAAATTTCATAAATACTTACATATAGCTAACAACTTCATCGACATGTTGACGAATTTTTTTTTTATGCGGTGGAGAGAGATTGCATAAAGAATGTCGAACTTAAAAAATATGTCAAGTATTTACGAAATTTATGAAAAAGTACTACCAAACAAAATAAATAATGAAATTCTACATGAAAGCATTTTAAAAACATTTAATTTCTCTTTGTATATATGGAGAAATTTTCAAAATGTACATACATAATTCCCTGCAGCTACTCATTGTAATCCAAAGCGCATATCTTCCTGTGATGAATTGGTTCAAAATCGCTATCGTCACTTGTATATACAATTTAAATTGATTTATTTTTTGGCACCATAAAGTAAATGATGAGTTTTTGAGACGACTGTCAGTTGTTCATTTGCTTGTGAACGTCACGATAACCAGATATGCATGATCGAAGCTCTTTTTGGAACAAACTCCTTTCAGAATTGGCATGTATTTTAAGAAAATGCTTTTCCGATTTGTTGGAAAGCTGCATATATTTTATCTGTTCTGAAAAATCATCCTTCTTGTCTACCTTCCTAATCTATCAAATTATTGATAATGTCACTGTCATTGAAAGTTTCGTTTTCAATCAAGGGCGTGCTGCTAGTGAATTGAGGGAAACCAATTGAACGTGATTGTCGAAAGACTGTGTATAACAAATGAACATAGCTTCTTGAAGTGTGTATATGTACATTGATAGAAACCATTACAGTGGCTCCAAAGCCGTTGAAATTCATATACAGTCGACTCTCGATAATTCGAAGTTGTAGGGACCAATGAAAAACTTCGAATTATCAAGAGGGTAGGAAAAAACTCCAAAAATACACAAAGAGAGCTTTTTTGTTTAACTTTCAGAATTTGAAACTATGTAATAAAACAATTGTACATACATATAAAAAATTTTAAAGTATTTTGAAAAAGTACATATTATACAATATAAATATTATACAGAAGTTAAAAGTCCTGTATTAAAAGAATACATTCAAAAACAATCCTACGCATCTCTTCTTCAGAATAGTGAACCATCCTTTCTGAACACATGTGTTGCAAACCACGTGTTAAACCAAAGATATGGACGGCTGACAACAGGTGTGGTTGGTCTATTTTCCACTTGAAGAAGGAAAGCAGTAAAAGTATATTTTCGCCTAGTGAACCAGAAAACACAAAGAAGGGATGGAAGACAGATGGTCATTAAAAAGACTACATTACAGGGCGGACACGCAGAGACAATGCAACACAAAACACGTAAGCTCCAAACTGTTTGCTTTTGGACTGTACATGATAGTGAGTGTTCGAATTGTCGAGCGTTTTATAAGATAACTTCGAATTATTGCAAGTTGTTGTCTGGCCAGCCACAGATTTTACTTCGAATTATTGAGTGTACCCAAAAGTATTGTTTTAGTTCGAAATATCAAGAGTTTTTCTAGGGACTGAGCATATACTTCGAAATATCGAGAGGTTCGTATTATCGAAGGTTTGAATTATCGAGAGTCGACTGTATTGCATAAAAAAGGATCACACAAAAAAAATCGTACAAAATTAAAATCGCATAAAAAAAGACTGCACAAAAAGAGGTTCTATATAATATTTTAATTGGGTAAAATATATAAGCATTTGTTATATAAAGTAATTATTTTGTAGCTTTTAAACATTTCAATCTCAATTTTCTTGAAAAAAAATATTTTTTTTTTACATTTTAGAATTGAAATGATTACTTCTAACATAAACATGCAGCGGAAGTACTTTTGCGGGAAACTTTTTTTAAGTTCGATGAAAGCATAAACTCCATCTTGACTGTTCAGTTTCCTCCAGGCAATTTAGGTAATAAGGTATTTTCCTGTACACCTCAAGTGGAGTGGTTAAGCACGATGTTTCATAGAGTACGGAGGAACCGATTTTAATAATCAATTACTCGAGCATAAAACTGTTTTATTCAATTTGCCTCTTAACGTTCTTTCAATATCTTGGATAATTCACGGAGTGTTATTATTAAATAGCGAATAAATTAAAGTGAAATATTTCAAGTTTAGAGGCAGCAATATTTAAACAGGGTTTTATCAAGAACAGTGGTAAAGTCATGATTTAAAACTGATTTAGTTGACTGTTTGACCTTTCTCCAACTACTGCTATGCCTCAAATTGTATAAAATTAAATTTTCATCTATTAGTTTATAATCGAGATCTCTGTAAACTCATTTATAATTATTGTTTGTTGATAGTAATTATTCGCATAGATGAATCACCTTCGATGCTGGAAGGTCTGAATGGATTATGTGCATTTAAATAAAGTTGTTCATAAAAGTATTATAATAAATATAATTTCAAATATTGTGTTGAAAATGATTTTCATATGTACATTTATTTGCGTATGATGTGCATATTATTTGCGTATTTCCTGAACATGAAAATTATTTATTGCATTGTTTTTAATTGTTAAAAAACGTAGAAGACAAGATTACTAATTGTATAACATTCGTATTTATTTTGTTTTAAAACTTAATTAAGAAATTTCGTAGAAATCTAAAAAGAAAATGTTTTTATATATATTTTATAGAACAATGCGATAATATTTAAGATAGAAAAAGAAAATGTTATGATTTCCGGGCGTTTTTGGTACATATACAGGATGGTTCCAAATTCAAGGTACAGACTTTAAGGGTAGGTACAGGACATTGTATGGGAATGTGTGGGCGCAAGTGACGCGGCGAGGATCAAACAGGGGAATTAAAATAAAAGAGAAAAGGAGTTATCGGTTGGTTACGTTGCCGGTAGAGGGCAGTAGATGTCTAGCCGCCATTCAACATGATACATCTCAGTAGGGGAAAGCGCAATACACAATTGTGCTGACGTCTACAATGGGAAACTATACGTATGCCAAAAATGCAGACATGCATTTCCGGCCGTGCAAATGGCAGCGGCAGAGCTGCGCTACGAATGTATCACGCGCAGTTTCCTGATCGACGAATGCCGGATCACGGAATTTTTCAGCGGTTACATCGTAAACTTCGTGAAACACGTTCGTTCCATGTCACCAGACATGATGCTGGTCGACGAAGTCTGACGCTGTCTAAGCCTGGAAGAAAGAATCTTGAACGTTGTGACTGATAGACTCGAGTCAAGTACAAGAGCTGTTGCTCATCCAGTAAGTGTGAGTCCTCAGGTCATTTGTAAAGTGTTAAGAGAAAATCGCTTGCACGTCTTCCATTTTCAGCGAGTGAAAGCTTTGAATCCGGTGGACTATTTTCTCCGACTGCCAAGGAGTGGTACAGCAATGTGCGCTGCAGCTGGACTTCATAGCTCATGTGCTGAACAGTTATGAACACTTACTGTAAATATTACACTTGCAGACGACTTTTTCAATAAACACTTTATCTTTCCTTTCGTCTCTTATTTTTTGTGTTTGTGCCTCACCGCTTCACTTGCGCCCATACATTCCTATACAATAAATGATTGTTACAATGTCCTGTACCTACCCTTAAAGTTTGTACCAAGAATTCGGGACCACCATGTATAGAGCAATTTATGAACAAAATTAACATTTATACATGAATTAATTTCAAATTTTTTTCGTTTCAGTTAGCTGTAAAAGCAGTGGTGGCAATCGGCGAATTTCATGTGACGTTGGCAAATATGGACACTAAGGTAGTATGGGAACATTTAAGCAAATGCCCATATTTACACGTAAAGGTTTTGAGTTGGTGCATTCGCACTGCGGCATTGGTATCATGCATTGGCTCAAGCATCATGGCGGCTGCTGATTTGTTTGTGCTGTTGTGTGGTTCAAACAGAAGTGCAGACAGACCATCTCTAATGTAAGTCTCAAATTGTGGGATGAAACTTATAAAGGGCCTCAATATTGCATGTACCATCCGTTGGCGGGAGGGGAGGTTTCGTTGTCTTTCCCTTCGACATCAGTGATGCCAACTACTGAATAATGCCACTCGTGTAAATACGAGCAGTAAGATTAAGAGTAATATGAGCGGTACCAAAATTTGATGCTTTCCAACCCTGCTCCCTGACCTTCCTCTCGTCTTACAGATCATTTGAGTTCATCTTTCTTCCATGAACCTCTTCCTTATCATAAATTAGGCCAAGTTACAGCAGCAGAAGAGTCATCTATTGTCACTGCTGAATTCTCGTAGTCAGCAGCAGCATTTTTGGAGGAGCTGAGTCCAACACTGAAAACAACCATCGGAAATCGTGGAAGACGTAAAAAAGTTGCAAGAGAGCTAACAAGTGCAGAAGGCTAGAAGAACAACAACAAGTGCAAAAGAGCTAGAAGAGAATTGCCAACAGAGGTCGTAGAGAAGGTGCAGGGGCAAAACGTAGAGCAATAGCAAGTGACAGCAGGCACAATGCATCCTGAATTCGGCCTGTTTGTGCAACTAACAATTATTATGAAAACCAAGGATAGGAATGGGTGCAATGCTATTACTCTTGTTCATTCTAGTTCCATGAAGAATATATAGAGTCAGAGGGTGACTTCTTCCATAGCAGTGAGTATAGTGTATGATGCAAGTCAACATTAAATTTTTTTTTCTTTAAGCTTGTTATAATTTGTGTTAATTTAATTGTTTATATGATTTTCACCATTTAATTATTTTTAATTTATATAGATATAACTTGGACATTTTTTTCTGTGGTACAATTTGTTCAATTTTAAAAGTTTAACTTTACTTCTTATCATTTGCAAAATGTGCAATTTGTGTAGAAATGTATATTTGTTTTGAAAAGGTAAATGTAGAGATGACAATTTCTATTATCTTTTTATAATACAACCTGCCCATATTTCTGGTAGTGAGCCCATATTATTTAAAGTATTAGGCAAATATGGGCAATTACAGAATTTGTTTTGGAGCTTCTTTATACACATAGCAACAAGAGCTAGAGGTTTGTTTATACACCATTAGAAAACCACACTCTAAGGTTTAAAATAATTTGATTTCGAAAAATGAAGTGTTTTAAGGTAGTATATTTTCAATTAAGTGTTTTGGTACCCATATTTGACAAGTTTACCCTATGGTCACGTGATAATTACAATCACGTGCTTCTAGTAAACTAATTCATGCACTTCGCTGTTGCAATTTTAACTTTTTACAGAAACTTTCTTTTAAAAATACATACTTGTTAACATTAATAACGTATATACTTCAGCAAAATGCGCTTGATTTAAAAGTACGGGTATAATATGAGAATTTTTTTTTTAAATTTGAAAAATCTTTTTAAGAATTTGGATAGTTAAACATCTTTATCTAATTATCAGCTTTGAAGTATCTATATTTTGCACGTACAAGTCTAATGAATTAAAGAAAGAACACGTGATTTATCACGTGAAAGTCAGGAATTCAGTCTATTGAACGTTTCAGTCTAATTTTCAAAAACCAGGATCTTTTCTTTTTTAAATTTCAATACACTTTCTCAAATAAAAACTCCATTGTTATTTGAATATTTTAACCTCTCTATCGTATAGATCAGGGATCGACACCCTTTTAGCTGTGGCGTGCCAAGCCAATCTATCAATATAATTAATTCAGCGTGCCGCGTAGTAGGACATGTTTGAAACAATTCGAGTCCAGTGGTAATGTATGCAGAATTTACAGAATAGAGGTCAATAATATAGATTTACAGTTTTATAATATATTAATTTTGCATCATTTAATGATATTTCTTAATATAAAAATACACGGTATAAAATAAAACTATTTCTTCAACAAAATAAAAATACATTAAAATTGTACATACATTACGTATTTTTAAACATATTTATTAAAATTAGAAATCGACACAATAAAATATAAATATTTCCCTTCATTATTGTCAAATAAAAAGATAAATGCAAATTTTAATGTGAACCTAGTGGCTTGCACCGCTTTACATTTTCATATAAAAAAATTGGGGGTATAATCTGTGACTTTCCATTAGACTCGATTCTGCGAATTCAGTTGTTAAAACCATTTCTTTGCGGACTCGAAATATTTTTCATATGAGGAAAGACTTATTACTTAGATATGTAGAACCAAAAGCGGAAAGCAGAGAGAGTACATGCAATTTTCTCTCTTCAAACAATCAAATCTCTCCAGCAATGGCATTCAATAATTTATAAAATAGATGTAAATTTATGTTTAGAGTTATCTTTCAGATTATTTCGTAACTCCGTAAATATCCGTAATTCAGAAAATGTTTTTCAAGAAGGTCCATTACAAACTTATCAGTTTTCAACCACTCAAAATTTGACAAATTTGTAGAGTTGTGCAGAGTGCCACTGAGAATTGTACCACGTGCCACATGTGGCACGTGTATTACTGGTAGATGTCCCCGGGTATAGATAGTAGAATATTTATTTAGCTTACGTTTAAATTAATCAGTTCTACATAACATTTTATATTTTATTTTCAAAATTTTAATGCTAAAATGTTTTTAACTTCTTATGTAAAAGTGAAAATTTGTCTAATTTTTAAATATTTTTAAATCTTTACAGCACAGTATACCTGATACTACATGTGTTTTAAAATCAAACAAACTGATATTAAATTTGCACAGTTTTTGCTAAAGTTGGAAAATTAGTAATAAAACTATCACAGATGGAAAAAATCAGTTGAAAAATTAAGTGGTTAACATATTAAATAGATAGTTAACACATATCAAAATAGCTTCTAAAAAAGAAACGCCTCAGGTCGTTTCTACGAATCTGCTTTCTACGAACCAGTTAAAATTTTTAATTATGTAAATATCTACTAAATACCTTTTAAGCTGCGGAAGTTTAAAAAACGGATCTCATATTAAATGCCTGAAACATTCGAAAGAATAAAACTTGCTCATAAATTATTTTCAGAAATTTTAGCAATAATCGATGGATAGTTATTTTTCGCTAATCCATAAATAAGAAGAAAAAAAATCGAAAAAGGAATATTAGATAAATATGAATTATTTAATGTACTTATGGGGAAAAAATCAAACGTAACATGAGAATTCTTTACAGATATTTGAATATTCTATGCCCTGAATGCCACAAATTCAAATTTTTATGCGATTATATCCAATTTCTTAAGAAGTATTTGAAGTCAAAACCCCGACATTGATAGCGATTCCCCTAAGGGTCTTAAGGGACTATATATCACTCGGGAGTTTTTAACTATTGATCCATTTATCATGTAGTGTTCGAAACAGGATAAAACTTTACAGCAAGGCAGTTTTATCTTTAAGACAACAAATATTAATTTAAAAATAATAAATTTTATTAAAATAAAGCATAATAATACAAATTGTAAATAAAAATAAGGAAGGAAAAGCTCTGTTAAAAATTATAATCGAAAAGAAATGGTCATTTGTGCGAAATCATCTAAATATTCTTAAAGTATAGTCTATCCCTTAGCATTTGCTTCGCAAATATTTCAGAAGCTAATGATTGAATTTGAATGAAATTTTGAATTTTAGCTCCACCCCCACACAGAAGGTCCTTTTATTTAAATCTAAAAAATAAATCGTATTTCATTGCACGAAAACTAATTATGTATAATAAATGAATTAATCACACTCAGCATCAGGATTTAGTTCTATTCTGATATTAAAATTATATTAGTTTTTTTTATCTGAGTAATTTTTTAAAATTTACACATGTTTGTTAAATTAGTAAATATAGGGCTTCCTGAATATTTGTAATCATTTTAGTGCAATATTTTATAAGCAGAATATATGCGTCAGCTCAGGCAAACGAAGTCGTGAACTCTGGGAAAGCTGTTTATTTGTTACCAATGACTTTAACAGTATCCTACTATATGACAGTTTTCATGGGAACAAAAATGTATTTGTCACATATCTCCCTCTTTTTTAGGAGTGGCAAGCGTATTTTTACAATCTTAAGGTACTTGTTTTGACTGAATTCCCCGCGCCACCACTTTAGTTTCAAAATATTTTTTATGAACAAGCTACATTTTTCTCCTGTGTATAACTTAGTGGTTTTGATTGCTTAGTTGTACGATTTATTATGGCTTATACACATGTAAATGAGCAGAATGTAAAAAAAGAAAGGGGCATTTGTGATCTCTATTGAAGGAAGTTGAAACTGATCAAACAAGGGAAGAACCTGCTAAAATAAAGAATATTAACCATGATAGCGAAAGTAAATTTGAGAAAAGTGATGAATATGAAACGTTTGAGTTTAAAGGAAAATTTTCAAATGCTTGAAGGGGCGCGCATCTCCGGTAGGATAGAACCAGGTACCTTTGGATCCGAAGCCGAGTCACTTATCCACTACACCAAAAATGATCACCGTGGTGTGGAGGTAGTTACTGGCTTATATAGATGGTACCGCTACATGCTACCTAAAGAACTCCATCAAGAAACATATGAAGCAATAAGTGTACCACCAGACACTTCACCATGTCAAAAAAACACAAGCAAGAAACAGTTCAACATGATATTTGTCGATTATCAAAGGACAATAAAACTACAATCACTTGAACAAAATATGATAGTTTAGCTTGTAAATAATATTCCTATAACTTTAGCCGAAAGCTTCTGTGATTTGTGTCCTTAATTAAAGTCACGCACATTTGAAACTCCTTGGTTCAGTTTGTGACGGATCTATACGCGGTTCCCCTAATATCTTCTTATCTCCTTTAAATAAAATATTTAATTCAACCAACTTTCATCATCGAGTAAGCAAACGTGATTTATGTAAATGAGGTATATTATATAAATTCGGTTTTCACGAGTTGGCAGTAAGGTAGGAAGGAAGTGATTTGTGTACACGTTGTTGTTGATACGTTAGATGTGTGCAAATAGGAGTTTAACAGAAGTTTGAGAATTAGTTGTTAGTTGAAGATTGAGAAGCAGTGGAATTAATTAAAGATTACAGAGCGTGGAGCCATCGTCATTTGATCAAGCCGAAAAGAGTGCTTGCAAGTTCCAGCGTAGGATCCGATGTATTAAAGGTTCAGGTACTGTGTATTTGATTAAGTAGAAGCTAGTTATTAGCGTGCGACGTAGTTATATTTGAGCGTATTTAAGCTATCTTAGATTCAGTTGAGGGTCTGTAGTAGTATCCTCGTGTTATAGAATCTCACCTCCGCACCCTACTATAATTCATATACATTAATTAGAATTGTATTGTGTCTGTTTGGTAATTGTTAATAAGAATTAATAAATTAATTAGATTGGAAATATATATATATATATATAATATCTGTGGATTATATATATATTCTGTTTCTCCTACACATCTTGCCGGGTTTACAGGTAGACAAGAGGGTTCGGATGTAAGAGGTAACCGAACGTTACCACAAGTTTGATTCATATTTTTTCTCAAATTATCAAAACAAAATTGAAAAATTCTTAAAAGTAGGTAAGTATACTTTCTCTTAGTTAAATTATTTACTGGAATTATGATTTCTATCGTGTACAATAAAAATAGTTTAAAAAAAAGATTGGGGTGACTCAGTCGCCCCGCGTGAGCACTAACGTAAGTATCGAGTGCGAGCCTGCTCCCAGGTTAAAATGTACGGAGAATTAGTATTTAGACACTTCTGACGAACTAAAACTATTAAATAAGCAAAATTAGTGGTTTGGAGATCTTTCCACTGAATCTTCATGGGTCATTGTACCCCAAAAAAGGTTAAAAAGTTTGGGGCTTATAAATAAAAAGTAAATCAATTACGAAATTTAAAAAAAAATTTCTCACTGGACAATTCATAAAAAGCTAGTTTCTGTAAAACTAAATATTTGTGGGGAAAAAATCTAATGTCACAAAAAAAATAAAATAAAAAGAAATTATAGTGAGGTATTGGCAAACGATCAATAATCCCTTTATTCGCCAATAGAAAAAAAGGTACTTGAACCATGTGTTTTTTAGTAAAACTAAAACTTATTTTGGACTAATTACATGCCTTTTAAAGCGTTCAAAAACTAAATAATGACAAATAAAAAATTCCGTACCATGCTGGCGGTATCTGAGGTTGTTTTTCTCCTCCTCTTCTGTTAAATCGAGCGGAATTTTAATGTTGGCATCATGTGCAGAGACAGAGACTCTTCTAGGGCTACCTTCCACCATTGTCACTTGTCACTGCACGCATATCTGGATGGAACCTGCAAAATACAAATTACTTTTAGTTTAATGAAAGCTACATCAGAGCAAATATTAATTTAAAGGTTGAATCCTTTCTGTTCATCTGTAAAACAAAGTGTCGAATTTGAAAAGAGAAATGAATTAACATAATGTGAACATAATAATGAATTAATATAATGTAAACATAATAATGAATTAATATAATGTAAACATAATAATGAATTAACATAATGTGAACATAATAATGAATTAATATAATGTAAACATAATAATGAATTAACATAATGTAAAACGATATATTTCGTACATTAAATGATATAATTAAATTTTTTCTCTTATTATGGCACTACTATTATGTTTCCATTGTAAGGTTACTATATTTGAGACTTGAGTGAATAATTTTAGCCAAGTCCCCAACTTCAGTAAATATATCCGCATGCAAAAGTATACCAAGATAACCTGTATGTATAGTCCTCGAGATAAAACATGAAGTTTCCCAATTGTGAAATTCTTAATAATTTGATGAGATTTCAATTATGTCTTAGAACTTTCATGTATAAATCACTAATATATATGAATATCTTAGTAAATAGTTATCAGAGTTTTTTGATTGAATTTTTCTTTAATCAAACACGAATTAAGTGAAATTTATCTGTCTATTGTAACATATTTTTGAAAATTAAGTTAGTTTGAAAAAAAGGAGGGGGGGGGGTGCGGTACAATTTATTACTAGCTAAGCCAATAGCTTCTTGGGGAAGGGATTAAAATAAGAAAATTATATGCAAAATTAAAAATTCTAAAGGATTTGAATTCAGCTTTGCTAAATGGTTGGTCACTGATAATAGTCAGATATAGCACAGAAAAAGCAATTTTTGATTTGCGTTTGGAGACTTTTTTTCTCTCGTGTACAAATTTGTTAAAAGATAGTTTCATGACTTTTTCAATGATTTAATAAAATTGCTTTGTAAGTTGACTCTTTGAGATTTTGAAAACGTAAAATTCAAATAAAAACTTCAATTTAAAAAATAACAGAAATATTCAAAAACAACTTAACTGCATTTAGAAATAAATTAAAATATTGGTTTTAATGTTCAAATAATTATACACAACCATCAAATAAGTGTTAATATTCTAGTGATGTTTCTCGTGATTAAGATCTGTAGAAATTCCGTTATTATACTTAATTATTTGATGATGACTTCAATTAAGAATTTGATGATGTTAGAAAAGTTAAAATACAGCATCTTTTTCGTATACATTTGCTTTATTTTCCCATGATGCAGCTTAAAACATGAAATAATCATCAGAGCAAGTAAAAATAATGTAGTTTTCTTAGAGTGTATATGAAAGTCAAAGGCTTCTAATTCAAACATATATGATAAATCTCACTTTGTGGAAATAGGACGAGAATATTTTATACATTATTCTAAAAAATATGCAGAAATCTATAATACGGCTCCGTTATAATAATTTCTTATTTGAAAATTAAAAGATACATTCTCCAGCTAATAATACATCCACGGTTTACACCTAATAAGACATACAGTTTCCACACATAATTAAGGCATTTACAGTTTACAACTAATAAGACATTTACAGTTTCCACTTAATAAGACCTAGTTTCTAAATAATAAGATATTTACAGTTTTCAACTCATAATATTTACAGTTTCCATCGAAAAATACATTTACGGTTTCCTACTAATAAAGCACTTACAGTTTCCAACTAATAAGACATTTACACTTTCCAACTTATAAGGCATTTACAGTTTCCAACTCTAAAAAGACATTTACAGTTATTACATTCGATTTTTATACTGACATGAACAAATGGTTAAAAATATTTCCAAAGGAAATATTTCTCACCAGAAATTCTTCTTATAAATGAAATGATATAGGGTTTGCAGCACCGGGATCCCGGCGGTTTCTTCCAATCCAGGGATCCCAGGATTAAAATAACTAATCCTGGGATTTCATTTTTGTCTAAATTATATTTTGAAATTTTTTTTCAAAGTATTGTGAATCTGGTATTACACTTAATGCATCTTATTTACTTATTTTGTACTGTATACGTTTAATGTCAGTTTTTTTATGTGTTGAAACTTGAAGGGTTCAAGGCGGTTGTGTATGTTAAACCGTGAAATTTGATATGTTTTCTCTTATTTTCTTCTGAAATTCTCTCCTCATCGCAAGTGGGAGCAGAAAACGAACATTTCTCCCAACCACAGTGTAGTGTCTGGCTACTGTTGGCGGAAGATTATGGAATGTTGGCTCTATTTAGTGCGTCTTAGGCGGTGGGTTACTGTTTTTAGGGAGAAGGTGATTGACCCTCGAACGGGACGAGGAAGGGAGAGTCCCTCGTTTTTTTTTAGGAGCGCGGTGAATTGCGCTTGTGTTTTTGCTATATCGAGAGAAAGATAATTCTGTTTTGTTGACACGACGTGCTGTGTCGGAAAGTAAAAAGTAATAAAGACATTACAACACGCTCTCTGCCAAGAACCAGAGAAGAGGGAAAATTTTTTGAAAACGCCACAAAAGAAGATTTAGTAACGGTTTTACTAGAAATGAGAGAAACCGTTGACACTGATCTTGGAATTATGGAGTTGAAACATAAATTAATGCTAAGTAAGGCGTACTTAGAAGATGAAGAATTCGTTAGAGATGTCTTAGAAACTACGATAGAGGACAGAATGGAAAAAGAAGAGGATAGAAGGAAAGAAGAGTATAAAGAGGAGCGTAGAAGGAAAGTAAAAGAGTATAAAGAGGAGCGTAGAAGGTAAGAAGAGTACAAAGAGGAGCGTAGAAGGAAAGAAGAGTATAAAGAGGAGCGTAGAAGGAAAGAAGAGTATAGAAAGAAAGAGGAGCGCCGCTTGGAGCGAATATTGGAATTAGCGAGAATAGAAGCAGCAAGAAGGAAAGCAGAAAAGGAAGCCAGAATAAAAGAAGCAAAGCATAAAGAAGTTAAGAAGGCTAGACTGAAGGCTGAGGAGGAAGCTTGACTGAAGGCTGAGGAGGAAGCTAGACTGAAGGCTGAGGAGGAAGCTAGACTGAAGGCTGAGGAGGAAGCTAGACTCAAGGCTGAGGAGGAAGCTAGACTCAAGACTGAGGGAGAAGCTAGACTCAAGGCTCAGGAGGAAGTTAGACTCAAGGCTCAGGAAGATGCCAAAGCAGTGGAAGAAAGACGTAAGGCCCAAGAAGAAAGGAAAATGAACGAAAGAATAGCTTTGTGGAAGAAGAGACGAGATTGGAGAAAGAAAGATGGCTTGTGCAAGAGCAGATGCAACAGGTTCAAGAAAAACACAAAATGAGAATGCAAGTAGAAAAACAGAAGTGCTTACAAGAAGAGAGGTGTAAAATAACGGAAGAGCTAAAACAATTTTTAAAGGAAAAGTAAGTTACTTTTACTTAAGTAACAGTAAGTAAAAAGTAATAAAGACATTACACACACACACAGGTCAGCTAACTTGAAGAGGACAGAGGCAATTAGAATTTTTGGAATGTATCTAGCTACATGAGATGTTTGATTTTACTCTTGAATGAAGTTACTTGAGGTTGAAATAAATGTTTGTGATATCTACCATCGTTTTCGAATAAATTTGCGAGCTGAAGTTAGTCCAAATCAATCTCTTACATTAAGCTTGCATGATATAGCAACAGGTAATTATGTTTTTAATTTTGAAGTATGATATATTTTTTTATAATATAAATTAATATACAAATATTGTAGTACCTTCTGTAAAATACACTTTGAATAAAGCATAATTAAGGTTGGTACCGGTCATTTGAATATGGACCTTATGTATTTACCTCTCATTTAGGGAAATTCTATTTAAGTTAGGGTTTGCAGCCCCGGGATCCCGGTGTTTCTTCAAATCCAGGGATTTAGTTTTTGTCTAAATTATGTTTTAAAATTTTTTTCTCATTAAAATTTATATAGAGAGCTTCCACTTTCAAAACGAGACATTGGGTAACATTCATTTCTATTTCCCAGTAATAAAAAAATGTGACTCATTTGTCTGATGTGTTTATAATAAATTTCGATTTTTCTTTTCTGAATTATCAACCAGGAATCATTTTTCTGAATTATCAGTTTAAGTCAATATAAAAGATGTGTTTTTTTTTTTTAGATTTCTTTTTCTCTGTTTTTTATATATCAAGAGATAATTTGAGAGTAATATTATTTTGTTATTATAAATATATTCTTATAAGCTGTTTAAGCTGTTATTGCTGTTTGGAGCATCTAAAAGGCGTTTCTTCAAAATTCTTTCTGAATATTTAAAGTTTGTGAATTAATTCATTTATAGGGGAGTTATTCAATGTGTTTTCTTCTTTTTATATACAGAGAGATAAAGCTAGTAATATTATTTTGTTATCATTATAAATATACTTCCAATTAGATTGCATGTATTAATATTTAAATGTTGTTACAAATATTTCGAAGAGATAGTTTTTGTGGAAGTTAAAAAACAAAATTTTATTGGACTGTGAAATATAAAATCAATTTATTATTATTATTTAAAAAATTGAAGTCTGTTTTTTGAGTATTTTTATTTGAATAAATTTTAGTACTATTGTGATTAATTTCTAGTGTTATACGTTAATAATTTTTTTTTTTTAAAAAAAGGAAAGTATATATTTTTTCTATAGGCAATTGTATAAGTAGAAAACTTTTTTAGATTAAAATTTATGTAAATCCATTCTATCATTTGTACGTGCTGTGTATAGGTATATGTGAGCTTGTCGGAAAAAGGTTCAGTTCAGACTTCATAATTTTAATTTTGAAAAATCTACTTTCTTAGAATGTCTTACCATGCAGTTATCAATTCTAAATATATTAAACATAACAAATACAGTGTTTCCATGAAAATAAAACAGGGGCTTTTTATTCTGTTTTAAATTTACAATAAGATTTTGAAAAATCCCAAACATATCGATTTTTAATTCAAATGGGTCAATTTTTAATGAATTAAAATAGTACTATTTTTATTGAATTCATTATAAACTATTTTTATTTGTTTTTTATAATGAATTAAGTTTTGTTTTAATTTGTTTCAATAAATAATAATGTTCAATCATTTTTTCATTACATTTTCAGTTTTATTATATAATTTCAACCATGCTGATGTTTAAGTACTTTTCATAAATAGTTCAGTCCTAATCCCAGGACTAATCCCGGGATTTGGATAATGTAATCCCGAAATCCTGAGATTGAAAATATAGCACGAGATTGCAAACCCTAAAATGATAGAATATTGCTTTACATCGAAAGTTAAAACTAGAAACAAATGATTTTAGAATTAAAAAATGCACATTGTAATTTTATTCCCCAGAAAATTTTTACCATTAAACCAAAGAAATTTAAAATATAAAACATAATCTTTCGTAGTAAATCTATACAAATAAATAAAATTGAAGTGTCTGTTTGTAATTTCAAATTAGCAGCTTTTTACTTAATGCACTAAAAGTATATACGGTACTCATAACAAAAAAACAATTTTTAAAATTTTTGTCTGTCTGTCTGTTTGTTCCGGCTAATCTTGGAAACGACTGGTGGGATTTTAAAAATTCTTTCACTAATGGAAAGCTACATTAACGGGGAGTAACATAGGCTATATTTTATTCCCGTATTCATACGGGAACGGAAACTATACGGGTGAACGTGAAACTGAATGCCAAGATGAACGCCAAATTGAACGCCAAGATGAGCTAATGAAGTCGTTGTTTTGGTTACTGGCGACCGATGCTCTTCATGAGACATAATAGTGTTACGCGCACATGATAATACGCTGACACGTGCCATAATTTTTTTTATGATAGTTATCTTACTGTTCAGTTAAGTAGAGCATCGGCTGTTTCGGATGCACTTTTAAAAATAATAAATCAAGGCTTCATAAAAAAGCAATGCAAGAAACAAAAACTTGATAAGTTTTACGGTTAGTTTTAATCCTTTCTTTTTTTTTTTATTTACATTTTAGTCACATTTAAACAATAGTTATTATAATCCCAATCTATATCTATACAAATAATTTAAATTGAAGTGTCTGTTTTTAATTTCAAATTAGCAGCAATTGTTTGCGGGGGCGGGGGTTTAAGGGGCGTTAGAAATTCCGATTTTTAAGTTATTAGACGTACAGTCTTGAAACTTAGTAAGTAGATTCCTCTCATAGGGTAGAGATACGCTACAAAATGGGTTTCGTGAAAATTGCCCTCAAGTGGCGTTGCGGGACTTAAGAGGCGTTATAGATAATTATTTCCATTTTTAAACTATTAGACGCACAGTCTTTATATTTGATAAGTAGATTTCTTTTATAGAGTAGAGATCAGCTATAAGAAGGTTTTGTGAAAACAGACCTCTAAATGGCGTTGAGGGGGATTTAGGGGCGTACTAGATAAATATTTTCGTTTTTAAACTACTTCACCTCCCTGCTTGAAAATTGGTAGGAATGTTTCTTTCATGGAGTAAATATCCGCTACAAAACAGGTTTGGGAAAAATTGACCCCCAAGGGGTGTTAAGGGCAGATATAAATAATTATTTCTATTTTTAAACTATTAGACGCACAGTTTGAAATTTGGTAAGCAGATTCCTCTCATAGGATAGAGATACACTACAAAATGTGTTTTGTGAAAATCGACCTATAGGCCGCGTTGCGGGGGTTCAAAGGGCGTTATTGATATATATATTTTTTTTTTTTTGCATTTTTAATTTATTGGACGCTCAGTCTTCAAATTTTGCTAAGCAGATTCCTTTCATAGTGTGGATTTCCTGTACAAAATTGGTTTTGTGAAAACAGACCCAGAAGTGGCGTTGCGGGGGCTCAAGTGGCGTTATAGATAATTATCCCCATTTTTAAACTATTAGACGTACAGTCTTGAAATTTGATAAGCAGATTCCTTTCGTAAAGTAGAGAACCGCTACAAAATGGGTTTCGCGAATATGAACTACCAAGTTTAATTTCGGGTGATTAAGAGGCGTAATTGATAAATATTTCCATTTTTAAACTATTTGATCATCCTGCTTGAAAATTGGTAGGCATGTTCCTTTCATGGAATAGAGTTCCTCTAACAAAGAGTGAAACGAAAAATTGACCCCTAAGGATGTTTGCGAGGGGTCAAGAGGAGTAACAGAAAAAAATTAATGTTTTTAATTGTTAGACCCATATACTTGAAATTTGTTAAGCATGTTTCTTTTGTTGAATAGAGATCCACTAAGAATGTATTTTAAGCAAATCAAGTTCTTAAGGGGGGGTGCAGGGTGTTACTGGGACGTATTGACAAAAAAAATTACTTTTTTCGAGCTACAAGGACTATAATAATGAAATTTGGTTTGCATTTTTCTTTTGTTGAATTGAAATCCGCTAAGAGAGGTTATATTGGAAAACGGCTCTCAACGGGATTACGGGGATATTGATAGTAAAACTTCTTTTTTTCTGTTAGATTTAGACTTGAAATTTGGCTTGCATGTTCAATTTACGGAGTAGAGATCCACCGAAAGTTGGTTTTGCGGGAATCCACTTGGTTTTTGGGTTACGAAAGAGCAAATATCATTCTATACTTCAATTTTAGAGATTTTTAGAAAATACAAATTAGATGAGCTCTGCCCTTTTTTTTTTATCAACAGGTGACAGTTACAGGTATAAGTATATTTTTCAATACAATCGAATTCTTAATGCAGGACTTAGATATCAATAATTTATACATATATATAAGCAGTAAATTTATAAAACATCATGAAATTCCCAGCGAAGCGGGCGGGTAACAGCTAGTATGAGAATAAGAATGATGTAAAAAAGAAGAAAAGGTAAAAAAAGGAATACATTTAAACTTTTAGAATTTTTTTATTTCGTGAGGAATAACATTAAAAAAAAAAGAAAGATCTCTTTAACATAAGACATACAAAAAAAAAATACTTCAAAATATTTTAGATAATGTATGCTGAATAGAGCAATGTAGCCTTTTGAAAGTTACAGAAATAACATAAAGAAAAATTCTATGCTATTCATTGTTCTATTCGGTTACAGTGAATAAAAGAATTATTTGTTTTTTCGGAAGAGCTTGAAGAAGATTTGAACAGCTCAAGACCCAATACGATTCTAAGCTCTTGTCAGCCATTAAAATTTCAAGAACCCAAACTTTTGCAGATAATCCTCTTCAAATGGCATGAATTGAAGTCGTTCCATTCTTCGATGTTGGAATTGAAGAAGGAAGAGTTTTTCTCGATCTAATTTGACTGAAGTTGTCGAAAAATTTAGATTTAAAAAAGATTGGAAAATGTGAGAGGCGTGATCTTTATTTTTCAGTTTCTTAACTCTTAAAAATCTTTGTTCGCTATGAAAACATTATGGGACATCAAAAGCCATTTTTCGCAGAATAAAATGGTTGCAACAACAGTATTCGGTAAATATTGTGATATAATATTTTTTTTAAAAATAAAAATGTTTTATTCTTGCTATTATAAAAACCATACAGTATCAACAAGAGAAGATTAACAATTAAAATTGTTTTATATATAATAAATAAAATATATATATAATATATATAATATATATATAAAAAATTATATGTGAATAAAGAGAACGTTAAATTTAAGATATTAATGAATCTAAGTTGTTAAATGATACCGCGCTGCTAGAATATATACTTTGTACATAAGATGTGTGTTATATATATATATAATTTTAAAAATGTTTAATACTGTAGGTATAGTTATTAATCGAAATATAATGCAATAAATATTGTTCCTTTCAGAACTATATTAATAAAAAGATGTAATGAATAATTTAATTTATTTTATGTAATTTGTGACGGGTGCGTCCTTTCACTAACTCCTTGTTGATTCCTTTAGGGCCAGCATTCTTTCAACCAACTTTCACTGAGGACAGAAAAACGTGATAATGAAAATTAAGCTTAATGTATATATTCTGTATTCGTGAGTTTAGAAAGTTAGTGAAGTGAGAATTGAAGATTAGTGAAGTGAGGATAGATCGGATATGAAGTGAATTAATGAGAAGCTAGCAATCCGGCAGTAGTACGGAAACAGTGTACGACTCATAAAGTTGGAATATATATTTCGAAGTGCTTAAGTTAACTATTAGTGTTCAAGGCCATGTCGAAAAGCTTAAAGGATTGCAAGAATTCAGGTACTGTATAATCTTAGTTCAAATAGAATTTAGAGAGTTAAATTATTAGCACGCTTCTTAAAACAAGCTTTGTATAAGTTATCGTAAGGATAGATTCTCATGATAATATATAGTGTTCCCACGCTATCTTGTCTCACCTTCATGCTCTAATTGATTAAATTTATCTTAATAAGAGTGTGATTTGTGTCTGTGTTAAATATAGAGAAAAAAATAATTAAAGTTCATCATGTCGTCTGATCATTTAGTTCCTCCTACACATCTAACCGAGTTAGAGGGAAGAAGGAATAATAATTCCTTACAAATTTTACCAACAAAGTTTTCTGATGTTATAATTTATATACTTTTTTTCACACACTACTATTTTTCTTCATTTATTCAAAGATGTTTAAATAAATATTGGTACAATAACACAGTTTTTTAATGACATTTCATTTATAGAATATGTTTACAAATATTACAACAAATAAAGTTTTTATATCAACAAAACAGAGATGCATGTTTATTTTAAAATAGGAATTGAGAAGGAAAATGAAACTGCAGCGAAAAACAAATTATATTCCCTAAAAAAAGAATAAAGCACGCATAAATGACTCTCAGTTTAAGAACATTATAATCGAGTCAAAATGGTGCATTTTATTATTTCATAAAGTTACTTAAGTTTTAGAGGTACTAATTATGAAATGACTCTCAGTTTAAGAACATTATAATCGAGTCAAACTGGTGCATTTTATTATTTCATAAAGTTACTTAAGTTTTAGAGGTACTAATTATGAAACAGATTCAATTAATGAATAAAAAAACATTCATAGAATAATTATTTTGAGCCACCCTAGATCATCAAACACAATAAAAATCATATTATCCAAGCAGAGTTTCGAGTCTTTCCCATTATTAATTTCATTATCCACCCGTTTCTACTTCAGAAAGTTGATATAACTCACTAGTTGTGATTAATAGAAGCCAAAGGTTATTTCCACAGACGCATTTTATCCTTATAACTACTCAAATTATCAAAAAGATTACCTGATGAATGATAATATTACAAAAATATGCAAAAAATTATTACGAACAATCGTCAATTACACACTACAATTCGTTTTTTCTGACTGAATTAGCATAATTAGAATAATTACAAAAGATGCCAACTCAAGCAACGTAACTTTAACAGCAAACGATTATATATCAGCTAATAATTTAAGTAATCAGATAAATTAGAGTTACAAGAATTATTCAATTATATCAGACGATAATAATAGGGAAGATAATTTTCAACTCAAACACAGTATTTATAACTATAAAGTATAGTTCAATTAGTAAATCAAAAACTAATTTAAAATAAAGAAAAAAATTAAATAGAACAAAATATTTTACAATACACGAAACACTAGTATTTTGATTATTCTGAATATTGAAACTGGCATATATTACATAAATTAGAAAATTTCTCTCAATCCATTTTTATAATTATTAGAATAATAGAAAAACCATCTACATTGGATAAAATTCATCTTGTTATGTGCATTCTTCCCCTACTTTAAAATTATAAAAATCTGTGGAATTGTTTAAAAGATTTTGTACAAATGCACTGCCCATGAAGTAAAGGATAAGTAATGCAGTAGCTATAATTATATATTGGCATCATATAACAAATAACAAGAATTTAAAACCTTGCAAGTATTAATGGATAATTCATGAAGTATTTCAATTAATTTCGTTAAATCTTCATGAAACGAAATAAATAATAACAAACAGTGAAAGAGAATTGATTCAAAAGAAAGAACACAATAGTGAGTCGTGTTCTTTAAAACAACTAGAATACAAATCACGAATCCAATCTATGTTGACGAAAACATCACATTTGTTTACTTTAGTTTCTGAAATTCTCTTTGAACCCAGAATAGTACGAAAATAAGTAGAAAATTACTTCATTTTTACTTCGAAACGGCCCAACCACCATCATACTAATCAGATTTTGACACAACTAAATTATTTTCTGTTCGAATCTCTAAAATATAAATGAAGAGAATGTTTTGGAATCAATGCTGGGCTCCAGCCACATTTTAGCGAATTAAATCAATTTAATAGTAGTGCGAGATAGATGGAAGGAGTAATAGGATTTGAATTACTTGTTCTGTGTAATCTAATGATTCCGAATTTCGTCCCTGATTTCGATTCGATACGTCGCTGCATTTATTGCAATATAATACTTTCAAAAGTCACATTAAAACATTTCTAATACCAACAGATAAACGTAGAATTATTTGAGATATTTCAGAGAAATGTCAGTTATGATTTGAATGCGAATGAGTGAAATTCTTCTATTCAAGGAAGTTAACTTTGAAAATTTTGTTTTTGTTAGAAAACTGAAGATGAATTATATTGTTACGAATGTTGTGTAATTAATGCTTAAAATAGTGTAAATAATATATATCTGGATGCTTAATAGTATTACTTTCTATTGTATTTATTTTATGGTAAAAATTGCAATATTTGCAAGCAACGCTGCTCCTTACATCATAATGGTGTTTCAATCGGAACTTCGCTTAATGTTGGAGATACAGTTAAATTATCATCACTTTTGGCGACCGAATTTGATGAGTTGGCGATTATTTTTGGTGACTTGGCAATCATATGGATGCTTCTGAAGAGATTACTGGAGAAATCTATTAATAGCACGGTGTACGATGTGAGCGGAACTTTCGCGAAATACCCATTTAGCCTATAAATAGGAGTCCCTCTCTGAAACTTGGTTAGTATTGTATTAACTGTTGAAGAGTTCATTAGCGACTATTTGCTTGAAAATAAACTTTACGTACTTGCAAGTTTAGACACTCATAGTTGTATTTGATCGCATTAGAAAGTGTGAAAACTTATTGGGATTTATAAAGTGAATTTTAAGGCTGTATATCTGTATTTTAAGGATTGTTTTTTTTACAATAAATTCTCCCCGCTCTTGAAGAATT
>BMAO01009952.1:0-18079 GCA_019973975.1 Trichonephila clavata | reverse complement strand
ATTTATTTTCATGTCTTTTAACCCCCTTCGGGACTAACGCTTCATATCCATGCCAGCATGAAACACCGACATTTCCTTGAATGGCTCACATTTACGACAGTGTATTTCCCCCTCCACTCCCAAACAGCTCACATGTGTGCCACACACCTAGAATGCTTTGTAGGCTGCATTTTTTGGCAATAGCTGCATAATATTTTAATAAGGTTTGAGATACATGTAGATCTGACCTTCTACTCAAAATGAGAAATATTACTTGCATACACATGATTTTTGTTTTATAAACGTAAGGGGAAGGGAATGTTTCCAAATTGAATGCTTAATGACTGCTCTTGAAATGAACACATGGTTTTTGTTTATAGGGAAGACAAGAGTTTTATTTTCGTTAGAGCATTTGGTTTGGGTTTGCAGTGTACTTTTTAATGGATAATTGGATCTCTTAGACAAAATTATTTTTTTTACTTTTATTAGGTCGAAGCATCAAAAATGTTTAAACTGAACTTGGAATAACAGAATAATGCAAAATTGATTCTAAATTAAAATCTGAGAGTAGTGATAGTGACAAATAATGTTATGATTGTACTGTTAATTGGGAATTTATGATAATGGTATTTCGGACATCTGTATGCCAATTACATCGACAAAAATTGCCTCTATGGGCATCAACAATAGAAAAGTTATTTTTCGTTTGTCACAATTCCACAAAAACACTCTAGTAAATGCTTATTATGAGTGCAAGAATTGTAATATAGGACTCAGAGTAGATTCCTGTTTTAAAATTTTCATACTAAAAAGAATTTTAAGAAACATTAAGTTTTTAAATGTATAATGTTAAGAGTCATTTAATGTAAATAAATACTAACAGTAAAATGTTTAAAAAAAACAACAGAAAGTAAAGAGAGTATGTAAATACGAAAAATAAAAAGCACATGTTAATTGTGTACTCTATAGAACTATATTAAATAACATGTTCAAGTTTTAGTATTTTCATGGCTTTAGGCTTAACTTCACAAAAACCTTCGCCGTGAGTGACACTTGCGACAGAAACCTCAGGCCCTGGCGGTACGCACGCATTTATGTCCTTGTCCTGAAAGGGTTAATAACTTCGTGTTAAGGCAAGAAACTACAGATTTTCTAAATTTTAAAAAATGTCCTGATAAGCAGATTTTTGAACAAGGTTTTAATCAAAAGTTTCTTTACCTCTTAAATTTTTGAGTATTTGGACTTTTGGTTACCTGAAAATGTATTCTAAATTTAGTTTAAGTAAAAACTTTATAGTAAGATTTGATTTTAAGTAAAAACATTTTTAACAAAGGAAGTTTTTGTAGAAATCAGTATTGCTAATTGGTATGTTGTAAAAAATATTGCTAGGAAATTAATACTATTGCAATTTGCTGTTTATGATGTACTTTGAAATCTGTTGGGAAGGACGATTTTAAGTCTTTTGCAGTAGGTATTCTTATTGCCTGAAACCAATCGGACATTTACAAAGTTAAATTTGATATTTTGTGTTGCAATTAAACTTTAAGTTAACTACTTCTGTATTGTGTTTGATGTTTTTCTTCCAAAAATATCGCATCTAGACATTATTTAAGATTTATATATTTTATTGCACATTTATAATTTATTTTTTAAATATGTGTATTGTGAGAGTTTGAAATAGTCATAACAGGCAGGTATATAACAATTTCAAATAAATGTTATTTAAAAACACAAACTATATATATATATATATATATATATAAAAATTTTTTTTCTTATAAAAATTTGAATTTTTATTTTTGAAATTAGTTTGTAGTATAAATATTGCATTAAATGGAATTTTATTAGAAATTAAGATAAGCCTCATCACACAAATTTCAATTCTTTCTATTTTTTGTTTTGCTTTTAGTGTTAGGTGTTGTTAACTATTTTGAATTTTTTTTGTTTTTTTTTTTCAGTGTCTGTATTCTTTTTCATATTATGAAAAACATTTAATCAATAAGAATTATTTTTGTTTTTTTGTGCATTTTTTTACTGTGTTTAAAATTTCTTATTTTTCTTATTTTATTTTGTTGTTTATATTATTTGTCACTTTTAATTTAATTGAAATTTTTATGAACTGGTGCTTAAAAGTAACTTTTATTCAGAAATGATTGCTTCTTTACAAAAATATCTTTTTTTAAAACAATATTTATTTAAAAGTAGTGTGCCTCATAATAGGATTAAAAATTGGTATTATGTTGAATTTCAGTTGGTGTGTTTTGAATAATTAATAATTAAAAATAGCTAAATTTTTCTAAAGAAATGTCTGTTCCTGTTTAAAGATGAATTGTATTCATTTTGAAACCTTTGATTAGATAATTTTTTTGAAATAAAAGCATTAGTATTTTAGATTTTTAGTTATTTTTCTTTTATTTGTATTATTTACAAAATAAATTTACTTTCTGAATAATATTTATGAAGGAACACTAAGAATTAAAAAATTTTATTGAACAATGTATAAATAGTATTAAAATGTATAAAATTAGTTTTTAATAATTTTTATTGCTAATTACTTGATAATTGTAAAAAAAAGACTTTGTCAATGTATAATGTTACCATTGATGGAAAATGAAATGTATTATTTGTAAGGGTATTTTAGGGTATGCACACTCAAGAATTATATGAAAAACTATAGCCATTGTCTGTGGCAGAGTTCAAAGTATTTCAAATTAAAGCAAACATTTTTTTGAATATGAACTTAGAAGTAAAAAAAAAAAACTTGTTGAATTGATATCTGTGTAGTTCACAAAAAGGTTTGTCTCTTATATATTTTATAGACTGATGAAACACATTTCTCATTGATAATGTTAATTTGAAAAATTATATTTACTCTGATCTGACAAAAATATTCTGATGTCTCGCTTCCATGACATAAAACAAAAAATGATTGTATGATAGGTGTCAGCCGTGAACCCTGTTCATACTAAAGAAAAACTAAACTCATCAGAGCAACATCAATTCACCATTTTATTCGAGAGAAATCTATCTACTACATTCTTTTGGCTCCTTGCCAAAGACAAGATACACAAGCAGCTCGTTTAAATCATTACATCATTACCTCACCAATGAGTAATATAATAAATTCACCGCGTGACCCTGACACCTTCCCCCCGAGAGTCATATTAGATCCAAAGATCAAATATGGCTAAAACAACCTAAGGGTCACACGTTACACCCACAGAAAGAAACACTGCTTAAGCACTATCTTAAGATTATACACTACATAAAAAAACCAACACATTAAATTTTACACAAATATACTAAACTTAATCATCTAAAAATAAAGTTTAAAGTTCAATTATTCTTAAATTCTTCTAAAAGTTCTTATTTAACTACGGTTTACACTTACAGTCTGGATAGCGCATCTGCATTAATTAGTTTTGATCCTTTTATGTGACTTGCTTCAATGTCATGGCGTTGAATTGCCAACGCCCACCGCTGTAATCTCGGACATTGGGATGCAGCACTAGTAAGAAACACTAGGGGATTATGATTGGTTAGTAAGAATATCTTTGCTCCGCACAGTTAAGTTTCAAATCTTTTCAGAGCCCAAATAATAGCATACGCTTCCCTCTCAATTGTTGACCACTTTTGTTGGCTTGGATTCAGTTTCTGGCTCCCGAAAGCTATGGGATGAATGTTGTCTTCTCCATCCGACTGACCTAGACAACATCCGACCGCCGTCTGAGATGCATCCGTATGCAAGTAGTACAGTTTATCTATGTCTGGGACTTGCAATTCTGTAATTCCACATAGTGCTGTCTTCAACTCCTTGAAAGCATTTTCAGCCTCCTTGCTCCATGGAATCTCATTAGGGACTTTCTTTTTCGTGAGCTCCGTCAATGGTAGAGCAATTTTTGCAAAGTTTGGAATATACTGTCTATAAAAATTGCATAATCCTAATGCACTTCTCATTTGCTTCTTGTTCGTTGGTGCCACTAAGTTCTGAATCGCTTTTATTCTTTCTTTGTCAG
This sequence comes from Trichonephila clavata, assembly GCA_019973975.1. Classification (NCBI taxonomy): domain Eukaryota; kingdom Metazoa; phylum Arthropoda; class Arachnida; order Araneae; family Nephilidae; genus Trichonephila; species Trichonephila clavata. The sequence continues at coordinate 14,084 of BMAO01009952.1, read as the reverse complement.
GTGAATGTCTACCTGAACCAATGACATGTCCTAAGTATTTAACTTGTTGTTTTGCAAACTCACACTTTTCTAAATTCACTGAGAAGTTAAAATGCTCCAATCTTTTGAAAACTTCTTCCAGATGATCTAAATGTTCTTCCCATGTATCAGAGAATACGGCTAAATCGTCTATATACGCGCATGCAAAGCCAGATATAGTTTGGACCACTTTAGACATGGCTCTTTGGTAGGTTGCAGCAGCGTTTCTTAACCCAAATGGTAATACATTCCACTGGTACTGTCCTCGATGAGTACGGAACGCTGTTAGATGTTTGCTGCTGTCTTCCATTGGTATAGACCAATATCCTTTCAATATATCTAGAACAGCAATAAATTTTTTCTTCCCTACTAAGAAATTCAACTCCATCGTATTCTGCATTGGATATGCGTCCGGTACGGTAAGAGCATTCAAACTTCTGAAATCTATGCATAACCTAAGTGTTCCATCTTTTTTATGAACACATACTACTGGGTGTGCTATTTAACTTACAACAGGTTCAATCAGACCTAACTCTAACAATTTGTCTATCTGTGCGTCTACTTTCCTCTTTAAGTTTTCCGGTATCTTATAAGTTTTGGGTTTCATTGTTTCCTCCTCAGACTTCAGTTTTATCACGTGTTCACCAACTTTAGCTCTTTTTATTTTTCCAGAAAACAACCTTCTGTGTCGATGTAAAAGATCTTTTAGTTGATTTTGTTGCTTCTTAGATAAGTAATCCAACTTCACTATGTCCAATGCTTCATCATTCTTCTCAGCAGCAGGAACTGTTGGCGTTTCATATATCTCACCAAATTCATCATCGATATCATAAACAACTCCAACCGTTTGAACTCTCGCTTTGTATTCTCTAATCTTGTTAACATGCAGTAATCTTAAGTTACCTTCAGGCATCCGCAAATAATATGAATTTGCTTTTACTCTTTTAACAACTTTAACTGGACCTGTCCATCTAGAATATAGTTTATTCGTTGAATCAGGTATCAAAACAAGCACTTGATCTCTGGTGCAAATTCTCGATGTTTCTTTTGCCTGTTATAATACTTAGCGTAGTTACCTTGTTGCACATCACTTGTTAACTTTGCCTCGCGGGTTGATACTTCTAACTTTTCTTTTAATTTTTTCAAATAACTCTCTACTGATCCCTTCATATTCAGAGGTAATAACGTGTTTCCAGTCCAAATTGACTTCAATATAGACAACGGACCTTTCGGCTCCCTTCCATACATTAGCAGAAAAGGTGGTACACCGGTAGTTGCATTGGGAACTTCCCGATAAGCCCATAGTAAAAACGGTATATGCCTATGCCAACTTCTTCCTTCCTCTCTAATAATGTGATACAACATGTTCTTGAGAGTCTGGTTCCATCTCTCAACTAACCCGTTTCCTTCTGGATGGTATGGTGTCGAAAAACGTGGGCAAGCTCCTAAAATCTTCAAGAACTCTTGCGTTAAACTTGCAGTAAAATTTGTCGCATTGTCCATTACGATCACTTCTGGAATGCCTGTTCTACTGAATATTTCGAGCAGTGTTTCACATGTACTCTTAGCCGTTAGTGCCTTGAGCGGGACTGCTTCCGGCCATCTAGAATGCTGATCCATCAAACAAAGTATATATCTATGTCCCTGTGACGATACTGGATCTACAGGACCAATTAGATCAACGTTTACCACTTGGAATGGCAATTCAGGATGAGACACAGGTGTTATTGGAATTTTGTCAACCGAACGAATTACTTTTCTGCACTGACAACCATGACAAGAACTACAATATGCTTTAATCTCCTTCACCATTCCTGGCCAATAAAAGGAAAACTTGATTCTCTGAGTTGTTTTATGAGCTCCTAGATGTGCTCCGAACACTGATTCATGTGCAATTTCTAGTATCTTCCTCTTCCTAATTTCGGGAATCACTAACTGTTTTATCCTATTTCCGCACAACAGCTCTTCATGGTACAGGATATCGTTTTCTATCACATATCCTCCTTTTTTTCGCTTAGCAAAATTCCATGCTTCTTGAAGAGTATCGCAACTCTTTTGCTCTTTCTTGAATTTCTCTGTGTTATTTTCATTCTCCTCATCATATTCTGTTATTGTTGTCTCCTGTTCTTCCTCCTCAGTATTTACACTTTCATCTAACAATTTTTTAGGGGAATCTGATCTTAAGTTTACAGCAGCTGTAAATCTGGGATTGTATATTCTCTCTTGTTCTAATAATGCTTCATAAGTTTCAGTATCTAATAATATATCAGCGTTCAGTCTGTCCACAGTTGCCACCACCGTTTTAATTACCGGCGTAATATACCCGTTTGTTACCAAACCAATATCCACTTCTTTTAGTTCAGCCTTTAAACAATCACCAAATGCAGGTTGCAACATTATATATCCTTTGTAATCGACTTCTTTCCCTACTACACTGCTTTTAAACACGCTAATTTGTGCACCTGAATCTACTACAGCTTCATATTCTACTCCACCATAAGAAATTTTTACTATTTTGAGATCAGACATTTTTAAATGAACTGCGCTGCATTTCTTATTTTCCATTAAAACTTCGCCATTGAATCTCGCTGTGACTACTTTGCTTTCATCCTCAACTACTTTGACTTCTGCCACTTGCACTTCAGATACCTTTACCTCAGCAACTTTACTCTCGGTCTTTTCTCTCCCATCTTTCTTATCCCTGCAAAATCTCGCAAAATGTCCTACTCGTCCACAATTGAAACATGTAACTGGTTTTTGGGAAGAATTTCGCATATCGTATCCACTGCGGTTGTTAGATTCTTGTCTATATCCTTCACTCAATGTATGACATCTTCTATTGAACGTGCCAGGCTTTTCCCGATAGGAATTTTTATACGGTTGAGACGAAGTAGCTTTAGTGGCCTGATTATATTGCCTTGCGTTTTCATAATCATCTAACATCTCAGCAAGATCGTCAACTGTAACAATTCTACCCCAATCATCAATAAAATGTTGTTGTATATCCCTGGATACTTGTTCCTTCATCTGTTCTACAATGACAAGTTGTTTCAGACTGTCAAAATCGTAGATATTTAGTCCCGAAATCCACTCATTAAAATAGTTCGCCAACTCAAATCCAAAATCTCGCCAAGTGTACTCGGTCGATTTACAATGCCTCTTAAATTTTATTTTAAATGCTTCTGGGCTCGATTTAAATCTTTTTAATAACATACTTTTTATATGCTCATAGTCATTTGCCTTTTCCTCAGGTTCCCTGGCAATCAAATTCGCCATTTCTAACGGCAATAGTCCAACAAGATTCGTCCGAGTGGTCTAGGCATCGGATCATGGCTAGCATGTCATGGGTTCGATCCTAGTACCACTAAAGATCCGCCGTGTAGGGGAGCGATGCACGTTAAATCTGTCGAGAGCTCAAACGTCCTCCCGTTGGTGTGGTGTGGTAGTTAGGAGAGGGGGGTGCCAGCTCAGGTGTCGTCCGCGTCACTTGACCATGGCTCAAAATTACGCGGACCGTCGCCAAAAGCCCTCGTGTTGCTAATCAGTGCGACGTTAATATTCTCTCACTCACTCACCCAACAAGATTCGTAACCCAGTCTTCTTCTTTAATATTAACTCTCCGTGCTTGTCTTTCAAACAGTATTAAGTAAAAACTTATATCACCTTCTTTAGGGTCAAAAGTACGCATTAATTTTTGCAATCCAACTGGTACGTGTTCTTGTATTCCTTCATTCTGCAAGTCCATCTCTCTCCTAAAACCATTATTCCTTATCGAAGCTTCTATCCTCAACTTTTCTAATTCATATTCTCTTTCTTGACGCTTTATTTCATCTTCTTTCTTGACGTTTTATTTCATTTTCTCTTTCTTGGCACTTTATGGCTTCTCTTTCACTTACTATTCTGTGCAGTAATTCTTTCGCAAACGCCTCTTCATACTCTTCACTTGCTAATATCATATTTTTTAAAGCAGAAACTTTCATTTCTTCCGTTACAGTTTCTCCTAATTCTTCCGCCAAACACTTCAAATCTACCTTCAAAGCTCTTCCTAAAAACGCCATTTTACCAACCGTTGGATATAACTGGAATTCACAATCTTCAAAACAGTTTCGATGTCGCCAAGCTTCACAACAGTTCGCAATTCTTATTCTTGAACCAATTCGAAATCCTTAATCTTCGAAACGATTCGAAATCCATTTCGGTTTTCTCGCACAAATGTCAGCCGTGAACCCTGTTCTTACTAAAGAAAAACTAAACTCATCAGAGCAACATCAATTCACCATTTTATTCGAGAGAAATCTATCTACTACATTCTTTTGGCTCCTTGCCAAAGACAAGATACACAAGCAGCTCGTTTAAACCATTACGTCACCAATGAGTAATATAATAAATTCACCGCGTGACCCTGACAATAGGAATACTTCTTTTTCTTCCACGGCTCTTGCATTTTTGAAGATATTATTAAATATCTATGAGCATGGTTATGAATGGTTAACTATGAAAAAACTTAGAGCTTTTGCAGCAATGAAATATTCCAATGTTGTACAGATTCAAGATAGTATTTGCTCTACATGTGTTAAAAAATATTTGACAGAAAACTTACAACATTTAAATCATAAAATTATCTTCTGCTGTCATTTTTGTATTTTTGAGGCTACCAAGGTCACTTTCCCCCAATTTCTCAATATTTGACCTTTGTTATCTGAAAATCAATAAGCTTAGTTTTTATCAGACTATGCTCAAAGTGTAAATGCGTATTTGATTTGAAAAATAACACAATTAATCAGATTCCTCTTGCAATTATATATACTTCAATTCTGCTCACTGTTTGCTGCATCCAAAATGTTATGATATATGAAGATGTGTTGGTAGAAAATTTATAAACAAGAAATGTTTAGCTTTTCATTTACCTCTGTCCTCTTATTGGTTGCTTTTTCATTTTCTTGTTCCTTGTCTAGCTCTGGAATTTTTCCTTCTGCTAGTACTATTCCAGTATCATTTTAGATAATGTTCCAATAATGTAGTTGTTACTATTGTTCATAGCAGTAATTGTGTGAATTGTACTGTTGTTTCTCACATCATTCGTTGTCATACCTTAAAATACTTCTGTCCAAATTTTCATGCTAAGCAAATTATATAAGTTGCTTGGGACTGACATAGTGGTATTTTTTTTTTATAATTAATTTGCATTATGTTAGCGTTATGTATTGTGTTAATAAATTTATGGTCATACTTTAATATTAAGGTAACTAAATTTCAAAGAATAAAATATTTCCATAAGAAGCAAGTGTTACTTATATGGGTGTTATAATCTAAATTTTTCACATGTAGTGGAACAATTATAAAGGTGCCACTGAAGTCAAAATAGAAATATGGGAAGCAGAAAATGGAAAGAAGTCTTTGAAAGTTGATGGAAAGGTATGGCATTCAAATAAATTTATAATTTTTGTATACTTAAAAATTTATCTTTTGTGAAGAAAGTTTGGTTATATAATAATTTTCACATCATTTGTGTGTTACAATATGTAACTTAAAAACTTACGTGTAAATGAAATCTATATATTTTGAAAGAATATAATTTTGAAACTGTTTTCAGATCAATATTATTCAAAATATAAATTTTTAATTTGATTGAAAAAATATGTATAACATAAAATAATAATTTTATTTCTGATGTTCATGTATTAATTTATATATTACTATTCCTGTGTATTTAATATTTTTTTGATAATTTGGAGAATGTTATTTTAAATTCATTTTCTCTGCATTAGTTACATTTTAGATTTATTTTATATCTAAACTGAAATTTTAAGTATTTCTCTGGATAATTGCAAAAATAGATGAATGCACATATTTGAAGTGAATTTTTTTCGGTGCAGATTAAATACACAAAACAGTTAATTAATAACCTATTCAGTATGCTGATCATATACTGTCAATGTCCCAAAGTATTTTCTACTTTGTTACTGAAAATAAAACTTTTCTCTGGATTCTTAAGTCTTTTCTTTACTAGAATTTGTTTTATATTTGTGTAAAGGAATAAACTGTCATGTCAAACCTCCAAGCCTTATCACAAATGATAAATCAAATAGCAGTTGCTCAAAATTACATCATTTTTTTCAAGGATGATCAGTGACATGTAATCAAAGCTGATGTACTGTTTACATTTTTTGTTGTAGAATATAATCCTTTTGACTGCAGCTGAGCCAAACAGTATGGATTCAAACCTTTACTCTGAACTAACTTTTAGTCAAACAAAGTACAGTATTTACTTGAATCTAAGCTGCACTATTTTTCCAGTATTAATGCTACTGAAAATCAGGTGCAGCTTTGAATCGTAGACAGAACATTTGTTGGAAGGGGAAATTGAGTTTTCGCCCTTTCAGGAGGAAAAATGGAACCATCCATTCTGGCGATTTGCATGGATTTTTTTATCATATTCTGCAGTTTCTCTCAAGTATTCTGTCTATCCTAAACATCATTGTGTTTGCTCATATTAAGGAAATTTCTTTGTGTCTGCATTATTTTAATCATCTAACATCAAAGGTATCTGTAATAGCATCAAGGCGAGTTCACTATGTTGCTAGTGTGAAGAGGGAGGCAATTTTGTATGCAGAAAGAAACTGAAACAGAGCAGTGACCACTGAAACTTGACTTGGATGGAACAAATATATGTCGATGGTATTAAGGAAGTGATATAATTTTTACTTGTAAAGGTTTAATAGTCTTTAATGATTCTTTTACATTCTTCCATCATTCATTCTTTTAAAAAAATGTTGCATAAAACATGCATTGTATGGCATGGAAGACAACACTATGTGGGAAAATGCCGCCGCCACTAATACTGAAGTCTGCTTTGACAATGGGAGCGACGAATCATTTTCGAAACATGATTCTGACAGTTACAGTAATTATAAGTTGAGTTATGTATTTAAAAGATTTTAATACTGATGAAATAAATTAACTTTTATTATTTCTCTGTAAAAAAAAATTTTAAGTATTGGATATTGATGAACTTTTTACTCAATTTCTGTTTTATCTTAAAAATGTGTAGAGAATTGGAGGTGTGGTTTAGAATCAATGACAACCTTTTTCATAAAAACTTTTTGAGAATTTGGGTTGGGGCTTGGAATCAATGGCGGCTTAGATTCGAGTAAATATGGTATATGATTAAATGTGTGAAACAAGATCCTTTCTTCTGCAGTGTTTGATGATAGTAATGGTATAAATTTTAAATTAGTCCCTATTATGGTCACTTTGATCCCACTGAATATCATTTTTTGGAATTATTAAATTTGATTGGAAATTCCACAGGAGAAAAAAGTAGTGCCAAAAAAAAAGTTTGTACTATAAAGTTTGTTGGACAGTATTAACACAAAAGCTAAAAGGGCTCCTTGCATTTCAGGATAATGTACATAAATTTCATAAAGGCTTCATTATGTTCACTTTTAAAGTGATCTGCTGGGAAAAAAATTAACACAATTAACATAAATTATTAAATTAGAGGAAATCTGAAAGTGATGAATGTTCTAGTTGGTTATAAAAATAATGAAATGGTACAGCATTTAAATAAAAATAAGATTTCTTTTAATAGTATCCTTAATTTTTATGCTATTTCTAGTGATAATGTAATAAAAACAAATTCCCAATATTCATGAAGAAGTTTCAAGAAATGCTGAGGTAACAGACCCAACAAAAATTGTTTCTGTTAAATTTTACATTATTAAATTTATTTCCGTGCATGCTAAAAGTAATGAATGAAAATGAAGTTCCTAATGATGATCTCTCTTAAGCATTCAAAGATGTCTTGTAAAAGTTATTTCTGCTTATATTTTTTAAAATTTTAACTTCTAAATGTGTAATAATTTTTTAATAAACATAATCTAAAAGTTAATTTCTGTTTTAATAAAAGCATCTTTTTGTAAAGCTATTATTTTCTCGTATATTACTACATACTTGCCTTTAAATTTAAATCAGTATAGTATATTAGTATAAATTGAACCAGTACAAAAAAGGACCCTGTTCTATAGTAATTTTCTTATCAAATCTTTATTGTAAAAATTTCAATTTTCTTTCAAGAATTTCTTTTGAAAAGAATGTTGATTTACTTAAAAGAAATTTTCTTCATATTACTCTAGGAGTGTTATAAGCTTTCTTATTAATTATTTTTATTTGGATATAACTTTTCTTAACTTTAAATTATCATGAGATGTATAGATTTTGTATACATGTAAAAGTTATAGGAAAAATAAATTCTGTATAAAGTTTTGGTCGCTAAAAAATATATTAATGGATTTTAAAAATCAAATTCTTACCATAAAATTTTGAAAGATTAATTCAAATTTTAATAACATGTAAAACACATGCCAAATGATGAAATTGACTTTTGTTGCTCATACTTTGGTGACTGTGGTAGTCTAGTGGTCACGGTCACGAACTTGTAGCTGGCATCATTGAGTCCCTGGTTTAAATTTTGATGCCACTGAAGACCTGTCATGTTGAGAGGCTGATGTGTATTAAATCTGTTGTGACACAAAGTCCTCATGTTGGTGGGATGTGCGAGTGAGGAGAGTGGGGTGGCATCTTTCCATTCTCATCACTTGATTAGGGTTCAAAATTAGTCCAATAGCCTTCACATTGCTTTAGTGTGTGCATTAATAAACTTACTCTCTCACCCAATTACACTTAACCATTTTACTCACAGGCACCTACTTTTTAATGAAAGTACAGAGTGCTGATCTTCCATGTTATATGTACTATATAACATATTTAGCTTAAGTGTACCTGGCATTCATCATAGTTTCACTATGCCCACCTTTTCCTCTGTACGTCTGAACCTGGTAAGGGAACATCCCCATCAAAACTTACTTATTTTTTTTAAAAAAGGCAAGTATTCTATTTTTTTAAACTCTTTAACATAAACAATTGGCTTGGTGCAGCATAGCCGCAGTTGGCTCTTATGCCCAAAAAAAAAAAAAAAAAAAAAAAAAAAAATCCAACTCACCTACACTTGGCAATCTTGTATGATTTTTTTGGTATTGTTCCTGTATTGGGACCTTAGCAAGTGCAAATAACTTTACTGGAAAAATTGTTTAATTCAAAAATATAGGTAGTAGAAAACCTAACTGAAAAAAGAAAGTTTTCGAGATAATTAAATGTCATAAAATTCTTCATAATTTTCTTTTTGAATTCTGATTTTGCATAATTACTTTATACATAACTACCATACTTATTCAAATTTAAGCCGTATCCCAAATTCTTAACATGTATTTGAGAATAAATGTTGTCATCGATTCACATTCCAAATCTGTTTCAAAGAAATCCTTCATTTTTCTTAAATTTTTCACACTAACCTCTTGATGCTTTAAAATTCTCAATTCTAAATTAACAAAAAGCCCTCTTTTGCCTTGCATTGCAGCATTTGTATTGTAACTGGCAATTCTTTAGAATGAACATCGCGTACAAACTGAGCCACACTATTATCTACTTCAGGATGTTTTCCATTCTTTTGGTCCTGTGAAAGACCTTGTTGAAGATTTACAGGAGAAAATTATATCATGTTGCTTATGCCATCAGTGTATATTTGTTTAATCCGTATAAAATTTTCTGTCCGTTTACTTTATTATTTTTTTCTGCATGCAAAATAGTCTTTCTTTTACACTTGCGTCTTTTCATAGTCTTGATGCCATTACCGATATCCATGATGTTTTATAGATGATTGAAAAGCAAGTGTATAAAAAAACCTTTCTAAATCAGAGCAGACAGTGAAATTCAGGATAGGCTGTGATGAGTCAACGATGCAAGTGGCCAGAATGCATGGTTACATCTTTGCTTTTGAAAGGCGTGGGAACTCAATTTCCCCATCCACTGTATTTTTTTACCTTTGATTCTAAGCGGCACTTGATTTTCAGTAGCAATTAACACTGGAAAATAGTGCAGCTTTTTTTTGAATAAATACGGTACTTACAACATATTTTACTTACATCAGTGGTTGATTAGAAATTACTTAGTTTTTGGTATGAATTTTAATCCAATATATGAATTATAAAAGAAGTTGAATGAGACTTGTAACTTTTTTGAAAATTAAGTTAATTGTTGGTGAAAGCTGGAATTCAAAAAGTAGTTAAGTATAATTTATTAGTAGCTAAAGCAAGTATATAACTAAATATGTAATAGATTGTATTTAGATTTAAAATTGGTTACAATTACTGTTATCTATCTTTTTTTTTTTAAAAAAAGCAATTGGAGCAAATGTTTTTGTGTGTTGAATTTTGGAAGGAAGTATTTTAAAAATATTTATATTTTTAGATAAAAATTCATTTTTGGTGTGTATTATAAAAATTTGAATTTTTTTACAGAATCTACAAAATGGTCGCATTCTGCAGCAAATCTTTTGCCTGATGAATCGAACTGAACAGTATAGGAACAAAGAATCCTTCATTGGATTACTGTATAGTTCACAGTTTTTTGAAAAACTAGTGAACAGTTTTAATTAACTTTATACAATGAATTATACTGTGATTTTATCAGACAGAGCTGTGTCACTGGATCTTTAAAAAGCAATACAAGTTTCAAGCAATACAAGTTCTATGACACAGCAAATTAATTTATTATGACTCTTTTAATGCATGGATATTTCTGCTAGAAAGCTGTTTTGAAGATTTAAAAAAAAACAATTTGCGCAAGCAGTTTGTTTCCTGTCAGCAAATGTTTTTATTGGTATAGCAAAAAAGATATTCTGCATACATAGGGAATAATGCATTTAAATGAAGTGAAACATTGACTTGTATTGAAATTATGCCTTATGATGTAGTATAGCTTGGAAAAGTGGAATTTTTATATTCATCTGTGCAGGCATAATGAGAATGTACACCTGTAGAACAGAAGTCTGCAAATCACTGTGTTAAATTAGTTGTTTTGTAATGGATATAAATGAATCGTGTAACATTTTTATTTTTTAGAAACTTGTCCCAAAAGTATCTAATTCAGCTATTTGTCGCCAAAACTGCATAGCTTATAAGTCTGTTTGATGTTTAGATTTATACTCCATTATTCAAAGTTTTAATTAATCTTAATAGTGCTGTCCTTACGCGCACATACATAAAACCTACAATAGATTATTTTCTATTATAAAATAAATTTTATTACTTATTGTTTTAAATACATATTTAGAATTAGTTCTTATTTATCAGCTAGTCTTTTTTTATTGGTTGCATAGAAGTTTTCTTATAGTCATCAAAATATGAACCACTTCTCAGTTGTAAATCTTATTGAATTTATGTAGTTGATGTTCTTTTTGAAAATTATTTTGGTATTACAAATATTTTGCATAGTTTATTGGTATTGAATTATAACCGGTGCCACTTTAACTTTTGTTGTAATATAGTATATATTACTTCTATAGTTAGTATTTTTTTTTTTTGGACTTGTGATCATTACTTTGCACTATCTATTTATGTTTTATTTTCTGTTTGACCATATTTGAATCTCTGCAATGCCACAATATGCTAGTTTTGAATAACATGAACTTTTTGTGTTAATAAATTAATACGCATTGTTATATATTTTGTTTTAAATCATATTCATTAGACTTTAAATTGAGCATCCATTTATGCTTTATTGACTTTAAAAGTGCTTTCTTAAGTTCCAAAGTTGTATTATCTTAATAATAGAACCAAGTACTGTCGCCAAATTTAAATACTGTAAAATCCGGCGTATAACGTGCACAGTTGTGTAATGCGCACCTATACTATTGAGGTCTAATTTTTAATTTTTAGGTATATTCGCTGTATCACACGCACCCTCTTTAATGAAGAAACCTAAAATGAACTTGAGCAATTCTTTATGTTTTTAAATGATTTGTTTTAGGTATTATCCTAAGCTTTTGAAAAAAAAATATAATATACTTTTAGAACTGCAATCATTTAAGTTCATACAGAATGCATTTCTTTTAATTAAACATATTTCGATATATGTAGAGTAATAATTTTTAATGCTTATCTCCTTTTTATTTTTAGAGCTATTATTTTTGTACCCTACATATAACGCGTGTAAATTTTGATCTCATTTTTTGGTTTCAAAGTGCGTGTTATATGCCGAATTTTACGGTAATTATATAAGTTTTAAATTCGTCTCATCTTGTATCCCCCCCTCTCATGTAAGCAATTCCAAGTTTTTCTAACTTCTTTACTAGCATGGAACTTTAAACCGTTAATTTCAGTTCTGTGGTTTGCTAGTAAAGAAGTGTTTTGTTTTAAAGTAAAGTTATTTCTACCATTCATATTCCTGTAAACATTTCTTTAAACTTTATGCTAATATTTCAGTCCTTAAAATGTGTTTTTTGTTTCATGTATAGTTTTCATACATTGATTTTATTGTTTTTAGATGTCTATCCAAAAATATATCGATTTCTTTTTCTTATTTGCTGATTTGTTATTTAATATAATTAGATTTTCAAGGTAAGTTTAAATTTGTCCCTTTAAATGTAACTCTCTGTGAATTTCATGGCAGAACGTTTTTTTTGGACCTTTTAATGTACCATGTTCATTTAAGGCTGTCTTCGCTGAATGTTAAAGAATAGGATTTGAATTTGGAATATTTTTTCCCAGATATAAAAGTACTTCAATATTAATATATTCTGGCTACACTATCCTGTAGAGTAGCGGTTCTAAAACTGTGGTCTGTGGATCTCGGGTCCTCAGCTTTTGTCTAGGGGTTCCATGAAGGTCACTTTTAATGTTAAGATTTCTTTCTTTTACAGACTGAAAGGCTAAAACATGTTTCACATTTTTTTCCTCCTATAGAGTAATGCAACATGAGCTATTCTGTACATGTCAGATAAAAACATGAAACATATCTGTGGAATATTTTGATATTTTAAAAACTTCATATTGCGAACATGTACAAATTATAACATTGCAAATTTTTGTGAAAACACATTTTTCTGTCTGAAAATGGTCTCCATGTCTTGTTTAAGCTCTCGCAGATTTGGCGAAGATAGCCTTCATAAAATTTTGCCTTTATCTAAATTATAAAAATCTACTTTAATTTTTGAAGTATATTCAGGTTTTTTTGCAACATCTTGCATTCACATTTGTTTGAACGTGAACTATTTTTTTTTTTGGTAGTATTTAATCAGTTTACGGCATATTTGTGGTATATATGACTGACCTTCTTTAATATAGAACAGGGCCAAACTTGGTACATGTTTTAACTTCTCACAATCTTGGTACATGTAAAATAAGTTTATTACAACATGTACCCACATTTCATACTAGTCTTCAAAATTGTAAAAAATATTTTATCCCCCCCCTTTAACACATAAAATTAAATATCAGTTTAATTTCAGGGGAAGAAAATTAGAACATTTAATAGTTTTATAAAATATGAATAGAATATTATTGTCAAAACTCTTTTTTTTTTCTTTTTTTTTTAAATATATATAATAAAGTAGAGAGCCGTATTTTATTTTTTGTAAAATACTACTTTTGTTGCTAATATTTTATCTTATATGCTTATGTTAAAATTGATAGAAAATGCCCTAGAAAAATTGGTTTATTTGAAGTTTTAAATTTCTGAATAACTATTATAAATGTGTTTTTTTTAATGCTTATATAAATAATCCTGTATTGTAAAATGCATGATTATTTAAGATTACTATTGTCATTATTGTTTTTTGTTATAATGCGGCACATCAAAAAAGAATGGACAAAAATTTTTAGTTGTTGCTATTTTGTGCATATGTGTGTTAATCATCTGTGCATATTAAAATTACTTCAGTAATTTTTTTCTCTGTAATAAATTGTAGAGTTTACTTCTAAAAGTAATTTCAATCTCATTACATTAAATTAATAATTTGTATTTGTGTGACATAAAATAGCAATATTTTGCAATTTAAAACTTTAAATAAATTTTTCAGCTCAACATATAGTAAATGAAAAATATTTTATATTTCATTAGAATTGTAATTTATAAAGATTGAAGAATCTCATTTTCATGTCTAAAATGTATGTAATAATGCATATGGGAATTGAAGTGTTTCAAATGTGTGAGTAGCAATACGTAACTTC
>BMAO01009951.1:0-57166 GCA_019973975.1 Trichonephila clavata | reverse complement strand
TGATATTCAAATTGTGACTTCCCAAGTACCCTAAAGTCTAAAAAACAATTATTTTTTTGGCATTTTTTGTGGTCCATATAATTGTGCAGCTAGCCATTAAATTTCAGATCTGGTAACAAATTAATTTATTAGATATTTGAAGCTTTCTGAGCTTAAGTTTTGGTTTTGGTTTCATTTTAAAGCATCTTTCTACTCTAAAATTGAAGTAATTAAAAATATTTTTGAGTACAATCAACTCATTCAGTGCAAAATGATTAATTTCATTTTTAATTAGTAAAACAGTTTCTGCCTGATGATGCTTTGAGTATTTTAAGTTAGAACATTACTTAGTTCAAGGTGATTTCAAGGCTTTTTTTTTCTTTTCAAAAAATAGTTTATATAACTCAGAATCTCATCGTCATTTTCTTCCATTTGATAAAATACCTTGGCCAAAGCATTTCCAGGACCCTATGAGAAAAAATACTCGAAAGGGATGGAGTACTACTGAAAAAAATAAATCTAAAAATGGCTTTACAGTTGATTCTTCAATTTGACATGAGGATACTAGTTTTCTGAATACAAATACTACAGATAAAACTGAATATTTTCATCATGCACCAAACTCTATTATGGTAATTATATTGTAGTGATATATTAAGTAATTTAAAGTCGTGCAACAAATACTCAAAATTGCTTGCCTCAATTTAAAACAGGAAAAAATTAAATTTATGCACAAACCTGGCAATTTTTAACTGAAGTTGGTATTATTATTATTGTGTACACAAATGCTTTAAGTTTCAAAATGTTTGTGAAAATATTAGGTTAAAACGAAATTGAATAACCTGTCGTTGTAACAAATGCTATCATTTTTATGCAAAAATATATTTTGAACTAATAAAAATGTTTTCAGTCATAAAAAATAACATATTAAAAAAATTAGAGTTTTACGACTTAATATTTTTTTTTGTTAAATGCCTTTTTAAACTTTTAATGCGTTATCCTCAGATTTTGAATTTTTTAGATACAAGTGTTTTATAATTCTTAAGCTTTTTTTCTGCTCAAGATAGAGTCTTGATTTTTTTTATATACTCTCAAACGGATTTTCTGTAAAAGTTAGTATGAATTTAGGTCTGAGATCTCTAGTTATTTTGTTTAAGAAATGCTAAAGTTAATATTTTTAAAACATTTCGTGTTTTTTCCATGTTTATCTAGGATATTAATTATTAAAAATCAACAAGGAAACAGATTTTCAAATCCATACTATTTTTGTCAACAATATTCAAAGAAACATAAATCACTTAAAATGACTAAACAATTTTAAAAATTGAGTCTTTTATAAAAGTTTGAAATAACTTCAAAAATTCCTAATTTTTTAAAATTCTAAGATAATGGCTGGTCAAACTGACTTTTTCCTTACAGTATCAGCTTAATAATATAATCTAAATATAATACAAACATTATTTTTACTGTTACTGTCTCCAAAATTTTTTGAAAAAGTGTACTGTGCAGCCTTTAAAAGCAACTATACTATGCAAAAAACTCTTTTATTTACATATTTACACGACAATTTTTACACTCTCTTTGAATTCACTATAAAAATAGTTGTACCTAACTTTGATAAGAGAAGAAATAACTATTCACACAAGTACTCATTCCATGCACAAAATTATCGAACATATAAAAAAAATCATTTTTTTTTAACTATAATGAATGCAAACAAAATCCTTAATATTAAAATACAAGTATATCGTGGTGAAAACCTTGAGTAAGAGGAATTAAAATTTTTAAAGGTCCGTAAATTAAGTAAAAGAATTGAATGCCGAAGCTGCATGTTCTGTGTGGTTTAGTTTTTCACTTCAAAATACTGTTAAAAAAGTTATACAACTGTCTGAATAATGTAACTAGAGCTACAAACATGTGTACACATATTTAGAAAAGTCTGACAGTTAAAATGAAAATATTGTGAACATTTTGGTCATTTTTAAAGTTATGTGTCCCTGTATGTAGATACTGGGATTTATTGAAATATTTTTTTAGCATAAATTGAAACACATTTTAGCAAGGTTTACCAAAATCCCTTTCCGTATACCATTCGTGATATCTGCTACACATTAGTTTCAAAGAGAGATTTCATTCAGTAATACAAATAGAAGTAGCTATAATCAGTTGTCTATTGTTTTTTAATGATTTTTAGCAATAATGATAATTCGAATTGGGAAAACACAAGCCTTAACTTATACCAAATATCAAGATTCTGTAAGTAATATAATAATAAAAATAATATGTTTTCCAAACTATATATTACGTATAATTTTTTTTGATTAATCATATGCTATATTACTCCACATTAGACGAAACAAAGAGTTTTACCGTATTTTTTCTTTTCATTTATTGAGTTTTTCGATGAGTTGCGTGATATTATATAATATTACTATAAAAATGAATTTCTCTAGAACGGCATTCCAGTTATGTAAAACTCATGTAAATAATAAAAAGTATTATAATTTAATTATGTTTTGATAATTCGGAGAAAATTTCTAATAGAAAATTGGAAATTCTCAATGGAAAGAATACTAATATTTGCTTATGCAGTATAAAAAAATATATTTCAAAACCAACATTTCTTCTTTTACTGAAACGCCTTCGGGGCACCGCAACGTTGATGACCCCCCCCATTTCAAAAAAATTCCATTCCTCAAATTGATTGTGTGGAAGCCTTCTTCTTTAAAATTCAATGTATCCTCTATGAATATTCTATTTCTGAGCTTGAATTCTCATATTGTATCAAATTGCTTGCAACATTTATACATAGGAAGCTCAATAAAATAAATTTAGTTTGTTTTAGCACAGGAATTTTCATTTCAGAACTTTTTTTACAAAATTACTAAAAAATAGGACTGGAAACCTTTGAAATTTTAGAAAAAAAGTTGTATTCACAGTATAAAAGAATTGTAGCCCAATATTTGTTTTTATTCGTGGATTTTTGAGTTTGTACTATCGGTTTGTTAGTTTGGGGGGAAAAAGTGGAAGATAAATCATTTTTCCTTCTCTTTTATAGCAAATTTTACTTTAAATTTTTTATCCTATGACCTATAATATAAATATAAAGCCTCATCATGCTTTCGAAAGTGGTGTTTCAAAGAGAAATATTGTAGTTCGTTGTATAATTGGGTTTATTTTTAAAATTAGTAACAGAATACACATAAAATGCGAGGAAATAAATTAACAGGAATCATTTAAAAATCAGCATGTTATAATATTTATGAAAAACAAATTCTGCCTTTGTTGTCATGGGTTTTTCAAAGAAAATAAATAATATTTTTCTTTTATCTTGAGAAAATATAGAGAGTGGTTAAAAATGTAAAGTCAATATATACTGCCCTCCAAAAGTTAAGGTACATCCTATTTAATATCTCTAATTTTAAAACAATTGAAAATAAAAAAAAATTATAAATTTATAAGTCAAATACACAAAACAGTTTCTTGTTGAATGAGACACTTAGATATGCCTAAGTTTAACATAACATACACACAAAAAAACACTATTGGAAGAAAAATTCATTCTGAAGGGAAGCAATATATCACAGACTTATGAGGAAAGATATCTTGGAAACATTACAAAAATGGGTTATAATAAGAAGTATATCCACTCGTAAGTGAAATGCATTGGTGACTTCGGCATTTTCATGCTTCCGATTGTTATCAAATAAGGGAAAGTAGGAAGTTATCCTTGTTAAGCCTTGTATAAGAACCTGGAAGTTGCATTTAAAACATCAACGTGTCTACTAATGTAGGCTCAAAAGTAATCTATCGGATTCGAGTCTGGAAATTGAGCTAATCATTTCATTTGTCAAAAACCATGATCCTGAAGGTAATTTTAACAGGCACAGCACGGTGATTTTCCGCATTATCATTCATCAGAAGGAATTTCTTACCAATAGCTGTGGTACATGGGCGAATATATTGATCAAGGATCTCAAACCAATATCTCACTCCAGTCAGAATTCATTCATATACCCCTTTCAGGTTACTGTGACTACGGAGGGGGATTTCTGCCCAAATTATGATTCTACCCCATCTGTAATTACTACTTTCAATATTGTTGGACTTTTTGTATTTGGTGTGCTGTGTTCCCTCCAAATCATGAGGGAAACTGAATCTCTCTTCAGCGTAAACCTCCACTCTTCGGTGAAGAGTACAGAAGTCATGTCCTGGCTTATCCAGGAAGCGTGTTCATTTGATAGATATAAAGAAGCATATACCAGTCTATTGCTTCTAGGACCACACATAATTAGTCGTTTTGCGTAGACACATGCATTGTGAAGGCGTTTTTGCAAGAATTTAGCGAATATTCTTCTTCCTAATACGACAAAAGGAACTGTAACGAACTGAGGCATCATAGTGTTTCCCTTCATTTAACCTGAAAGAGTTATAAAACTGTCTGCGCTAAAGATGCTGTAACTCACAATTGACTTGGAACGTATCTTCCAGATACATATGTTTTAAATTCCAATTGATCTCACAGCCATCGGATCACACTGAAAGTCAACTTGAGATGTTCTCACAGCATCAGCTTGTGACATGCTCTTTTCCATCAACCCCAATGCCTAATATTTAAATGAATGGAGTAAATAACTTCTACAAAACATTTCCAGATTTTCTTGGATATTGTCAACGAAATTACCAAATGATATTTAAGAATAGCTTTCATATACATAACTTATATACGGAGCTACTTAATTAGACTTTAGAACACTTTCTCTAGTTTCTACTTAAATGTCCGTTTATTAAAATAAAATTTATGATTATCATTTATAATTGTCATTTTATTTTTTCTTAAAGTACAAGATTATCGTTCATATGAACAACGAAATTAGGAAGAAGTCTGGCAACTTTTGGTGAAAAATGCCATTTTTTTTAGTAGCGAGCTAAAAACAGCACTGCATCTTATAAGGTTCATCAAACTGCGACTTATGGAAGCAATTAAATTAACGAAATATCTTGCATCAAAAAGTTATTCGACACATACTTTAAGTAGCAAGTAGAAAAATCTCATTACAGGTGCATTCAAACTGGATACTCACTGTACGCAATTTATCATACCATTTCTGAATTGTAATAAAAATGTATTAATAAAATTTAAGAAAGAGTTTTCATTAGGTTAGTTTTAAGATTAAATGTTTTAATATATAACGGAAATACCCGTTCTTCGCACGGGTTATATTTTAAAAAAAATAAAATTCGGCTTTTTTGCAAACATAATACGTTCTTAAGTCGGTAGAGCCATTGCAGAGCAGTATATACAATTGTTAAAAATAAGTTTTCACATTGCAATGGGGCTTCACATTAAAGAATGATTTCATAAAAAAACATATTTGAATGCAAGAGAAAAAATTAACGTGCTAAAAAGGTCAATAGAAATTAAAGAATAAAAATATAAATAAAAATTATAACAGAAAAGAAATAACATTAGTATGTTTCTGCTATAGGAACTGTGAGTGAAAAAAAACAACAACCAGAAATAGATAAACCAAAATAAAAAATTAAATATGTGTTAAGCCATTTCACTAAACTATTAAATCTTAAGCAACATATATCATAGGAAACCTTCAAATGGAATAAATTAGTACAGACTACAATTTAAAAAACAGAAAAAATAAGCCTACAATGTAATAAACCATTAAATTAAGTTTTATCTAGCATTAAATTAATATTACATTTAATATAAAATTTAGATGTAATACAATAGTATAAACATTAAATTAATAAGAACCAAATAAAAAAAAACTATCTAAAACAGATAAAAAAAAGACCTACGTTTAAAAAACCGTAATGAACCTAATGAGAGAAATAATAAACCTAGTCGATGGAAAATTAATTTTTCAAATAATACTTTTTTTGCAATATTTTAATTAAAAATATTTGTTATTCTGTTGCAAATAACAAACAAATGAGGGAAATACAATGATAAATAATTATAGTGATAATTGAAATATATATATCGTGTATGAACAGTATCATATGTACAAAGTACATGATCTACATAAAACTAAATGAGGAACATATTATCAGAAACAAAGTTAAACCGTGAGGTAAAATCACATTAACACTGAATTTTACAGAAATCCAAAGAGAAATTTGAGAAAATTGTATGAAGCTGCATCTTTTTTCCTCAAACACTTTTTGATTCCCAAATGGTGTAAATAGATTTATATATTTGAAGATTGTCAGAAATAAAATTGAAGCATGATGCCATGTGACAAAAAATCTGATCAATATTAATCAGCACCTGATCCGTTTTCCTATAATGATGAGTACAAAACATTTGTTGATGAAGGAAGAAAAACAATACTATTTCTTAAGAAAATGTAATAGAAATATGCATGTATAAAATAATTGTCAGAAGGAAAGTTAAACCACGATGCCACACGACAAAAAATGCATTAACTCTGAATTTTTAAGTGCAAAAGGACATTACTTTGATGTGCATTCAACACAATCCATAGTTTCTGTGAAAATCTGCTTGATTAATAAAGTTAGATATCTTTCAATGAGAACAAAAGATGAGTATAGGTTATAAAGACTGAGGTTAAAAAAGCAACATGTAGAAAATATTCCAAAATCTGGTTAGTAACTGTTGTTGACATAAATGGAAGGTAGTTTTTTTCAAATATTTCCAAGCTGTTAATAGCAATTAGTTAAATTTAGCACACTTTCTTTTTGTTATACTGATAGTTGGATTTCTACTTTATTGTTAAAATAAGCGAGGTTTATAGAATTTATCGATGAACAAAGAAAAGCAGTACAGTTTTTCTAACAGAAAGAAAATTTATAACAGATTATTTTTATAACATAGGAATAGAAGCAAGCAAGAAGTGAAGGTAATTTCATTGTCTGAAAGATTCAGTGATATTTGTGTCGATGAATAAGTAATTATTATCTGTATTTGCGTATTGGCGCCACCGCAGACAAATTGACGCCTGACGAATCGCGCCAATCTCCTCCAAAATCAGACCGATTGGCCTTTTTATAAAAAAAAATGTTACAATCTTAGGTGTTTTGGCGTCAAGGTCTGATTCACGTGGCACCAATTTTGCTTCAGTGACACTAATACATAAGTACTTCATTATCTAAGATTCAGTTTATTAAAAGCTTCACAAATGATTTTTTTGGCTTAAAAACTAACTTTTGATTCACTGTAAATCATAATTAATTAAAACTACAATGAGTAAGAAAATAACGGTTCAGAAAATAAACAACTATATAACTGTGGGACACTACAGTAGAAAAAATAGCGTTAACTTAAATAAATAGGTTATGTAAAACAAAACAAAAATTAAGCCCTAAATTTGACGGAAAATCTTAAATATTAAAAATTTAAACATAAACAAAATAAATATAATTATATATGAAGAAACCTAGGATATAGTATAATTTATAACATTAATTCAAACCGAAAAACAACCTTAAATAGATAAGCAATGGTTCAATTTTGATGAAACTACCATAACCAGCTCAGGAAAAAAAGAACACGTCAGAAAATCTTATATGTAAATAAAAATTTGTATTCTTATGTATTAATATCATCTCAGTCAAAATTGGCATCACGCAAATCGTGCTATTTTCCACCAAACTCTTACTGATATTTCATTTTCATATAAAACACTTAAAATCTTTATTGTTTTGAGCGATGGCACCAATTTGTCTGTGGTGAAGCTATTATAGGTACCTAAAATTCTAACTTAAATCATGATATTGACAATCCCAATTAGTTTGAATTGAGTGTCATTTTCTTTTTGTTATAGTCTATATTTTTATAATATTTTACTACACTGATGAAACATGGAATTAGCCAATAAAGAAGAAAAACAATAACCTTTTTCAGACAGAATTGTCATGGTATTAGGATGAAAATAGGCAAGACGGACCGCTGTCGCGATATCAACATCAGATGAATCGTAGCCCACGCACAACCGTAGATTGATAATACAACCACCATTAAGGTTAGAGAGAATAAGAAAAAAACAACCGTCCAAACTCAAGGTCCTTACAACTGTTTAGTACCAAAATATGTAACAATTTTTTTGCATTGTTGACTCTAAGAATAACATAAAATTAATAAACAACGTGGGGGAAGCAAAGAATTTCTGATGCAGCAAAAAAGTTTATAGAATGTAATCAGGCTTTCTTGATGCTCATAGTACAGCTAAGATTAATCAGGAACATAAAATGAAATAGAACATTTTATGGAAGATAAATATCTTTAAAAGTGGTCACAACAATAAAAAAGAAGTAGCTTTAATAACCTTAGGCCTTGTAAAATGGGTAGTTGTTCAATTAAGCAATCAACATGTATTATTACAAACCACAAAAGTATACAAGAAATAATTATAAACAAAAATTATATACAGATACACAGATTTAATACGGTAGCTAAGCTTTAGTATCGCTTACTCACTTTGGCAGGCTACAATCCATCGGATGTTGATATCGCGACACAGAAGGTTGTCAGCGCAAAGTTAAGCTTAGAACTAAATCACATCTCCTGAATATCAGTACACTTTAACGGTACATATTGTCCACACTTCCATTCGTATAGAATAATCATTTAGTCTGAAAAAGTTGTTTTAAAAATACATCCTCTTTTTTGAAATTACGGAAAAGGGTATAATACGTTGAATCAAAAACGATTCACATTCTAAGACATCGGAAATCTACTGTTATCAAATTAGTGTTCCCAACGGAAAAATAAAACTTAGAAAGAGCATTTTTTTACGACGCCTTTTTCGAAATAGAAATGTAATTCATCCACAAAGAGTTACAAAAACGAATAAATACAACCATAAATAAATATATTTACAATAAAAACTGCTGGAAACATTAATTTTCGCAAAGTTTTAACACGTCTAATGACGTCATATCTCCATTTAGCTGAAAAATTGCATAAAAATAGAATTTTAAACAAATCTAAAGTGAATTTTAAAAAAAAGAAAGAAAAACGTTTCGAGGTAAATAGCATTATGACCTACAACTTTTACGTGCCAAGTTTTACACTACTGGGTTGCTTAATTTGACCGAAATAGCTGAAACACACAAACTCTTTCTTTTATTAGTATAGATGGCAAATTAACTTGATGTTACATATGAAGTATGAAATGATGATAGTCATTCAGGGAATTTTTAAAATATAATATCTATAGTTAGGTCCAGTAAATTATAAGGCAATTTCTTCGTGCTTAAATTAACACAGCGAGCACATTTAGTTCTAATAAAAATCTATCATAACAGTGTATTTTAATAACAATAAAAATGCAATGATATATTTTTCAATTTGGGTTACATAAAAATATGATACTGTGATTACACGATCACTTGTGAAATCTTTGAAATATAATTAAACGTTACAACCATTAGTCAATAATGGGAACATTTAGGATAAAGTATTTAAATAGATATTGTGTACAACGTATTATTCAGGTAAGAAAGATACTTCTAGAAATTAATCAATCTGTGCCTTTTGCATTATAACTAAAACTAAAAAATATTAGCAAAAACATTCATAATTGATTGTTTTAAATTTTATGCATCTATTTTAATCCATTATTTACTTTTCTATTTACTCAATAACTGAAAACTTGCGTTATGTTTTAAGTAAATGTCGCTTTTAATAAGAGTAAATAAGTGCAATATAGACTCGGTAAAAAAATACGCACTGAGGAGGAGTCGTTTGATTGCGATACAAATTAATGATTCGAAAAACATACATTGATAAACAAACGAATAAAAACTTTCCGAACAATTGAAGGATTTTTTCAGAGTTTGATCATTAGAAAGGAAGGAAGTCAATGAGTCCACCCTTCGCCTGGAAGCAAGCTGCCACTAGTCGTGGCATAGACTCATAAAGTTCCCGGATGGTGTCCTGCTGAATTTTGAGCCAAATTGTCTCCAACTGTTGTCTTAAACCAGTGATTCCCAAAGTTCTCTATATGAACCTCCAGGAGTCTATGACTACTTGCAAAGGGTCCACGTCAGTGAAATAATAATTTAGGGGTCTATGGTGTAAAAGGGTTTCTACGATAGTGGCTCTCATTAAACCAGATCGTGACTAATTTTAAAAGATAATGTAATCAAGGGAAAACCGGATTTTACTTATATTACAGGTTTATTTACTTAATTTAATGAGGTTAATTTGCACATTTACAAGGTGACAGCATATATTTTATTAAAACCAGGGCCATCATTTCAGCTTTTCTTCAGAGAATTTAGCTAATTTTTATAATATTGGACATCACGAATTTTCCCAGTTTCTCATTTTGTCACAAACAGTCTACAAGGAAGATGACGTTTTAACCTTATTTCAACATTTAAATGTCCTCTATTCAGATTTTGAAACCAGGTTTGAGACTGATTTCACTATGGTAATACCACAGAATTCATATTGTCACATTGAAGGAAATAAATGTCATAATACAAGAGGAACTGATCGGAATAGTCACTAACGAAGATGTTAAAGTAAAGTTTAAAAACAGACGTCAGCAATTTTAGCTATAATAAGACGTTTCTGTTGCTTACCCTGAAATATGGGATATCGAGAGCAAATGTAACTATTTTTCCGAAAGAGCAAGAGTTTCATCGCGATTGCCAATCTCAAAAGAGAGAGAGAGAGAGAGAATGAAACCGGACATTCTTAATTGAGGAAATTAGAGTTAGGGAATCAACAAGATCGACGCCAAACGTTGAAACATTTTTATTGAAGCACCAGATGTATCCCTCCAATTAAAACATTTTTCTTTCCTACTCAGTTATTTTATGTATTATTAAATTTAAATTTAAAATTAATTAACATGCAATTTTAAAATTTTAAACACTATACTTCACGACAGTTAAAAATTTAAAGCTTTTGAACTAAGTAGCTCTATACCAGCGGTCAAAAAGTCATGTAAGTTAAAATGTGCAAAAATTAAATATTAGGTAAGCAGGGTCTACGCAAAGACGAAAAACATGGCAAGGGGTCAAGGAAAAAATAGTTTGTGAACCTCTGCTCTTAATTGCTAACATTCCGAGGTAGATGTAATCGGCTGTCCATAACGTCTCAAATGTGCTCTTTAGGAGAGAGATCAAACTACCTAGCAAAAAATAATTGCGTTGTAGTAAATTACTTTAAATTTTAAATTAAAATTAACTTAAATAAAAATTAAGTTTAATTTTAGAGCCTAATTCAATGAAATGAAACAATGTTTATGACTTGCTAACATTTTATTTCCAAGCCACATATGATTGTAATAAGTATATTCGCGTTTCTACAATATTTCTTTGTATACACTGTAATAAAATGTCCTAATGCACTAAAATGAACTATTATTCTATGGGTTTTAAACAAAACATTTGATCCTCAAAATGTCTGTTATCAATTTATCGGAGAATATTAAATTATATATAATTATTTCAATTAAATAAATACTGCATCATCAAAGAACTCCTTATATGAAAGCGTTTAAATTCTTTTAGAGAAAATTATTTGTTGTCAAATGTGTGTGGTGTGTGTGGCTGCAGTAATTCTTCTAATAAAGATTAACCTTCTTTTCTCCTTTGTTTAACATTTTTCCAAAGAATAATTTACCTAAGAATTATGTCTCTATTTCATTTGTATGTATTGATCTTTTGCGTCACCACGTTGCCGCAGTTGGAGCCCAGAGGACTCCCATAAATGCATTACGTATATGTTATTTCATTACTCCTGTCAAACAGAGAGTATAAATCCGACAATGATTTTCTTTATCTGGTACGAATTTTGTAATGATAGCAAAATATATTTAGACAATCAGAGTAATTCTTGTGAGAATTCCCACCAAAGGTTCAAAATAAGTAAACACAAATTCCCTGAGGATGAACACCTACCTCAGCAGGAAGGGAATTTTGCCTTACCGCTACATATTTGAACTTTTTTATATAAGATTTTCTGTTTATGAGGAAGATTTGAAAAGATAACTGACTTCAAAAATCCAAAACACCTCGATTTTTCTTCATAGCTGATTGCCATGTTTGACGCTTGGCTCGATAATTTTCTCCATCACTCTATACTCCATATAAGTAAGGATATTTTCTTAAAACATTATTAAATATAAATTTATTTTTGGCTATGAGGTATATATATATATATATATAATAATAATGCATGGGTGGAGAACGTTTTTTATAAAAACATTTAATCAAGAGCCTAAATTCTATACCATTTTGTGTTATGATTTTGTTACACATATCAGGGGATGTGTGAGTGAATATTAGCGTCGCATCTTAAGCTACACGAGGACTTTTGGCGACGGACCTCGTAATTTTGAACCATGGTCAAGTAACGTAGACAACACATGAGCTGCCACCCCCTCTCCTAATTACCACACCAACGGGAGGACGTTTGAGCGCTCGATAGACTTAACATGCATCGCTCCCTAATACGGTGGGTCATTAGTGGTATTGGGCTCGAACATGTCATGCCTATCATGATCCTATCCCTTGACCACTTAGCTACCGTGGCCACTCATATCAGAGGAAATCTTAATACTAAGTACTTAAATGTGTGTACAATCTGACTGGATTAATATGTAATAGTTTGTAAGCTTGCCGTGACCTTGGTAGCCTAGTGTTCAAAGTGACGGACTCGCGGCAGACATGTATGTGCTCTAATATGTTACCAATTAAGATCCACCATGCTAAGGGAGCCGGTGCACGTTAAATATTTTGAGGTTGAAAATTGCTTCATTTGGTGTGGAAGTTAAGAGAGGGGTTAGGAGTGCCAATTCTTGTGTCGTCTTCGTCACTTCAATGTGGTTCAAATTACAAGGTCTGTTGCCAATAATCATATAGAGGGCAGCTTTGTAGTGCGACGTAAATTTTACCCTTACTTGATAACTTTCGCTCTATGTCACACAATAAATGACACCAATACTTCTACAGCCAACAATAGCAGTTTTTCTCCTTTTCTTAAAGCGTAATACATAATGTATTCGACTTGAAAGAGTGTTTTTTAGGTGTTTGATGTCAGTGCAATTAAAGAAAAATAACGTGGTATATATAAACTAAACAAGGGATAATATATAAAGCTAAAGAGTTTCTTAAAGTCTTTTTATGGCATATATTTTATCTAATTTACAAACATTTTTTTATTGTGTTTCTTGAAAAATGAAATTTTTGAGATAATTTGACAGGATATCACAAAATCAATCCATTCAAATTCAATGAAATTTATAACATATCTGTCATGAGCTCTTCAGAGTGAAACAAACTGTAAGCTTTAAGATGGTTACATTTAATCACATTTTACAGCAGTTTTTAGCTTAGAGCATACGTCAATTTTGACGAAAAATCGCATTAAACTCAGATTTAAATGCTTAAAAAATTTTTTTACTGTGACATTTCAGATGGATCTAAAAGTAAATCAATGAAATAAAGATTGCATTATGTTCAATGCATTTGTTTTTATGACTTTTTTCTAAACCTTGAAAATTTTGCTAAAATTTCAAAAAAAAACAATACTTTTTTTTCAAAATTAAGGAGTGATGTATGTTATTTATTTAATATAATTATTATTCGTTTAACCTATTTATTTTCTTTAAAACAATACAGGTATTCTTAAAACCGATTTTTAAAGAGTGTGTCTCCAAACCTAGTCGGGTGTGTGTCTTATGCCTCCCTATATATAAGCAGTAAGAGAATAAAATTTTCTTACTAAAACTGCTTATATATTTTCTACAACTGTTCACTTCTTACCTGATATCATTTTTATATATGACATAGCCTTTTTCTACTCATAAAATAAATATAGATTTCAGGTTAATTTGTGCTACTAATAAAGTGAAAAAGAAATAATTTTATTAATTCAATGTAATTACTGTTTGTTTCCATTGTAGAGCTATGCGGATAGTCTAATTAATTGAACTGTGTTATTTTCTTATTTATGCATGAAGAATATAAAGCGTCAATAAAAAATTTTTTCGTTATGTACAATATTGATTTTGTAATTGCTCTGCTGCAAATTTTATTAATTCTATCTGAATTTACTTTAATAAACCATTGCTTGGAATAGTATTTTTCCCTAATCATGATCGATTGTCAATGTAACTAATCAATGTTTGAATATATACCATAATAAAAAAAATATAATAAGTATTTTCTTCTTCACTGATAAACTGCCAGGCTGGGTACATTTGTCTATATGGATGTTTTACAATAAAGCTGAAAAAAAGGCAATGTTAACCCTTAGATTACCACAACACACCATTATGAAACAGCATTACATACATCATTACGAAATGCTAATATATATCTGTCAACTTTGCATGAATTAAAAACTTTGGTAGAATGCGATACAAACAGAAGTCAATTTTCATCTAAGTTCAGTAACTTTCAAGCAATTTTTATCTGTAACATTTGATATAAATCATATTTTAATTGTAATGAAAGAAGCACTAGTCAAAATATTTTAAAAGGTATTTTTATTAAAAACAAAGAAAAATTGAAAGATAAACTATTCTAGTATAGGATACATGCACAAGAATTATATTTTAATTTTATCTACATATTATATTTTAACAATTTTCGAAAAACTTTTTTGTAAAAATAGCATGTAAATTAAATAAGAAAGAAATTTAATTATAAGCTATGTTGCGATGAAAAGACCATGTCCTTACTTAAGTCAGTTTTTATTCTGTCTGCACAAAGTTAATTATTTGAGGAATTTTAATTGTTTTAGAAGAAAATCCTAACATTACATGAGTTTTTTATAGAATAAATTTACATGTAATTTAATTTCAAGTCCTCTTCAAACTATTAACGGGTCAGAATAATTTAAAATGTAACAAATGTAATTGTATATGTTTCTAACAAAAGCATGCTAAATTCTAGAACTGTTATAATTTGATGCAGTTTCAACGACGTATATTTCAATTATTTAGATAAGTTTTGCTGTTCGTATCACTTTTATGTGTTTTTATTTATGAATTCTTCTTTGGAAAAGTATGTTCTGTAAATGAAACTTAAATTATTCTTGAATATATTGTCAATATTTGAATAAAGATTTAATTATTTGAGGGACTAATTTATTATAAATTTCTAGTAGTTATATGCAAATCAGCCATTACTTTATAGTGATCTTGTTAAAAAGCCAAATAAGTGTAAAAAAATCCCTGAGTTTTCATAATCTATAATAGGTAAATTACTTGTGACTGTAAAATGAAAAAGGTTTTATGGACTTTGAGAACATGGATTAATAGTGAAGAAAACTCAGATAAGTGGATAAAATATTAGGGAAACTACCCTATTGTCCGAATATTTACGATCACCAACAGTAAAAGTATATCAATATTATAATGTTAAAATACAATAACTTTCGAAAAATGCCGCATATATTCTTAATCAGGGTTGGATTTTACATCAGTCTAACAAATGTGGTTGAGAATCGGAGGGCGAACAAAACAATCATCAATCTCTCCAAAATCTTATATAAACCACAAAAACAATAATCGCTGATCACCAACTTGATTATTATCGGATAATAATAGGTATTTACTGATTCAGATGGGATGCTAACTTGTGTAGGAGACTTGAGAAATTTTTGGCGGTCATTTTAGGGTTTTTATTGGAACAGCCTAAAATGCCCATAAAAATACATTACCAAAGTGGAACATCGCACGTTCTAATAATAGTAGATCGAAATTAAACTATATTTTTACTCGAGGGAAGGTTTCGCTCTCAAGAGATTTGAAAAATTGGCTTGTAAGATTGCTTCACAGCCTAAATTGCTGATGTTAATTTTTGGTGGGTCGCTTTTAAAAAAAAGGCTCTTTCATTTTAAATATAAAATTACAGAAATTTCACAAACTAAAGAGCAGGTTAAGACTTTTCTGGTAAAATTTAGGCCAAATTTGCAAAATTTCTGTGGTCAAAAAGATTTTTTTTAGGTTTTCGCCAAAACACCGAACCCCAATCCAGCCAAACTATCGGAACACGGAACTAACGGGAAAAAGTGCAAAAATGGGCCTGCTAGGACTAATTGCGATGAGCGTTAACGCAGAATGGTAATCACGCAAAATGTGATAATAATATTACGCCAAATATTGAAAAGATCTTAATCAAGGATAATTTCAAAATATTTTTCAGTTCTTTTATTTTTTAGCCGTAGTGTTTATTACAAGACAAATAATGCGGATGCTATCAAATACCATCAACGTCTCCATAAAGCAATACAAAGCATCCTAAATTCCCTCACTCACAAAGAATGAACGTAGTATGATATGTACAAAATAATGATATTGTAAATGGCGTTAGGGATGATCTGATGAACCTTGTTTTAAGTTACATCATGCCGAAGGCGAAATATGTTTTGGCATAAATACCACAAAAACATGGTTCCTAAATGCATTGGTAAAACTTTTCAATCTCTTACAGATAATGAAAACATTGGAGATATATATTACTGCGATTTTTTAAGCTCTTTATTTTGTTTATGTGTTTGAAAAAGGTATTAAAAATAGGCATTATTATTGCTACCAAGTACGTTTTACTGTTGATGATTTAACTCGAAAGAAATAAATGCGTTACAGAAGATAGTACAGTAATGCTCAAATTCCACAGAAATGGTTTCAAGAACAAGACGAAGAGCTTACTTTATTGAACTAGAACCATAAACCTATATATTGCAGTCCTATAAATCATTTCAGTGACAACGTTTAAAGAGCAATCCAACATCT
The DNA here is from genome assembly GCA_019973975.1 of Trichonephila clavata. Lineage (NCBI taxonomy): Eukaryota > Metazoa > Arthropoda > Arachnida > Araneae > Nephilidae > Trichonephila > Trichonephila clavata. The sequence goes on along the minus strand of BMAO01009951.1, from coordinate 40,445 downwards.
TCTATAATCAGAGAAGTATATTATTTATTTTCCAAGCATGATCTCAAATCTTGCAAATGACCTATGACCTTCACGTAGATTCCATATTGAGAAGAATAAAGGTTTTATTAAGCAAAAGAGGCTATTAAAACGTAGAAATTGACTAATCTGTATTCAGTATTTAAGGAAGTTTACAAACTTCCACTGGAATAGTTACAGTTTATAAACGCTGAGTTATGTAATAAGTAAAAAATTATACTTTACGGAATAATGTTCTCCTCATTGTATGTAATTAAAAAATTAGCCAGGTTAAAATAAAAGAAAAAAACAAAAGATTACTCACTAACTACTTGCTTTGAACAGCTTATAACAAATGTTGAAAATAACTTAGGATTTTGTTATAGTGATGACTTACAGGAACAAAAGGACGTTTTAGAAGAAGTTAAAAGGAATCTGTGCCACATAAGAAAGTTGAGAGTATGTTAATTGATATATATATATATATATATATATATATATTTAAATTACAAAGTTTGTACAAGTTGCGTAACAAAAATTTGACTTTTTTATAAATAATCAATAATTTTGTATACATCTGAAAAAGAAACACAAAATAAAGCTCAAGAAAAATTATTTACTATAATTGTAAAGAGCTTGCGTGCTTTTGAAATTTTAGCTGATAACTACTTCAATTATATATAAAACGAAAAATAAAATTACAGATATAAAAAAACTACGTGGAACAATTGCAAACTTTATTTGCTTTTAAACTTATAATTTTAACATATAAAATGTAACAAAATATATCGGATTTTCAAAATCATATAAAACATTAAAATGAATGCTTTATTTTTTCTTTACATCACGTTTTAGTATTTACGTATAAAATTTTACAAATGTTTTACACGTTTACAGTAACTGGAATAACGTAAACCCAAAAAAACAAACTATTTTAAGTACAATTATTTATATATTTATTTTCTTTTGTAGGTTTACCTAAAACTAATTAATGCTAAATGTGCACATTACTTTATTTTGAAACAAACATCTTTAGAATACTCGAATTTTCCCAATTCATTAATGGAACGAGGAGTCACTACACATTCTGTAATTCAAAGAATTTTTTAATAGAAATTAATAGTTTCTGCGATGTTGAATTTTTCACCAAGAAATATGCTATTTCTCTAAAATCCAATTTCTTATTACACACGATGTTATTAATTTAAATAATCCTTGAATGCTTTCTTTCTATTTTGATAATGATTTGTAAAATAAGAAGTTTATGAAGGAAAATAATTATCTATTTCATGCTGATTTGATTTAAAAAAATCAAGAATAATGTTTAAAAATAATTATCTATTTCATGCTGATTTGATTAAAAAAAATCAAGAATAATGTTTAAAAATAATATTTAGACAGAGAGGTTATAAAAATAAAGGAATAATACTTAAGGTGGATCAATATTTTCAGACCAAAAATTTCCAATTTAATAATGCAAACTAATAATTAATATTACTGTATTTATTCGAATTTAAACGGCCATCGATTCTACACCCCAAATTTTCAACACATTTTTTTAAAAAAACATAAAAAATAGCGTAAAGCGATTTTCTACAACTGATAAAAAGTTTAAAAAAATATAAATCAGAACTAGTAAAAAAAATAAGTAATTTATTTATTTCACCTGTGTTAAAAACTTTGAAATATATACAGGAGCCTGTAATTATTCTGATAATCAGTATCTTGTTCAATTTTCTCCATCCAACGAGTTCGTTTGCCTTCGATTCTAAGCCACACCTGATTTTCAATTGCATAAACTTTGGAAAAAATTTGCGGCTTTGGTTAGAAAAAATACGGTATTTAAAAAATACGCAAAATCATTAATATCTATAATATAGGTTTTTAATAATAATATGTCGGCAACCTTCATTTCAAAGCAGTTTTTACATTATTAAATAATATCATATTGTGAGAGTCTGTTTTATACAAAATAAATATTTACAGAAAATGATCTAATATATATATTTCATAAATGTCAAAAAACCTCCATTTTGGTACTTAATTATAAGAAATATATTTATCAAAAATATTATATATAATGCTTATAAAAATTTAATATACGGTTTTCCTTAGCTCACTAAGAATATTTACTCACGGATTCCAATTTCTTTTTTTTTTTTTACAAAATATCAAAAATGGGTTTTGAATTCTAATGAGCTTCGAAACTTTGTTATCGTATCTATCGTAAGCATATAAATATAATTTTTCCAGTGATAAACTTAGAAGCTTTTCTTTTCGTCCACGGGGTACGAGGAACTCCACTTAATTTAGAATTCTGCTCGGAAAATTTTAAAAGTAGTCCAGGGATTTAACTAATTCTCAAACCGTGTTAGAGTCAAATCATGTTCTAGGAAGCCATGTTGCATGAGGGATTTCCCGAATTCTCAAACCGTATTAAAGTGAAACCGGATATTACCTTTACTAAATTAATTGACATTCTTGGCAGGTTTCGTATTATAAGTAGGTATTTCCTATTTTCTTTGAAGAAATTCGTACATAAGTTTGGGAATAGTGAAGGAGACAGATAGATGATAAATGTGTCAAATAATATAAATTAATATTCAACTGTTGCCAGAAATGTGTCATAAGCTTAAAAATTACTTAAGGATTAGTTTTTTAGTGATCGTTCTATATTAATACTGATTCTTAACATTTTTAAAATGAGTTAACAAAGAATTAATAATGCTGGATATATATGACCCTCAAACAAAATCACTAAAAATATTTGCAAAAATGTATACGTACAGAATGGAAAAAGTTAATACTTCGCACATACTATTTTATATGGTGTTTATATTTTTCAATGAGATTACATTAATAAATTTTGTATTACACTAATGTAAATTTAGTTTAAGAAATCGTTAAAAATCGTTCATTGTACAAATCTACCATTTTCGAAACAGTCATTTTTACATAGTTTGTGTTACATTCTTTAGTCATTTATAAATCATATAACATGGAAAATGAATATGGGGGAAAAGCCTGAACATTAGATGTACATATTTAATATTAATTTGATGCAATCCTGGTATTTAGATATGTACCACATAGCTTTGTGTTTTTAACAATATTATAAAAACTGATGTGTTTTAAGGTGTACCATACATTTAATTCACAAATTAATGATGAATTATGTTATTTTTTTACTTAAAAATAGTTTTATGTGTTTAAAATAAGAATGAATACATATAAAAATAATTAATTTTTCTGTAAAATAATTACAATATTCTGTATTTGTTTAAAATCAATAACATTTGAAGATTAAATTTCTCTAAAAAAATTTTTCATGTAAATTCGACTTGAGCCAAAGAAGATAGATGTCGGAGACCGATATGTTCTGAAAGAATTTTTCTCATTCTGCTTGGAAGATCATTCATTATAAATTCGAACACATTTCATTTTTGCCACCAAACAAAATATCATTACACTTTAGTGTTCTTAACAAAGTTTAACTTTTCTTTCCAAATTTGCATTATTCTGATTTCATTGTTCCATCATCAAGGTTCCGTATGATACGATCTGAAAAAAAAATAACCTTCGGGATTTTTTTTGAGACTCTAGGTAGACTCCTTGTGCACCAACAAGCACAACACAAGGCTTACAAACGTAAGTCAATACTCAATCAATAGTGGTAGGAAGTTTCAAGTACAGCGATACAAGCAAAAATAGGAATCAAAAGGTAAAAAAAAAAAAAAAAACAAGAATGTGTGTGTGGATGCAAATACAATAAACACAGAACAATATACAAGATTGCTCACATGCATAGACGGAGACATTCAGTAGTTAGAATTATATAATGGTGAAGGTTTGGAAGCACATGTGTAATCAGAATAAGATTTTCAAAATACAAATGCATAAAAAGCATACATACACACAAATACTCAAAAATATTCACACAGATATATATATATATATATATATATATACGCACTAGCAAATATACACATATACGTACACGTGCAGTAAATGTTGGCAAACACACACAAAATAATAATAAAATAATGAAAAAAAAGTTAAAATTACAATCTACACAATACGAGAAAAATTGCTATTAATATATGCACAAAACTATGTAAAAGAGGACTTTCTCTAAACAAAGGCAGAAAAAGGAGGAGGCTATGCTATATTGTTCTTTTGTAGGCAATTCATGAGAGTACGTCTTTCGGAAGAGAATTTAGCACAAGCAAATATTAGATGCTTGACATCCTGGACTGTGTCACTGGAGCAGGAACACTGGTCAGAAGGCGACAAATTGAAGCGTTTCAAATAGGCTTTAAAGTTTCCATGCCCAGTTAGAAACTGGGTAATTTTAAAATTAGAATGAAAGTGCTTAGCCTTTAAACGTCTCTAAATAGAAGGAATAAATTGCTTCGGTGAAGAGCGCATTATTTGATATTTGATATAATTTATTCCACTCAGAAATAATTCCTTCCTTAAAAATATTTTTTATAATATGATTTCGGAATGCTCATAGGAATCAAATTGCCTAATTGTGTAGCTTCTTTTGTAAGCCAGTCAGCACAATCGTTGTCATAGATTCCCGTATGACCTCGAACAAAAGAAAAGGAAACTTTTACACCTCTTTTCTTCGAAGAAAATTGAGATCAATTTGCGTTTTAACAATCAGTCTCTTCGAGATTGACGCCTTATTTCTAACATGAAGCAGAATTGATCAAGACATCGAACGGCAATTTTTTTCCGTTCTAGTTTAGCTAAAAAAATATATTGCTTCAGTTCCGGATTTCGTTCCGACAAAAATAACGGTTTTCGGTTCAGTTCTGAATGAATAATTTTATTTTATGTATATTCTTACCTTAAGTCATTTACATTTCTAGTCCATTCAGTTGAATTAAATCTGCTTTTCACAAGTAGTTTCGAGCAAAACTGAAACTGAAAAGTACTAGTGAAAACCAGAACAGGAAATTGAGAACCAATGTATGTGTAGTTATATTAATTAGTATAGGGTTGACGCTAAACTAGGAAATATCGAAAAGTTGGTCAGACTAAAAAAATGACTAAACACATATCGAACCGAAATGAACTGATAATTGTTCGGTTCACTCCCGGTTATCGCGCTCCGTCTGCAAAAACTGTTCTTTGCAGTTTTCTGTTCAGTCCCGGTTGGATGCCCTGGTATTTATTTCAAATTTTTTATGCAGATCCTTTTTTCTTTTGTAGTTGAAATAAAATATCACATAAAAAGCTAAAAATATTGTAATAACTGTTTCTTCAAATTCTTTAATTTAAATTGGTCGGTGGTATGCACTGATGTAAAATATTATACATTGTTTTGTCTTCTTTTTTTTAATGCTAATTAGAGTGAGAAAACAATACAAAAGAAAATATAATGAAAAATGAGATTTTATAAAATCAGAGTGGTTAACAAAGTTATGTTCTTGCATAAAACAAGACAAACACAGTTGGAACTAAAATTGAAATTCAAGACAAAATAGTGACTAAAAAATAAAGAAATAATAGTGGGAGATAAGGTACCAGGCAAAAATACATTGTTTATAACCATGTAACAGCTCAAAACACACACATGCCCAATTTTACTTTTAATTTACGTCGTTCTCAGTAGCAACATGAGGCCTGATGGCGAAGGTTCTTGTAACTTTGAATCACAGTCAAATGACAAGATGACACCCGAGTTGAAGTCACTCTTTCCGAAAACACACATTTAGAAAATATTTCTTTAATTTGGCATTAAAAGTTGATCTATTAGCTTATAAAGTACTAAAAAAAGAGATGTGATAAACGACATTTGTGGTAAAACTATTTTTAAAAATTAAAATAACGTAAAATAAAATATATAACAATAAAGTGATACTTATCAAATTTTTTCAAAAAAGAAAATCCCTTAATTATTTAGAGCACATTGATAGAAGATCTTTAATGAATTATCTACTAAATTAATGGTTACTATGATAACTAAACTCATTCCGGAAAAACATAACTTAAAACATATTTATTAAAATTAATTTCTGGTTTAGGATAACAAAAAATGTATTAAATTTTAAATACTTAATTATAACTTAATTGCTTGTTTTTCATTCTCTAAATGTTCTATAAGTAAGGTTAAACCTGTTTTTGTGGTAAATAAGGACCGTATAAAAAAGAACAAAAAAATTCGAAATTTTCATAAATTCTTACACATAACAAACAATTTCGTCGAAATATTATAGAATTTTTTTTATGCGATGGAGAGGGACCGCACAAGAAAAGTTGCACTTACAAAATATGCCAATTATTTACGAAATTCATCAGAAAGTATTTACATAACAAAACAAATAACTAAATTAAACATGGAAACAATTTTAAAACATTTAATTTATCAATGTATATACACACACACATGGATAAACTTTCAAAATGCACATGCATAATTTACTACTACTCAACGTAATCTAAAGCACTCATCTTTCTGTGATGTAGCAGTTCAAAATCAAATCGCTTTCGTCACATGAACATAAAATTACAATTGATTTATTTCTTGGCACCATGAAGTAAGAGAGAAATTTTTACGACGAAGGTTGGTTGATCAGCTGCTTAGAAATGCCACGATAACAAGATATGCAAGATCGAAGCTCTTTTTGTGTGTGTAGAATTTCAGACTTCTTTCGGGATTGGTATCTATTTTGAAGATGAAATTCCAATTTGATGGAAAGCTGTATCCCTGCATATATTTTATCCGCTCTCAAAGAATCCGGATCATCTTGTCCGACTTTATAATCTATGTAATTATTGATAAAGTCACTGTCATTGAAAGTTTCATCATTAATCAAGCGTGGGCTGTTGGAACGTTGTGAGAAAACAACAGAACGTGCATTGTTGAGAGAATGTTTAGAACGAATGAATATAGCATCTTGAAAAGGATATAAGTGCATTGTTGTGGTGTAACATACACCCTGCAACCATCGCCTTACAACGGGAAGAAGCTTAGGACACTAGGGTTCCCAAGGCCTTATTGATGCCAAGTACATATCTACCCAATTTATAAAATATTAACAAAGAGCAAGCGTCAAATAACATTAAAGTTATTCAAAACCCTAATGATGAGAGGTTAACGCTCGAAAGAGCTAGGCAGTCTGATCATCCCCTCCACCAACGACTATAAAATATTAAAGGTGAAACATACCTGACTTTGTAAGAAGGCCCTAATATTCTCCATCTCCACTGGTACATTGATAGAAAGTATTTCAATGGCACCAAAGCCGTTAAAATTCATATACTCTATAAAAAATTGCTTCGAAAAAATACACACACAAAAATAAAATAGCACAAAAAGGAAGGTACAAACCAGGTTCTACTGAAATGTATTTTTTTCCAATAAATCTATAGAATATACACCACTCTATGAAATCTTATTTATATTTATATCGTAATACGTTTCTACAGTCATCACAGTTTGTAATATAATGCAATATATCCATTAAAATCATCAAAACATAACTTGGGTTACCTTAGTCATAGCTGTCTCATTCATTATGTAAAAAAGACACATATTTGAATATTATATATATATAAAATTAAAATTAAGCAAATCAATTGTTTTCCCCCTCTGTGTGTGTGAATAATACCTATAATTCAAGATTATATATTTATCCTCAAAATTTAAAGTTTCATTTAATAATATAGTAAGTAATAGAAGTAAGTTTAAAAATGTGTTAAACTTAAAAATACATTTTCAAAGCTTGTGGAGGTCAAAAAGAAAAGTCTGCATTCAGAACGAAATATATGGATTAGAATGGCTTCTCCATTTTCCCATTGACGCGTTCAACAGACCGATACTTGAAGGAATTCGAGAAAAACTTCATTCTTCAAGTTGAACGTTGCTAGATTCTTCTTTTTCTCAACTCCACATTTCCATTCATGAATATTTTGTTCTAGAGTTTGAATTCTCATAACATGTCCGATTGCTTGCAATCATTTATCTTCAGACAGGTCATTGTAACGAATTGAATTTATTTCAGCAAGAAATGTCTCTCCAGGCATTTGTGTCCGAAATGGCTCGGAGGAAGGAAGAGTAGAAAAACATAACACAAGGAGCCATGAAAAGCTATGAAGCAAGGTATCGAATACGGGGAAAGGGAGAAGTAAATTTTCAGTCTTCAAAATTTAAATTTTCTCGTATTTTTTGTAAGTGAAACAAATGTCTTATTTTGTAGTGTTTGGAAGTTAAAAAATCAATTTGTAAATTCACTCTGTTCATGGGAAATCATTTTCAATACTTTATTATGCTAAGTAGCATAAGGATTTATTCAAATATTTCTTGCACGATCTTGAAATTAAAAAAAATAAGTAAAAATTATTTGCCTTAATTTTAAGGAAAATGTTACGTTTTTTCAACTTTTCTCTCGATTTTAAACCTTTTCCTTCGGAAAAAGAACCCTCAGGGGCTCACCTTTTTAGGTGAGTACGGGTGTCACAATCCCGAGTCACAATCTATTTCCTTTTCCCACGGGGTTTACTGTCTTTGGTAAACAGGGCTTCACGAACCCGGGTACCCTAGTGATCCTTTTCTATTTTCGACTCTCTTTCTTGTCATTCAATTCATTCTTTCTTTCTCTTCCGTCTAGACCACAGATATTAAAACAAATGTTTGGCGCAGTATAGCCGAAATTGGCTCTTGCGCCAATAAACCCCAAAATCACTCACTCACTCACTCCTCGGAAAAGAAAATAAGAAGTTAAAACTATTTTTAATCTTGTTTTAACATATAATGTATGGTATATGTGAACCGATTGCTAGCATAAGTATGAAAATATAAGAAATAAAATGGAGTTAGAAAACTCGAATGTCTTAAGAGTTAAAATTCGGCTAATATACTTATAACGTAATACTGAAGAATCATCGAGGGAAATTTTAAATATAAGCAATTTATATTATGAATATTTTTGAATGAACTTAAGAATATCTACAATTAGTATTATTTCCCTGTGAAAACGCAAAACAACAACAAAGATATACACTAGTATATTCTAATTTTTTTCGATATTTAAAACTACTATTCAACTTTTACCACCATTGACTAAAATGGGTATTAAATATTAACTCAAATTAAAAAAGTACTTTTTACCGACAGCTAAGTTCAGAAATATGCATTTAACACTACAATATGTTTCTTCAGACCTTTTTATCAGTCCATTTCATATCAAGTCTCCTCACTAAGGGACAGTTATTATCGCAGTACCCATTACGTGTACTGGCATTGACACCCACTCACTGTCCCCTCCGTTTGGAGTAGTTTCACACTTGTAGGGATTGAACTGAATTTAAATGGAATCAATTCGTTTTCAATGATGAATTCATATTAAAATTAGGTAGCATTTAAAAAGTACTGTACGTGTGTTGAGAGCTTTTGTTGAACGCCTCAATAGTGCATTCGCTGTATAGTGGCACATCGTTCCTACATACTAATGTGTTGGAATAGGGGGTGTCATCACATACGACACACGGTCATTCCTATTATTGATCCGCGGCACCATGACAGCCCTCAGATACGCTTGTTTGTTCTTCAGCTACATCGGTTTTCACTCATGGTACGGTCCCAGAAGTATATAACCTATTTTGATAGCATTCATTTGAAGAAAAAAAAAGTATACATTTGACGATGATTATCGAGTGTTGAAGTATTTCATGACTTTAAAAAACGAATCATAGGTTGTTCTCTACTGTTGGGGAGCCATTTTTTCCCCTCAGTATTACAATTTTCCATAATAACGACTGTATAAATGGATATAACGACTGTATAACGACTACGATTTCAATTTACCCTCGTTCTTTGCTCAATATATAGAGAAAGCTTTACCATATACGTACTTATGTAAGAGAATATTAATTCCATAGCTAGTGCCAATCAGGCCTTAACTTGAAAATAATCCACATTATACCGGGCCATTAATAATTCTTTCCGGGGTTTCGAAGCATTGTTTTAAAAATACCTGATACAAATATAGAAAAAGAAACATTTGAAAGCGTACAGAAACAATTCAAGTTTTATTTAGATTCAAGTTTTATTTTTTAATTTAGTTTCTGACAGGCCATATTCTTGTCCTTTTATTTATCCTTCAGAGGAAAAACTTCGTAAACTTTTGCTTGAATTTAAAACTGTCTTCCAAAGAGAGAACTAATTTGCTAATTTGTATACTAATTTGAGTGCATTATTAACCTTGCTAACCCCAGAAATGTAACATTGCTAAACCCTATTAATGTAGTTTTTGGGGTTAGTCATAAAACGCTGTTATTAAAATGATTTTAGCGAAGTGCCATTTGGAAATGTTTGTGAAAGACCAGAAGTCTTAGACTGGATTATAATCGAATGAAGAGAGATTTGACGAGTGCTATTCTATCGGATCACACTCAAACAAGTGTTTAATTATTTGTCTTACAAACTTAAAATAGTTATTAAATTGATTGCTCCCTTTGCTTATAATCTTGATTGATCCTAAATTAATTGAACATAAATAAAATGGATTATTTTTACAACAATGTATGTTGGTTCGGTGTCCAAACTACACCTGCAGTCTTAGGGACTCAATAAATTTACTGGTGTTCTATTTGTTAATCTTTTGTTATGCGGCATCAACTCGATAGTCCAGTTCTAGCAAAACTAAACAAGGCATTACCGACGTTATTGACAGTATGTGTTATACTTTCATACAATTCTACGTCGAGTGTCAATGAGGGCCCGTAAGAGTGGCCTTAAGGTTTCGGATAACATGGAGAAGATAACACGTTTTTCCAATAGCGTTGATAGTACCATGTTCAGTAGAGTGTAGCAGCAACTGGTCTATCGTATTTATGTATCTCGTGTAACCAAGGTTTCCGAAATGGAACATCTGTATGATAGATAATTAGAACTTGAATTGTGTCTGTATTATTTTAAATAATCTTTTTTGCTGCATTAATCGTAGTTGTTTTTACTACAGCGCTGCGAAACCCCGGAGAAAGATATACAGAACCTCGTATATTTCGTGCGCACGCTTCATTTATTACAGGTAACTGAATTGAATACCAAGAAATTGTAAAATATTAAAACAATGCAAAGTCTGATGCTTCATTATATGTTTGAAGAATTAATATATCCGGAAGACTCCAAACAGAGAATCCAGCTAATGCAAAGTATATTTCTTTATAATGCAATTGAAAGATACTCATAAAATCTACTTTTGACCTCTTCCATGAAATATGTTGAACCGATCGCATCGTGAAGGTATTCGAGAAAATTCCATTCCTGAAAAGAAATGCAGGAAAAAGTTCTTTTTCTGTACCTCGTGCTGCTTCTTTGAACAGTTTGTTCCGGAGTTAGAATTTTCGTACCGTATTCGATTGTTGCGATCATTTATCTTGAGGCAGCTCTTTGTAACGAATTCAATTTATTTCGACGGGGGATGTTTCTTCATGCAGAGCGGGACAGAATACAAAATGATTCAAAGGGGTAAAAAAGCGAAGAGCTTTAAAAATGGCAGTAACGTATATTAATCATGAAACTTGGAGAAGTTTCGTTCCTCGACACTTTGATTTGTGTTGTATGTGATGATAGAAGAAAAAAATGGCATTCATATTTTTATTACAAAAATGGAATTATTTTTAAAGAATACTTCTATTTTATATGTTTTTTTCCAGTGTCATGAGAAAAAATGACAACTGTTAACAATATATTAAATTAAAAAGTAACACTTTTGAATACTTCTTGTATAATGATTCATTAAATAAATAAAGAAATTTCAACAAAAAATTGGTAAATTTCAATTTTGAAAAAAAAATAATATTAAAAAATAGTTCAGAATATATGAAATTAAATCATGGATGCCAAATGATTTGTAAATATTAAATTGAAAAATAAGTAAGAAAATTAATTGAAAAATAATAAAAATAAATAACGGGAATTTAAAATTAGCAAAATTCAAAATATAGCTTACAAGAAATGTTTATAATTTTAAAAATATATATTATTTATAATTTAAAAATTTAACCTAATAACTTTTTGGACAAAACAAAAAATAATATGTGGACGAAAACAATACGCAACAATTATATAGTATTCCAAAAAAATCATAAGATTTTTATTAATAAAGGCATATGATGAGTGTGCATATTAGAGTGGTAAGAAAAATTCAAAGTTACATTTTTTGAGTCACCATAAAATGGAAAATTTGTGATTCGTTCCTACATAAATAGAAAAAAAAGAAGAAAGTAAACTACTGAAATCTTTTTCTTTTCAAACGCCTAACGAATATTTATCCTCGGGAGAAAAAATGTGGAGAGTATTCTCTTTTTTTATCTCGTTCTTCCATATTTTTAAGAGGACTCGGTGCCCTTTGAACAATTTTTTTTCATTTCTGTATTTAAATACTATATTTTAGCATATCATACAATGCTTTCTATTCAAGAAAATGTTACGAGATGAAATTTTTCACACATTATTCATATAGTTTTAAAAATTTTAATTTTTTTGAAGACATTTTGGAAATTTTACTGTGTTTTTTTAATTAATAACTTTCTGGCCTGAATTGTTTTTGTAATATTCTTAAGGATGTACTCAACAACTTTATAGGGGTCAATTTTATAATAACTTAATTCGTATTGGAAAAAAAATATATACAAGCTAAAATCCAACAAAGAAACAAATATTTCCTACCTTTAATTTTTTTAAGAATTAAGTTTAGAGCAAAATTGATTTCTAATTTTGTTACGTGCTTTATAGAAAACACACAGGAAAAAAAATTGAAGTGATTGGTAAATAATTGGGGAATTCGAATATAATGTATCAAAAACACAAACTGAGAAAAAAACCATTTTAAAGTTTATAATTCTGAAACAATATTTATAATACGCTTAAATACACATAAAATACCACTCTTTAAGGCATTATCAGTACATTTTTTTAAAAATAATTGCATTTTCGTATTTTTTCTACCCTTGCATTTTTATAAATGGTCAATTTTTGGAGAGTATTAATTGCACAAGAAAATTCAAGAAAATTGTTGTTGTTTTTTTTTACTCTCATTTAAAAATTTTATTTTGTTTCTTCACAAAAATTCAAGTATTATATTTGTATGAAATGAATGTGAGGAATAAGAAATGAAATTATGAAATTATTAATATAAAATGCTTTAAATCAAAAATTTTACATTCACAAAGAAAATAATTTAGATTATTGTAATGCCTTGCTAATATCCTGCTTTATATACTAAACCATCTTTTTTACAGTAATTATTTCTCTATTTAAAATAGATTTTCTTATAAAAACGCTTTTTTAAGCTTTTTTTCCAAAATGAGGGCGTGGTCGAATCGGCTAATTTGTCAATTTACACTGTTCACACACACACACACACAAATGAGGTTTTATCCAACTTCTAACTTCTACAAAATCCGACTTTATCCAACTTCTACAAAAGTGATAGATCTATCGAAAGATAATAATTCACAAAATAAGATTAAATAAAAATAAAGGTTGCTTGGTTATTTTTGGGATACCAATTCTTCATTATGCAATGAAAAAACAACAGCTGAGTTAGTCAAGAGCAGAGGCCATATTATTCAAGTTTCAAATAGGCAGGTGGATTACAAGTGTTTATCGACCTTGGTTGAAGTGTTTTAGCTGCCTTTTTTCTAGCAAAATTGCATGTCTTTTTAGAGGCTCCAAATAGTTCATAATCCTGCTACATTTGTGCTGCGTTAAAATATGTGATATCTCTGATCTGCTTAGTGCTTTCTCAGAACAATATTTTTCAAAATATTGGGAGGCTAGCTACCTTTTACACAGACTTCAGACTTGAAATTCTTTTAACCTCTTTAAAACTTTAATCCATCACAATTTTCTTTTTTGTGTGTAATTATTCCTTCTTCAGATTTTTCTGCTCAAATTATTATATTTTTGCATTATTTTTGCTTTTACTTATTATTTTTGTTTGATTTGTGTGTCTGTGTGTGGATCTTTGTGGGGCATAAGAATACTCTTATTTTCATTGTCAGCTGCATTAGAAATTAAAAGAAAAGTCTTAATGCTGCAAAGCAAAAATACATATTGTAAGGTATTGCCACATAATTAATAAGATGTATCTTTTTTACAAAGATGAATCATTTGTGATTGATCACATCCAATATAATTTACAAAAAAGGGGGGGAGCATTATTTCAACAATTTCACATTTGCATTGCCGAGAGTTGTTATAATGGCTACTAATAAACTCTCTGCAATGATAATAGGACAATGTTCTCTGATACTTTCTTAACTAGATGTTTTAATGTTCTCAAAGGTGAATTTTTCCGTTTTAAAAACAATCAGCGGCACAAAGGTAACAATAAAATATAGTAACTCAGTCTCTATTATCTACATTTTTTTATTATAAAACTTTCTGCTTTTCAATGCTCAGGGGCGGCTGCGGTAGCCAAGTGGTCTAGGCATCGGATCGTGGCTAGAGTGTCATGAGTTCGATCCCAGTACCACTGAAGATCCGCCGTGTAGATGCGCGATGCACGTTAAATCTGTCGAGAGCTCAAACGTCCTCCCGTTGGTGTGGTGTGGTAGTTAGGAGATAGGGGTACCAGCTCAGGTTTCGTCCACGTCACTTGACCATTGTTCAAAATTACGCGGACCGTCCTCAAAAGCCCTCGTGTATCTGAACATTGGGACATTAATATTCGCTGACTCAATGCTCAGGGGATCTCACAATACAGACAAGAAAACTCAGTCTTCGAGAAAATTAGTGATGAGCATAATGTACGCTTTAGGATGAAACCAATGTGTATTCTGCAAAATTGTTTAATTGAAGTTGATGTTTGGAGTATATACATCTTTGAAGTTGGTTGTGCCTAACTATTAAATAAGCATTTTTTAGTTTGGTTAAGATTCGATAGCTTATTTTGCTACTTTTGCATATGCGTTATATCTTTCTCTGGAAGAAAAAATTTAATATGTTATTTTTTTCTATAAAATTGTTGAAAGCCGGGGAAATAAAGTTTTCTTTAGTGGTGTGTATCTCGTTCTTTTCGTCTTCAATTATGCACCCGAAGTCACTTTTTCAGAGATGATAAACTTTTCTATTTATTCCTTGGGACTTGGATTAAATGAATTTTTTCCCCTTCATCATGGTGAAAAAAAGTAAAACATCAAGGAACTTCTTATGGCACGGTAGGGAAAATTTTTCGTTACGCGTTACCCGGTACGTGTTACGCGATTACGTAAGGTAGATGACTTAAGTCGTGTGAGATTCTTATATTAATATGTATTTATATTTCTGTAACATAGAGAAATAATTGATTCAGCCTTACTGATTAATTTTCAAACGCTCGTGAGTCAGTAAAGGATCATTAATTTTAGTAATTATTTTTCAAACCGAGATTTTTAATTTACAAAATCTGCAACTGTGAGACTTTATGAACGTGTTATATAGTGCTTCAGTAATTTACATTTTAAAATCTTTTCATTATATTGGCTGCATATAAGTGAATATTAGAATATATGTATAAACATTGGCAGGGAAAGTTATTAGTTAAAAGACAATAAAAAACTTTTTATATCGAAAACATAATAAGACGTGGATGAAATTTTTATTTATAGGTTATCTTACCCTGATCATCTACTGTATTACTAAATTATAATTATTTATTTATACACTGCGTTATCAATTTATCTTAGACAAAAATAATTTACATCAAATATTAATGTTACAAATGTGGAATAACTATTAAATTTATTCGGAAAACATTACAAAGAATAATTTTAATTTGGATGAAATAGATTGTCCCTTAATTCATAAATGTTAATTTATATATATAGGTATGATTGCACATATTTCATAAAAAATATTGAAGCAGATTTGAATCAATAGATTGTTTAATTCTAAATTTTAAGTTAAAAGTTCCGCAAAAAAGTATTATGACCTATATAATTTACTGTAATGCAATTAATTAATATCAAGCTTTTACAATGGCAGAATCTTCTGAGAATGCTATTCCAAATCAAAAACAAATAGTCAGCTGAGCGTATGCGAGAGTACAGAGCCCGGAAAAAAGTTCGCATTCAATCAACTAGCGATTCTCCTTCAGTTGTTCATCATCAAGATGAAAATTTACTAGTTGATGACAATTTAATTAATTTGCATGAATTTGTCGGATTACCTTGTCAAGATATCAATGCGATACGTAGAAAAAAATCAGTTGCGCTTATGCGAGAGTACAAACATCGTAGAATAAATGTTGACTACGAACTGGTTCAGGAACCACAACATCAATGTTGAAGAAAATGAAGATGCTACTCTGTCGAATTACAGCGATTTTTATCGTCATTGACTTGCTCATGAAGAATTCAAAATTAAATTTGTTGAAAATCCGTTTGGTTGTATTTGTTAAGTTTGTGAAAGACTATGGTTTAAAAATGATTTACGATCACCATCTTCCGAACATGAAGAAATTTTGAGAGTTATAGTTCCACATCTCCATAAGGGTAATATTGTCATTCGTAATACACGTAGACAATTTTTGATAAAGAAAAATATTCCAGCTATGACAGTTTATAACGCATTCAAATTTCCGAAGAAACCTGACAATTTACAATCACTAGACTTAGTATCAGAAAGGTTGATTTCTCCGCTAATTCCGATTATGCAAATTAGACGCCTAAGACACTTTAATGGTCATATAAGCCAAAGAAGTTAACTTCTACCGCGTGTTCACACTGATACACGCAATCATTTTTTTTATAATCCTTAGAACACAAATAAACTCAAATCCTTGATACTTGATCATGGTTCAACATTATGAGGTCCAATGCTTATAGCACTCGTTTAGCTTAATAGCGCGATGTAAATATAAACACACTCACGATGGTATTAATAAATTTTAATTATTATTAATTCAACTAGTATATATATTTTTGGAATAAATTTATTAGAAGATACACAGCTGGTATACATTTAAATGAATGTACATTATCGAAATAGTTCTATATCTAAACAGGTTCTTAAAAGGATGAGCTTAATTGAATTAAAAAGAACGAAAGTTCAACTTTTAGAATGTAGACTAATTTTCAAATGCATCTTTGTACAGTTTTTTAGTGGAATTTGCTGGTATATATTCGCTTTTACGCACTTTACTCAATTATTTAATAGCTATTATTACAAATTCCCAAAAATGGCTGCAATTTTAATTAAAATATTATATTTGTGTCTGATATTTTATTTATAACTAAAATGTATTTCCATAGTCTTTTAATTGAAATAGAGACTTTGTCTAGACATTATTTTTCTTTTGAAATTTCTTTCCCTCAGATTTACTTATATAGTCTTATAATAAAAAGGAAATAAATTTTTTTAAATGATTTTGAAAATTATGTATCATTTTTAAAAGAGCATTTTAATTCACTCTAACGTTACGGAAAACAATTTCTTAATTTTACGAAGCTGAGAAAATTACATTTTAATACAAAGTTACTTCTTCATTTAATTAATATTAAAATTTAACATATTTTCTTATAATTCTTCATCTTAAAAAAAGAGCATTTAATCGCACTAGAAAATAAATGATGAATAAAAAAATACTCATTTTTTTAATATCATCTATATTATTAATATTTTTCTAACTATTTTCAGTCAGACTATTTTATATCGGGAATGAAAAGTCTATTAGAATTTTTTTAATACAAAAAATGTTTTAAACTAAGTAATAATTTTATATAACCTATATTACAGCACCACAATGCCATTTTCTTATTAACACCTATTTTCAATTTATTTGTCAGTCTATAATATAGTTTAATAATCAAATACATGTTAGTGAAGTACTAAATTTTTTGTAAAATTCCATGGAATAAGGAAACGTTATCCAAATTTTTTCGTTTTATTGCTTATTAATTTCGCACTTTCAATCAACACAAGGGCAGTTACTGGACTAGGCAATTTTCAAACACGGTTGAGGGTTGAGAATGCCACCAAATTTCCCATTTCAATCTCTATATTTCCACACCCTGCCAATGTGACGTGTTATGCATCGGAAGATTTCACACACATGCAACGCTTCACTAAACACAGAATAGTTTAGTGGGTTGGAAAAAACAGTATTACCTTTTTTTAAGGTTTCCGATTGGTTGCGAAAAACTTTTTTTTTAAAGAAGATATGGGGATTTATTTTTGTTATTTTCAGATTTGTTTAGTGCATTTTAAGAAAAATGTGCTAAAATAAAGAAGGGAAAAATAAATTATTATTACTAAAAAAGGAAAAAAATAGGTAAAATTGACAAAAAATAGCATAAACACGGTCCATTCTGTATCAAAGGTTTAAGAACAAATTTTCAATTTTTTCAATCTAATATGTTGCTATATTATTCATTTTTGAAATGACCTTCAGGATAAAAGATATTTTTTTTTTACAAAAAATTAGAGAACTTTATCTCAGTTATTATATGAAATTGCTTAAAAAACAGTGATTGTATTCACAAAAGGGACTGTAAATTTTGTAATAAAACAGTGATTGATAAATCTGAAAGTTAAAACAATTCTACTATTACACAGAACTTACAGAAAAAAATTCAGTTTATTATGTTTTCCATAGTTTTTTTTGAGCAATCGCTAACCCCGTTTGATTATTTTCAAACAATCACATTTCGAGTAAAACGCGTTTTAAAGTATGACATCTTGGATGAAGAAATGGGATCTGCGTTTACAAAAACACTTGTAGGTTTTGTCCTAGTGAACGGAAAATGATAAACGTGGTATTTTTATAAAGCTAATAAGATGGCTCATAAAATAAAATCATAAAAAAATTTGTCAATTTTTGGCAAAATTCACAACTTTAGGGTAGTCGAATAAATTTAGACCCAGTCCGTCACTTCACGCTGGAACACTCTGCCTTCCAAGGAAATAATATATATTTTCAAAATTATTTTTCCAGTGATATTGGGGTCAATATAGCGTTAGTAACCAGTAGAATGTAGTATTTAAGAATAAACATATTTTTAATCTTAAAGAGTTTAAAATGTCTAACCCACACGGTCAGTCAGTCGATAGGGGTATTAAAGGGTTATATAAATCATTATTTGACGACATAACGTCAGTCAAGAGTTTGTGACTATGAATACTTGAATATTTGTCATTTAATCACTCAGAACTCATATATATAGTAATTATATGTCACTGAGTGATTGCAATCAATGCAATGATTAATAGATTGATTAATTGCTTATTTATTAACGTTCTTTTCTAAAACAACGCTAGGGCTAATGACAAAAGAACTTTTAATTCTAAGCTATGATCAATAAACGAAGACATCACCTGAAATACATGTGTCTCTCAAACTTCCACTCTACACAAATTAATTGATAACATTTACACAGAAAATTTCGATTAGTTGGAAAACTTGAGTTTTCGTTTTTGGGAAAAAACAATCTTAAATAATTAAGCTTGTATTTTTTTAAAGAAAGTGGCAACCGTAAATGCAACACCAAGAAAGACAAGAGATAGCACAACAAAATTTATTTTTCAGATAAAATCTTGACCAATTATCAAATGATTAAATTCATAGACTTCTGTGAAGTGTGGTTCCTGCCAGAATCAGTAGCCAGAGTAGCTGCCATTGTTGGAGATCACCACTGCCACACACCTCCGCTTTGATTCAAAGAGACTTTGGAAGTATTCTTGGGGTACAGCAGACGGAGCAGCTTCCACACTTTGCCAAAGTTGATCTGATGTGGCAGCTGGGAGTGTAATCTGGGTCAATCGTTGAGCAACCATGGAGCACATGCTTTTCGGTCGGTGAAGGATCCACAGAGCGACCCGGCCAGGGAAAGAATTCAATCTGGTGATTGACAAAGAATCTTTGGACAATGCGTGCCACGTGTGTTCACGCATTATCCTGTTGAAATATGGCTGTAGCCAAGCCCTGAAGGTATGGAAGGACAACTAGCTCCAACACCTCGGAGATGAAGTGCTGGCTGTTTAAAGTACCGGCAATGTGTACTAGAGGATAATGAGAGTGATATCCAAAACCACCCCATACCATAATACAAGGTGAAGGACCAGTGTGGTGGTGCATAACGCAGCTGTTCAGCACCCTCTCTCCCTGGTGTCTCCAGTCTCGAATACGACCATCGTGGTGTTGCAAACAGATGCCTGACTCGTAATTAAAGACAACTTCATTGCATTCTGCCACCCAAATAATTCTTTCGTCGCACCATTGGCGGCGGTGACATCTGTGGTTCTGCGTCAAGGGTAGACCAAGAAATGGTCGTCTTGCGGACAGACCACTCTGCTGTAAACGGCGTAGAATGGTACGTGCAGACACTGAATGATGAGTTACAGACTCAATGTGTTGTGCTATGGTTCGGGGTGTGACTGAGCGATCCGTCACTGACGCGCATAATTTGCTTGTCCTCACATGAAGTGGTGCACTGAGTCGGAGGCGATCGACCACGTCGGTCCTTCGTACCCTCCTGCATCCAACGGTCCCATAACCGCATTACAGTTGTTTGGTTTCGTCCAACATGAGTACCGATTTCCCTGAGAGATAATCCACAATCTCGTAGGCCACTATCCTTCCTCTGTCGAACTCGGATACTCGATCAAAAGCTGATCGCTGTTTTCTACGAGACATTGCTGATCGTTTTTTGAAAAACCACAAGAAAAACACAATTGCCGAACTTGAAATCGTCGAAATCTCCAAGCCTTAAATTGCACTTTGAAGTTGCGCCACAAGTGTGCGTGATGTGTGTCTGCGCTGAAATTCTAATCATTTGCATATCTCACCTCCGCTAATGCATGTTTTAAATTCCATGTTAATTGCGTGCTTCCTTCAGGGTGTTGCATTTACGGTGGCCAGCAGTATATTTGATAAACGTTTAAAAGGCTCATATCATATCCTATAAGTTGAAATACCTGATATTTCAACCGTTTAAATATCTGTAATACTTTTTCGCATATGATGCGAGTTATGTTAAATAGGTGCAGTCCCCACCCTACTAAAAAAACACCTTTGTTTGTAAAAGAGGAAAGTTAGGGATACTTGTCCCCTCAGATTCTTGTTTTGGTCAAAATATAAGAAAATCAAAGAACATATTCGAAAAATCCGAAGTATTTAGAAGCAAATTTAAGAGTGTCCCTAAAACAGTGCTTTAACTCTGAAAAGCCTGATATCTTGTTGAAAGATCATAAAAATTGCGCAAAGAAATGTATCAATAAAATCCAAAGTTTACGAGAAAAAACAGTAAATATGATGCATGAGGGTACTCCGGTGCATTCCTATGCTCGTGAGCATGATTGGCAGCATATGGCATATTTCGACCACTGGATCGGACGTGCGGCTTCTGTTTCATGGCCGTCAAGAACGACACCATTTGAATTTTTTTCTTATGGGAAAAATCCCAAAAATTTCATGTATCACAATCGAGTTACTGTTAAGCGGACTTCAGTAGACATCGCGCTAGTGCTATATGTGCGCATTCATCGAATCCACGGTGAGCAGAAGCCTGCCTCGATGTGCACTGTGCACACTGTGAACATCATTTTTTATAAATGTTTTCAATCTCTTCTGTTAGTGTGTCCAATACGGATGTTTTTTTCTTGCACTTGCATACTTTGTTTTTCGTATTTTTCTTTGTTATTCGTATTTTTCATGTTCTCTAAACGACGAATCTAGATGTGCGGAGTTTGAGCGTTATTTTTGGAACACACCGTATTTTTCAGATGTACGATTATTATACGCAAACTATGGCCCAAATTCAACAGACATTTATAGAAATGGATATTATATGCATAAAATTTTGGTACAAGTGCTTCAAATGTGGTAACTCATTAGAGGGTAAGAAAACACACTTTCTATTAGAAGTTGAAAATCTATGAGTAAAATTGTAGATACTGCAAGAAACTCACTCTGTCTACAAATAGAATATCATGGAGATTCCAGAGTATCATTTCATGATCAGAAAATGTCAAAGGCTTTAAATCCATTAATTCAATTTTGAATGCAGATTTAGAATGTAAGAGCGAGTCTGCCATGGTGGAAAAAGAGACGCTGACGATCTTTTGGAGTTTGTAGAAGATTATCATCGAGTCTGTGAGCACATACCTTAAATTTCTCAAGAAATTAACAACTGGCCAGTATTATGGTAAAATTTAAAACCGAAACTGATTTTTTTTCATAATGGAAGCATTAAACATATTCAGAGGGGCGGGGGCAGAGATTTTCTGTTGCGATATGAAAACTATACTGATCCGCTTTGATATCAGTGGTAAAAATCATCACTTTTACGAACCACATGTGCAAAGATCCCATACATGTAAAATTAAAAGATTGCGGGTCACTCTCATGACGCTGTTAACGATTAAATATATGGCAATGATAAACCATGAGCTGGATGATTATAACACAACCGTTCAAGGTAAATATACATTACTGTTAAATATTACACTCGTGCACCACCATTCTCTATTTCCACGACATCGCTCTGAGTGCAAATTATTTTTTTTCAAATTCAAAATACTCCAAAAAGTACCAGTTTACATTCCAGGAAAAACACGATGCATAACACGGTAATCTGATTGCACATCATTTCTAAAGAGACATTCCGGAACTATTTTAAGTCTAAAATATATATTAGTAATTGTTTGTGATAACCGAGGGGGAACATTTTGTAAGACATTAGTGTAAAATATTTTATAAAATATGGGTTCCGCTACAACATAATACATACGGTTTTAAGTATGTATCCCTCGATACAAAGAGAGAAACTGTACCACTCAGAAAGAGGTATCACGTTGAAGAACAGTTGTAATACCTGTCGGTTCCTGCTTACAACTGAAACCCCTTGTCTATCCGCAGACCCGGCTAGATGTGTGGGAGAAACTGAATGATCAACAGATATGACTTCTATCTAATTAATTTATTGTTACCAAAATATCAATCAGACGCAATAACAATCAAAGAAGATAGGCGATTAAATAGTAGAGCGTGGAGGTGAGATTCTATAACTCGGGGATACTACTACGGACCCTCAACTGAATCTAAGACAGCTTAAATACGCTCAATATAAACTACGTCGCACTCTAATAAGCTAACTTCTAATTAAACAAGCTCACGCTACCTGTACTTTTTATGCAGTGGATCCTACACTGGAATCTTGCAGGTGATCTTTATCGGGATTGATCAATGTCGTTGGATCTACTGGTGTAATCCGTTTTTCTGAACAACTCCAAGACATCTTAAAAATTCCACTATCTTTCAATCTTCAACTAACAAACTAACTCGCGAACTCATTGCTAAATCCTACTTGCCAACTCCAACGTGCCAACTCTCAAATTCGCGAAAACAGAATTTATATAATATTCTTCATTTACATAATCACACTTTCTTGGTCGGCGAAAGTTGGTTGAATAAAATTATTTTTCCCCAGAAGAGTCCCCAAGATAATAATATAATAGCGGATATAGCGTAAATGTTCCAAGAATAAAGTTCCATTTATTGTTAGATACTCGAGGTAGAAAATTTTGGTACTTTCAACGAGTTTTTCCCAGAACCACATCCTCGTGTTGGTTGAGGTGGAGATCTCACTGTACTTACGAGTTTCAGGGTATCACATCACTATTGTCTCAGAAGCCATTCAAACGCGGACACGAAATGGTTATAAACAGGTACCTTGCAAAAATTTACTTTTATTAGTTTAAATGTTGGAATTAAGTACGTTATATACAAGGCAAGATAATGATAAGAAGTAATGGGTTCTTATCTTAATGGGTTGTAACCTCTGAAACTCACCGAAGGGAAATCCCCCCAAAAAATCATCTCACTCTCAAGTAACGTCAAGCTGAGTAGTATAACTCGGGAACTTATTGTCGTTGCCAATATTGTCCACAACAGTTTCTATTCTTTATCACTATCACTATATACTATTTAGTTGTGATGTTCACTTTTACGGTAGAGTTGTCTGAATGCTAAAAAAAAAAAACGAGTTAGATAGGACAGACCTTGCGGATAGCCCATTAATACATATTTTTTTTATATTCGAATATTATTTTTATTATAAATTGCTTTCAAAAATTATATCATTAAAAGAAAATCATTCATTTAGAACTTATACTATGAAATAATCACAATAATATTAAGGAATTTGGCTTCATATTGGAACATAAACATGTTAATACATCTGTGAGCAAATGTTGTAATGCCGGTCGGTTCCTGCTTCCCACTGAAACCCCTTGTCTACCCGCAGACCCGGATAGGTGTGTGGGAGAAACTGAATGATCAACAGACATGATTCACACTAACTATTTTATTTTTACCAAAATATTAAGCAGACGCAATAGCAATCTAATTAAGATAACAGATCAGATAGTAGAGCGCGGAGGTGAGACTTCATAGTTTGGGATGATAATACGGACCCTCAACTGATTCCACGATAGCGTACACACGCTCAATATAAACTACGTCGCGCACACTAATAAGCTAATTTCTATCTAAATAAGGATCATGATACCTGCACTTTTTTGAAGTTGAGTCCTACACTTGAACCTTAAAGACAATTTTTATCTGGATTTAATCACGTCAATTGATCTACCCTCAATAAACTCACGTTGATAAACTCCAAATGCACTTAATAATTCCACGATCCTTCACTCTTCAACTAACCAGCTAACTCGCCAGCACCTTGCCAACTAACTCTTCAAACTCGCAAATACAGAATTTATATAACATACTTAATTTGTATAATCACGCTTCCTTACTCGTTGAAAGTTGGTTGAAATAAATATTTTTCTAAAAGAGTCCTGAAGGGATTAGTAGAGCCGAAAATAGATCCGTCACAATGGGACTTTCAAACTGTAGAGCGCGCTCTCTAGGGTTGCGTCATAATCCCACAAGGGGGCACGAGCATATTGAAAAATAGAAAATTAAAAATTACTTTAAAAATGTTAATTTACATTAAGGGATGAAATCAGAGATTACATACTAACACACAAAAGAAAAAAACTTAAAATACACCTTGACATGTTTATCGCTATCTGTTAGAATTTTAAAAAATGAAATGAAAAGTAACATAAAACATATTTTATTACTTAAAAATTACTTACTTAAAATACATATTACATATACAAAAATGAATACTTATCCTAATTATTTGTATAGTTTATAATTTATGTCGTATTGCAGCTTTTGCGTTAAAGTACATTATTATTGCATTCAACACACTGTTATATTGGGGGGGGGGGAGCTGTGAAAATTGTGATTGAAGATTGGAGCGCAAATGCTGAAAGTTTGAGAAGCACTCGTGTAAAAGTATTCATTTATTTTGTCGTTGCATTGGAATACAAAATTGACGACTGATGGTTGAGAATTCCATTTTAGTTGTAAATGCGTTGCTTCAATGTTGTTTTAAAGAACGATAAATTGCACCTTGAATCATCAATACGGAATGACAACTGTAAAGATGAGAAAAGTGTTATTATGAATACCTGTCAGATATGAAAGATTAATATGACACAGATGTTTGACTTTCATTTCAAATATTCGAATTATGACAAGGTGAGAAATTTCTGGCCATTGACGTATTAATTCTTTCTAAACACTTTTCCCTTCAGCCGCGTCGAACACAACTTGAATAATTTCCCTATAATTAATTTGAATTCTCGCTGACAGGAGCCCTTGTTGTCATTTTAAACGTCTTTCTCAGAATTCTAAATGTTATTTTGTTGTTTGCAATTTCTATTTTTCTTTCTATTCCTTTAATTATAACTGAAACCAATTATTAAGTTATAATAAGTAAACACACACACACACACACACATATATATATATATATATATATATTATTATTATATTATTATTATTAAGTTATAATAAGTAAAAACACACAACGCAACACAAACACACAACATATATATATATATATAAACTCATTTTGCATGTATCTTTTATTCATATTTATTTAAAAATTCTTGTGTCAATTTTGAAGTAATAAATTTATATCACAATATTGTATGCTAAGCCAATACTCAAATTTCTCAATTGATCTTAGAAACATATGCATAAAAAAAGCACTAAATAAAATATATGTCTAGTAAGACTTACGAACATTGAATATAAATACTGCATCCTTTTGATGATTATTTCTGAGCAGATGATTGATTATTTTTAAACTGAGAATACAAGTTGATATTCCTGTACTTTACAATAAATGTAATAAAGTAAGCAAAATGATCATCACTAACCATTGAAACAACTGTTTTGATTAAAAAATCTATAACAAAATTTCATTATTAAATTAGAGGTGTACAATTTTAATCCTTCTATGATTTTATGAAAATTGGATTTTTACGGATAAGATTAATATTTGCATTCTTGGAAAATTTTGAAAAGCTTTGATAGTTATTAAAAAAAAACCATAGGTAAATTTCTGGCTCAAGTGTAGTATAGGGGGAACGAACCTTTGGATTTGGCGTTTTTTACATGGATATCATGGTGAGATAACGAATTCATTCTGGCTTCTGGACACCTATCGCTAAGTGAAGTAGCTTGGCGATTGATTTTGATCGCCAAAAGAAGCTGTTGACTTCTGAATATTTTTTCTCTAATTAGTAACTCAAAATTATCATTGAAAAATGTAGGCTTTTCAGTCTGGTTGGTTAATGGTGACAATCCAAATTAGCATAGACATAAATAAAGGCTAGTTGAAGCAAAATATTTATCAATCACAATAATCGAACACGACCAACGTGCTGACGTTTTAAGAAGTGAGTGAGTTAATGTTATTTACAAAACGAAACATTTATTCGTGGAGATCCTGATCTCTTCATTTCACTTCACAAATGGCGAGGGATAACGCAGCGCCTCCACAAAAAACTCGTACTATTATTTTCTCCTATTAACAGTAGTGAAATTTCTGGTGTTAGCTTTTTTTCCTTATTAACTTTCCGTTTTCTTTTCAGTAGCAGCCAGATTTACTACTCCCAGTACAAATGAATGATTTGAGAAGCAGGAAAGTATATACTCAGTACGTTCTCATTAGATGTTACAATTCAGAAATTATAAGAATTACGATAACAGGTAATTTGTAAAAATGTCTATATCTTTTCGTCTGAAATAAAATCAAAGATGTAAGACGCCAGTGGTATTTAAAGGAAAATTATATCAGAAAGAGGGTAAATTTTACTTAAATGTACCTAATGGTCAACAGAAATAATTCTGGGAGTTTCTTCTTTACATATATTATTAATATTGGGACAAAAGTATTTCTCTCTTGTGCAATTCACTGATTAATTAGTTTGAAAACAGCAGTGCAACGATTCAAACACTCTGCGTAATTTGAAAAAGATCAGTCTGAAAAATTCTACTAAATTTTAGTATGAGTGATTAATTTTTATAAATATATATTATCAATGTAACAATTCAAAACAATGTACCTACAGATTTTGTTCATTTAATTTAAAGAAATTGTTCTGATCTTCTAAGAAAAATTCTTAACGAAGTCTATTGTTCCTATTAACCCGGCATCATTCGCGTGAAAAAAAACGACCTAAAGTTCTCGCGCAAGGTGTGTCACATCCAAGCGTGTCTACATTGTGTTTTACCGTAAAATTTGTATAAAAAGGTTAAAATGGAAGAATAGTAGGAAATACAACATGTTTATTACATTTTTCACTCGTAAATTTAGTTTTTCTGTTCTTTTTATAAAAGCTTTCAGTGCATTGTTTGTACACTTCTTTAATCGCGTCGTGAGTGAGTGCGATGTTTTCACTGGATCTTATTTTTTTTTAATCTGTATCTTTTTTAAACTAAACATGTAGGAGTAAACTTCTTTATTCTTTAAATTTAAAAATTTTGGAATTTCTTTTTTTATTTTCGTTTATTTTGTTCAAGCAATAGTTTTTTTTTCCAAAAGTTCATCTGAAAGTAGATAAGATGTGTACCAGTTATCTCTTTTAAAATTACATTCTTCATAAATGTTTTTGTGTCTCTTAATATAAAACATTTATTTTCAACAGTGTCTCCCTTTTCTAAATCTGGATCGATTTCAATGGAGGAATCATGCTTGCTGTTATACTCTTCATTTGATTTTTCCTCATCATAACAGCGAAGAGAATTTTTTCATCCGGAAATACTGTTGTACTATAGTTATTAAGTACTGTATTTATTTAATTACTTAAATATCACATTTCTTCATCATAACTACAATAATACGCCATAGCATAAGGAAGATTTAAACGTATTCATGCATGCAGAGTTTTAACGGTGATTCACGCGCAGAGTATGACATACGCGAAGAGGCAATATCCAAAAATATATTTTTAGAATTCGCCTACAAGCTAAGGTCCCTCAAAGGATATGACCTTAAAGTCACCTACACGAGAAACTATCCATTTTCCAATAAAGGTTTAGAAGGAGCGCTCAAAAAGGTTAGGCGCTGGTTATGACACACCCTGCGCAAGTAGTGCCAGGTTAAATATTTTCTAGTCTTATTAATACGAAAACAATTCTTAAATAAATGAACTTTTTTGACTGGTATATATTTTCTTATGAAATCAATTTAACATATACCCTTTATTTTTTTATATCTTTCGAAGTTCAGTTGGCAATGACTACTTGGAAATATACGATTTATTAGATTCAAGGTGCATAAGATTTTCACCATAAGCAGTTACCGTCGTCTATGAAGACAGACATAAACAGTGCAGAAGTTAGATGGCAGATAACGTCTTTGCAACCTAGTTGCATAGATCTGTTTTACTAATACGAGTATTGTATTTTAAAGTAAATAAAGGAAATGGTAAAACATGTTTTTGTCAACGGAAATAAGTACATTGAATTATGAATTTATTGAGAAGATATAAATGCATTTATTTTATATTGAAAATATCCCACTTGTATTAAATAAAAATGTTGTAAAAAAGGTTTTACGGGGAATCTATACCTTCGGCCTCATTTCGACATTAATACAATAAATTTAGACCAAATATTTCTTTTTTAAATTTCTGTGTAATATTTTACACGCTCATGCTAGATTTTTTTTTCTCATGTGGAATTGTTCTCAAATATTTTTTGTTATAAAATCCTGAAATCTCACTAAAAATTAAAACTGTTTAAAAATATTTTTAAATTAAAAAAATTAAATTTTCTGCATATATTTCTTATTGCTTATTGATGAATTCAAATTGTTTGGAACAGCTCTCAACGAAATATTTTTTTAATAAAATAGTGAGACATTTCTGTATAAAGTTCTTATTTCTTATGGACAAATTTTTAATTGTTAGGAGTGTAAAATTGATTATATATGTTTTTGCATTTCTTATACAAATGCGAATTTTTTAACCCCAAGATTCATAAAGGACAAACTAGGTCAGACTTTTCCCCTTCCCATAAAAATATTTTTTCATCTCTACTAGTTTCACAATTGCTTCTATTTTTTTCCTTCTAAGTAGGGAAAGTAAATAAATAAATAAAGTAGTAGCAACAAATTGTGAAATGCAGCCACTAGCTACTAGTGTTAGTAGTATGCCTTTAATGTTATCCATATTTATTTTTATCGCAAAAAATGGTACATTTCTTAGGAGCAAAAAAAGAAGGGAACAAACAAGTGGAGAAGATCACTACTCAGCGAAAATCAATGCCAAACGACAGGCAGTGGAGGGGGTGGAGTACGAAATTTGCTTCAAAACATAAATGGCCGAAAAAGAAATTGAATTTTCTTGTTGGTTGTTACCTTTGAGATAAATGATATTAGATGCCCTTGGTTTTGAAAAACTGAAACAACAGTTTCCCGTGTTGAGAAGGCCTTTCTTCGCGAATGGTAAGGTATTACAAGATTTTTTATTGAAAAGCAAAAGTGTAAAATTGGTTGCACCCAATGGCGTACGAAGGAAAACATATATTATTTATTGATGCGCTAGTGAATAACAGTTAGAAGTTCAATCTCACACGGAGTTATTAAAAACATTATTGCCTGTTGTTTTTTGCCCATTCAATGACACCGCGGGCTCTTACGGAATTTCCGAATAAAATCTTTCAATAAGTTATTGATAAATGAATATTTTTTAAGAGGCACACATGAAGAAGTATTACTACATTTACTAATGTGTTCAAAAATAAAAAAAAGCAACGATGATTTGAAAAATATTTAAAAAAGAACGAAACGCGAGAGAATTGTTTGTTCGCTGTATTTTGCTTTGATAACCAGGGAATTTGTTCTTCCAAAGTTTCGAAATTAGCTACAAATTTCGTCAACAGAGGGGCTTCTGGCTGGTAAAAACTAGAAAAAAATGTTTTTTGCCCGTTTCGTCTCACGCTTAAGCATTATGCTTTTGCGTGTTCGACGAGTACCCTATTCTGGAGACACTGTCCAGAATCCTAACTTGTCTGACGAAACTAAATAAAACATGTTTGTATTGTTTTTCTAAGACAGACGCGTCACATTTTGACGCACTTTGTAACTGCTTTTAATATGGCGAGAATAAATTACCTGGTTATCAAGTCAAAATGAGCCAACTCACGTAGTTTTACCAGCTTCCGTTTTTTTTTTTTCATTTGATTTTACAAATCGTTGTTTGCTTTGGGGACACCAGGTACCAGTGAATTTACAATTCATTTGATATGCTGATATGTAAGTACTAGTTTTCTTACCAGATTATAAGCAATTGATTTTTGTCGGATAGAAAAATCCTTTGATTTTCAGCACACGATCTCCTATCTGAAAATAAGTACATGCTTGGGACAAATTTAACACGAGTTTTGGTGCAGGTTTTTTTTTAAATGGATTGAAATTTTAAATTAAGTAACTAACCAACCTGTCTAGTTTAAAGGATTTATATATTTTTTGGGGCCGTGGGTAGCCTAGTGGTTAGAGCATTGGACTCTAGACCGGAAGGCCTAGGCTCGATGCCCGATGCCACCAATATGCCCGCCGAGTACAAAACGGAGAAGGAGCTCGTTAAATCTCTGGGTGCGAACAGTGTCGCCATCTATCGGGTTGCGTGAGCAAAATCGCATTGTCATCTTCTTTGGGGGCTCAAAGCTTAGGCTAAACGACAGGTGTAAAATTCTAGCCCTTAGCCGCGATGAATTTCGTGGACCTTGATCTGATGTTACTGTCGATCAGGTGGCATAAGCAACAAGAACATATATTTTTTCCCCATGAAGTTTGACTTTTAGTTGAATATGTATTTTTACAGAAACATTTACGCATAAAGCGCACGGTAGACGAATTTTGCATAAAATATATCATACTTCCAAATAAGCATTTTGAATTGTATATATTAAGTTTATATCAATGTTTAGAAGCTTAATTTTGGTATATCTCGTATTAAATATTTTGAGTAAACAGTGATTAAAATTCTTTGAAAATAGTTCAACTAAAAAGGCGTAATATTAAATTTAATTCGTAAAAAACAACATGTCTGAGTTTTAGTCATTCCATATTTTTATCGTTTAATTATTTTCACATGAGACCATAGAATACTTTTTATTAAATAATTTATCGAACTCTGACAAGGTACCGATGTATTTATTTTGTCTTTAAGAAAACGCCACTCCTGAAATCTCTTTTCTCAAATTTTCTGATTATTATATTCCTTGTTCTCTTCACATTTTTTCTTCAAAAATAGTACTCAACTGTCAAAATGCAGTTGAAATTAGTTTACGCCTTATTTTAGGCAACAAAAAATCAGAAAGCTAATTGACGGCAACATTCACATACGATGCTACAATATATATACCTGAGTGTTTTTGTGAATTAGAGGATTGTCTTGTGTGTGTGTGTGACATTAAATGACGGGCTTGAACCAAAATAAAATCAATAATCCTCTCCATCTTAACAGCTTCTATACACCATGTGGGTTGTAAAAAAGACATATCAGTTTCTCATTTAACCCAAAAATCTTTGTTTTCAGAAGAAGAGTTGTAAAATTTTCATTTTCTTCTTACAACGATAACTAAAATAATTCCACAGTTCTGAAGAACAGCACACTATTTAGTTGTCGTTATCTGACGACTCGTTGTAATGGAAAGAAGAAAGCAGAAAAACGAAAAGTTTCATATTGAAAAGTAGATCTTTTCAAAACCACCCGTTTTTTAAAAGATGAATTTAAAAATTACAACTGGTATTTTTATCATACTACCGTAAGCATCATCACAAAAAAAAATATTCTTAAGAAACTTTTAATTTAATCTTTAATCTATTCACCCATAAGTTTCACCCACATGAAAAAAATCTAAAAATTAATTCCTCAAAACTAAAATGCTCCTATTTCCCATACATTAAATTTTGTTTTACAGTTTGTATACTGCTGTTGTTCAAAAGATACTACTAGTGATGCTTTAATCTTCAGCAAAGTAATTTTTTCCTTCCAATGCAGTCGTGCTAAAGCTGTATTTTTTCTCAATCTACAAAATATGCCTTAAATCCCATTTTTAAACCTCTTGAAAGATTTACAGCTAGTTTTCTTTCAAAAACTGTGACTATGGTGAAAAATTCTCAATGGTGGAAATAAAAAAAAATATAGGTCACATCAGGTGAGCATGGAATTTATGGAATCGCATTTGCTAAAAGTGCTTTAAAAAATAATGAACGTTTTGGTATTATAAGGTTCTAAAAACATGAGTTATTTCACCACAATTCAGTTCCTTTCTGACGAATTGCGTGAGAATGATTGCAAAAAATATTTATTTAACAGTTGGTATATATTTAATTACAACAAAATAAAACACTCGAAATTCTCTCATTTGCTGGGTGCCAATCAGATACTCTAATTTTTAATGAACAGTTCACTTTAAAAGCTTTATGCAAGGTTTCAAATGAGTTTGTAGCAGAACACTTCTATAGCATGCAAGCAAAATTAAATACATATGCCTCTTGCACATTTACACATTTAATATTTTGGAAAATCAACCAAAAATATATTTCTCGCACTAAAAATAAATTTATTTCAGACTACTACTTGAAATAAATTCCCAAGTGTTTTTCATGTGTATGTGAATCGCAAAAATTTAATAAATATTGCAGACGATATTCCTTACTTTTGCGTTTTAAAAGTAGTATTAATAATAAAATTTGCTTGCACATATTATTTTTTGAAGCATTGACTATTTGAAAAAGTGAACGCATTTATATCAATTTTTTGTAGCATAGACTGAAGTATATTTTTCATTCCTATAGAGTTTATTATAAGGTTATATTAAGCTATATGTTTTGCTTGTATAACTATTGCTATTTCTAAATTTTTTTATGAAATAATATATATTACTTAAATCATACACTGAGCTTTTATAAACATAAATTAATGCTTAACAATATGCATGAGAACTACATAGCACAGGCAAAAAACAGCTTTAATATATGATAGCAAACCCTTAAGCTTAAGACTTACAGTGGGTTAACATTATTTGAAGACTCTAAACTTTCCTTTTATTTGCTATTATTACTGGGCTGAAATAAGATCAGAATATACAATTTAATTTTTTTAAATACTAAAAATATAATTTTCTAGATTTTTAGAGGGTTAAACAATAATATATTTACTTGGAATTGAAAAAAGAAATTTAAAGAGGAGATAAGTTGAATGCATGCAAACACTTTTTAATTATTGACTGCAAATCGTAGCCCTCAGTGACGTCTTTTGAAAAGAAGATATTAATTGACAGTTTAACAAGTAACTATGAAATAAATTAATGCTACTAAAAATTTTAACATTTTCTGTCGTCTTTAAATCCAAATTTAATGGAAAAGTAAGTTAAATTTAATGGATTAGAACAGTGCTTCTGAAAATTTCAATATTTGCGACCAGACATTCAATCATAATTTTCATAATTCAATCATAATTTCCCCCTCTCCATGCAATAACAATTGATTGGGATTTCAATAATATTTTATTTGACGCTAAAGCTACAATACGACTTTAATCTCTTAAGCACCACCGGCGTATATAAACGTTTCACTCAGCCAGTGCGTTTATTTGCCCGGACGTATATATGTTTAACTTTCTGAAGAGCAATATTTTCAGTGCACTGATATCCATAAAGTTATTCCGAAGGCTTTGGTATACAATAAAATGACCTTGGCAGTTTCTGTGACGGATTTGCTTATTTCAGAGAATTTGCATAATTATTCCTTTTCTACCCCCTTCCCCCAATGCACCACATGCGTTCGCCTTCATGTTAAATTGATGCATTGGGAAGCGAATCATGTAATTTTTAATCGGCATTTAAGGAATTAATTATAAACCATACGAATTACCAAAACATGTGTTAATTTTTGCATATAATTTTATCTATGGCAAACCCTTGGGATCTATTAGCAATTATGAAACTTGTTCTTAACTTAATAATGTTAAGGTAATTATGAAATATACTGTGCAATACTGATACATTTATAAGTGTATTATATCAGTGTAATATATATATTATTATTATTTTTTTAATTATGTCCAAAAGTACTTTTCTTGTTTACTTTCAGTAAATGAATATATATATATATGTATATATATATATATATAAACATATATTTTAAATATTCTTTTGTGTTCGAATTTTCAATATGCTTGCGCCCCATCGTAGGGTTATCATGCCATGCATGGAGGTGTGCCCCACAATTTGAGAAACACTGGATTAGAATAATATTAACAAATGTATCACACACACACACACAGATTGTTTTGAAGCTTGAGAAATTAATTACAATATGCGGTTTTAGCCTCGTTATAGAAAATTTGAACTGGTGAACTTTTAGAAATAATTCAAATCCCTCTTCCTCTTTTTATTATACTTTTAATATGGTAACTGAAGATCCCTTGAGGAAATATAATAAACGCATTGGAATGGGCTTGTTCTCGGTTTTCACAGTTTCAAGTCTTGAATATAATGAATTTCAAATACGTGGCTTTTTAGTTAGTCCTAGTTATTGTAAAATACCTCAACGTAGTTCCCACAAAAATGTATTTCTTCTTATGGAGTACATAATTTTTAAGAATTAAACATTAATAATTATAATTATGAATAAAACATTATTTACCATGCTTCATATTTTTTATCAGATCTTTAAATGTAATGTTCAACACATGTTTAGATATTTTTAATAGGTTATATCCCAGTAATTTTATGAATGATTAGAGTCTGATTAAATGTGTGTTGTTTACTTTCTAATAGTTTCCAAATAAACTTTGCATGCTTATATTTCTTAATTTGTAACTCCAAATCACAAATGAACCAGCTCTTTATAAATCAAAAGTAAGATGAAATTTTCGCTAGAGTAAAATATAATCATTTAAAAAACTGAGGTTATTCACCATTTCATTAACAAATATAGAAGTAATGTTTCCAAATAATTGTCCTTCATTTGAACATAAACACGTAATACATACTTAACTTGCATTGAATTTCATTCAATAACTATAAAAATAGATAGTTTAACAAGTTTTGGTTTTATTTTTATTTAATATCGCAATATACAAGCTTGGTCTTTTATATTCAAGCAAATTGTGCACCAAAGTACTTTTACGAATTACGTACACTAGCTGCAAAAAGACATCGCGTGTGGGGAATTTGGAATCGTCTAAGACTTTGAAATGTATTTCCTGTAATCTTCCTTCATCCACTCAACCAAAGTGGGATTAAAGTGCCCTCAAAGTAAAATGTACTAAGTAGTACTTTCCATTGCATATACTTTTTTCGTAACATATCCACGTACCCCGAAAAGACGTCTGTTTGCTAAAAACGTATTAAGGGGATTTGAAGAAGGACTCCTTTTATTTGAACAGGTGCTCTAGTAAATGGCAGGATTTTTTTTTTTTAAAGAAAAGCTATTTTTTATTTAAGAATATTATTTGTGTTTTCTCCTTACTTTGCTTCTCATTATTCTAGAGATACTTAGCTGATAAGAGGTTTGTATGTAACTCTTGAACAGACTCCAGGAAATAATTTTTGATCTTGTAAATATTTAATATTTTCGTTAATTCAAAAAGTATTAAAAATTTACAAAACAATTACATTTTTTATTATTATTTAATTAATTTGAATACAAAGCCAGTTACATTAATCTTCACTAACGCAAATTGTTTCATGACCATATTATTGCATATTAACCTTTAGGGGGCTAATTTTCAAGGGAAATGAATGCTCAGGATATTATGCTCGTCACCTATTTTTGCCTGTAATTTACACTATGCTCTGGAACAGGTTCTGATGAAAGTAGGTTTTGCCTTGGTGCCAGTGATGGCTACGTGTTGGTCAGAAGGAGGCCAGAGGAACGTCTGCAACCAATTTGTCTGCGGTCTACATAAACTGGACCTTCACCTGGGGTAATAATCTGGGGAAGCAAATTCCTCTGAAAGCAGAATTACTATTCTAGTTTTCCAAAGCAAACTGACTGCAAATCTGTACATCAGTTTCGTAATTCAACCTTTAGTACTGTCATTTATGAACATCAGTCAAGGGGGAGCTTTCCAACAAGATAATGCTCATCCATACGTTGCTGTTGTAACGTAATGGGCTCTGTATTATGTTGGCATGTTACCTTGATCTGTGATATCGCCAGATCTATCACTTATCGAGCAACTCTGGGATGTCATTGGAATCCAATTCCAGTATCACCCACAGTCAGTACTGACCGTCCCAGTATTGAAACAACAAGTACACCAAGCATGGGACCCCATACCACAAGGTGACATTTGGCCCGCTTGCAGGCTTGCATTCAGAATTCTGGAGGTTACACCGGCTATTAACGTAACAGCATTTCGCTTTTGAAATGCATTTTTTTAACATTAAATTAACCTCTGACCTTGAAAATTTTATCAATTAGACATGTTAACTAGACAATTGCATTGTCCAAACTTCCTAACGTTGTAATAATTTTTCCTTGGTTTTGAGATTTTTTCCCCCGTAAGTGTAAAATAATGCTAATGTTTTAAATCAGTGCTTATCAAAGTTTCAATATCTGAGATCCATTTTTAATTATAATTTTCGTTGAACCCATTCCATAAAATAATAATGTATTGAATTCAGTAATAACATACTTTGTCATTAAAGTTACAATTCCACTTTCATTATAAATCATACAAACTACCAAGATAAGTACTAATTTTTGTATGTAATTTTAGGATATGCCCATGGTGTCTGGTAACTATTAAAATTGTTCTTAAATTAGTATTGTTAAATTAGCTATCAAATACTTTACACAGTAATGTTACTCTTATATGTGTATTATATCAGTGTAAATATGTATTTTATCTTTTTATTATGTCATAATGTGTATGTTTTCTTTCATTTAGTAAATTAATATTTTTTGTTAAAAATTTTTATATTGGACTTTTTTATATGCTCGTGCCCACCAATTGGGGTTATCAAGCAATCCTATGTGGCATACCTCGCAGTTTGAGAAACGTTGGTTTAAAGAGTTAAGTTTAACATTTAATAAAAAAATATACAACTTTCACATTGATTTGTTTGGAGCCATAAAAACATAAAATATATAAAAATAGAAAGTTTATCATAAAAAAAAAAATATTACATGTAGTGAGCAAAACGACTGAAAAAGGCATTGCTGTTGTAAATTAAGAAAAGTTCAAAGTCGATTTTAAAATTAATTCATAGAGAAAATACAAATTTTCTGGGAATTATTCTTGTGGGATTATCTGAAGTTACTCTTCAACAAAATCTTTTAAATAATCAATTTCTTCTTTGCATTTATCTTCGTAAAACTCAAATATGAATTTTAATTATTTCCCAGCTCCTGGTATTATCATATCTGAAGTTCAGATTTTTTTTTTTTTTGAATTCTTAAAGGTAATAAAGCTTCTGCAGGTTTGATCGCATTGATTAAAATATTTGAAAATTGCTATTATTTAAAATACCTGTGTGTAGCTAAACTTTAAAATTAGCTAGAACCTTTAGTCTGTTAAAGTGCATTGATTGACGTGTCTATCATCTAAATTGCAGAGATTCGTGTAAAATACACTTTACAATAGATTTAAAATTTTCATGTCGAACAATAATATTTTGATTTTTTATAAAATATTACCTTGAGACAATTAATAATTTACTAAATTTTAAATAAATAAGTTTATTATTATTAATTTGTATTTGTTTTCATTAAAATAAATACATTTTAATGAAAACAAATACACATATATTTAAAAGTAAATCAAGCATACATAATAATGAATTATAATATCTTCCAAATTGCGATGATTAAAATAAAACAAAAGGATATAAATCTTATATAACCGTATCTTACATAGACAGGTGAACATAGCGCTCTAGTCCTTGAAAACACTTTAGCAAATTTCATACAAGTCAAATAACTAACAACTGTTTCAATCTAACCTCTGTTATTTTTTATTTATTTGAAGGGCAACCAAAGGAAAAATGCACCTTTGTGACTGTATTAAAGAAACGTAATCCGAATTTATTCACGCTGCAAAATTTTAACATGCAAAATTCACATGAAACAAATTGATTGCACTTGTACTCACTTTATAATTAAAAAAATAATAAACATGATTTGTTCAAATACAGAACTCTGGCTTTAAGTCTCTTAAAGTCTGGCTTTTCATCACATCTTTATTTTACTACAGAAGAACCATTAATGTACATCAGCGTTTTTCAAACTGTGGAGAGGGGGTGGGCCTGATACGTATCTTTACGAGGAGGAACCAAGCATATTGAAAAGTCGTATACAAAAGATTTTTTAAAGAAATTATTAACCTACTTAACGTAAGCAAATGAAATGCATTCTGATAAACAAAAATAACAATTTACACTGATATAATAAACTTAAAAATGTATTAGTTCTGCACAATGCATTTCATAATTAATATAACAGCATTATAACAATAAGTCTAATAATAACCAGTGTACCCCCATGGACTTGTCATATATAAAATTATATAAAAAAAAATTAAAGCTTTTATTGATAATTTTTGCAAGGTTTATTATTAGACCCTTAACTGCCTATAAAAATTGCGCGGTTCACTCCCCAATGTCAGCTACCGTTTTCCACGTAGGCAAGCGTACGTGATATATCGAGGAAGGAGGATTAAGAAAAGGAGTAAATAAACAAATCCTCTGAAATAAGTAAATCCTTCACAAACACTATCAAGGTCCTTTCATTGCATTCCCAAATCTTTCTGAATAATATTATAGATAGCAGATCTTACTTCGGAATGACGTATATATACGTCTAGAACAATAAATGCTTTGGGTGAGCGAGACGTTTAATTAAACCAGGGGCACTTCAGAGATTAAAGTCGTGTTGTATCCTTAGCGTCAAAGTGTAGTATTACTAAATTCAATATATTGCTACTGTAAGGAAAAGGGGCGTGATGAAAATTATGATTGGATATTGGGTATCAAATATTGAAGATTTGAGAAGTACTGATGTGCAGGAATTAAAGAAGAAATTCAGATACATGTGTTTTAATTCCCTTGCTACCTTTACACGTATACTATTAAATAGTTTATCCATGAACAAATGCAATATGTTAGATTTTATAACTCAAAAATTGGCTAGGGCATTTTTTCTTACGTATGCAACAAAACAGTAAGGTATTGATTCAAACACATGCTGATAAACAACATAGTTACTTTAAGCTTAATTTTGATGAATATTTATTTAGTGTTAACTCAGTAATTTATAAATATGAATGATATACATAAAAGCGAATAAATATTGGGATGATGTATCTTTAATCTCTGTCGTTCTATAATGCACTTTTTAGTATTACAGTTTAAAATGAAAAGTAACTTAGATTTTCAAAGTTAATTATAGCAGTAGTAAAATCTCATTTAAAAAAAAACGGAAAAAAATTGCCTTCTTGTTAAAGCATCAACTAGTTCACAGGTTCCTACCTTTTTTGAACTTGTACCCCTTTTCTAGTGAATATTTCGATATCGCCCCTCCCATCTAAAGAAATAGGAGTGTATATAATGCATGGTAAAAACAAGAGTTACATTTTAAAAAAAATATTTGTTACTTATAGAATATTTTTTTTTACTTTAATTTTTTCTAAAGCCCCATTTTTTTATTTGCGAATTTGAAATAGCTACTGCCATAATATATTTAAATGTGTAATAATATATATTTTAGTCATAGTAAGATATTATTGGAATTGAAACACTTACTGAATTTTTCTTCATTTAAAAGTTAGAATAAAGGTTTTAGTATTCCTGTTATAAAAATAGGCAGGAGTTTTAATGTTACGAAGTAATTCCTAATAAACTATTGCTTTCAAAATAAATATAAATTGACAGTTTTAGCCTGCAAAGAATCAACGTTGATTCCTGGTTAACACATCTAATTGTGTTTCTTGGAAATATACATAATGAATGGCAGCGGACGAAACATTTTTCTTACTGTCACAGACAAATACAATACGTACACTACTGAAATTAAAATTTACTAATCATTCACACTTTAATGTAGGTCTGAATGTAATGTAATTT